>JAMRYA010000054.1:0-328292 GCA_024447215.1 Panagrolaimus sp. LJ2400 | reverse complement strand
AGATTCATCAAATGAAACACATTTACATTTACTTCAACACCAACAATATGCACCACTTCCAAATGGAACAAGCATTTCATCATCTGTAACTCTACCAAAAATACGGCCATTTCCAACTGCGACAAATGCAGCAACACAACATTCATCAAGTTTGCCACGAACTGGCTCAACTGAAGCTGATAAAGAAAAAGTTGCACCAAAAAGTTATGAAACTGGTAAGTATTGTTATTTCTAGGGATCTAAACAGTAGAGTTTTAACTGTTAACTATTAATAGTCTTTGTAAGTTACTGAAGATTGTTTCTTTTAAACATTTAATTAAAAGAACAAGGAGAAAAAAACTGGACCAGTGTTATACTTTCAGAATTATTAAACTTTATGTTATTTCATTTGATGTTAAAAAACTGGTTCTTCAACAATAATGGAATTTTAAGAAAAATTCAGTTTTAATTTTGCAAATAGTTTTCTAAACTGTGATTTTGGGAAAACATGCTGCATCTTGGCTTTTCAGTGTTTTTTAATATTTTAAGTGACACCAACTAAATCAGTTTTGTAAGATGGTGTGAGTTGTTTCTTTTTTAAAAAATCGATTTGAAAAAAACTGTGTAGTGGTTGTAGTAGTTAGGTAACAGGAGTAAACTTTAGGACATTTAAAAAGAATGATTGTACAAAACTGCGTAGGTTTTAAGAAAAATTCAATCAGAGTAACTATAATAATAACTTTGCAAAAAGTTTTTTAAACGATGGTTTTGGAAAAAATTATGCTGCGTTCGGGCCCTTTAATATTTTTATTGATTTTTATTAACTGCAGGGCTGAGAAAAGCGGCCGCAGGCCGGCCGGCCAACCTTTTTTCGGCCGCGGCCGGCCGAAGATTTTGGTAAAATTCTTTGTTTTTCGCTAGTAAAAATTAAAATTTGGTCGGCCGCGGCCGGCCGGAAATTTCGGCCGCTTTTCTCAGCCCTGATTAACTGCCTTTTTAATTGAATTAAAGAATTCGTTAATAGAGAGCCCAGTTAGCTGAAGCAACTCTCACAAAAAAATTAACCCTTATTATGAAAAGTGAGAATATGGATTTCTATCAAGTTTAACTGGTATACAATAGTATTAATTTAAAATAAAAACTGATAAGATCTTATGCAAACTGACTGATATCAATAAAATAAGAGGTCAAGTTGTTTTTATTGGGAGCTTGACTTTATTAAAAAAAAACTGATCAATTTTAAAGTAGTATGAGCTAAATAGAAGTTTATGATTCAAAGCATTTAATCGACATTTCGTCATAAGTTAGGAAAAACTAAACTGATCGCACTGTAATATCATCGCGTGCTTTACATTACTTGTTTATATTTTGTAAGGGTGTGTAAGCTTTGGAATTTCTGGAATACAATAAACTAAATTTTCTAAACTGACCGGTTGTGTTGTATCTTTGATTTTAAATCAACATGAGGTACAAAAGCGCATAGTTCTTTGAGTGGGTAACCAAGATGAATCGAGAAAACACTTGTTAATATTGAACTACAGGGAAGATGTTTTTTTTATTGACAAATATCCAAATTTATCAAAAATAAGCCGATAACAAATCTGACAGTTTTTGAAGAATAACTGACAACATGTTTCTCACGTCCTTAACTTTTACGAAAAATTTGATTATCGCTGTTAAGGTGAGCAAAAGCTTCTGTTGGAAATAATGAACTTGATTCTTAAAATTGGCACGTTTTTCTCTTTTTTTCTTCTGGTAATTTTTAAGGCGCCAAAATGTTTTTTTTTAGTAGGATGATTAAGATATGTAACAAAACTAGATCTTGATGATATAGGATGGGAAAACATATTTCAAATTTTTTTTAGTAATATGTTGATAATAAAACTGCGCACTTTAAATAAAATTAAAGATATTTAACATTTTTAAAATTGACTACAAGAAAGACAGTACCTTTTGAAACTGTCCCCAAAGATTTTTGATTGGGTCTTCTTGATAGTGTGTTTATTATTAATCATGTTGGAATACATAGTAAGCTGTCAAATAATTGTTGATAGAAAAACTTTCTGGACACTGAAAGTAAAAATTTTTTAAATTAGTTTAAACCAGCCATTTAGATTTGAAACTGACAGGCTGTGTTCTTGAATCATGCTTTGAAGCTTAAATCTAGTATTTTAAATTAAAACTGAGGGTCAATAATCTGTTCTTAAAACTGAAAAGAAACGTTTTAAATTAATTCAAGACATTAAGATTTAAAACTGGCAAAACATGTTCTCTATTTATGGATTAACTTAAATCTAGTATTATTAATATAACTGATACCCAATATTTCCATGATTTGATTATAAAAATTTAAAACTGTTGTCGTTGCTTCATTTTGTTTCCATTTTTTAATTTTAAAATTAACATCTTAAAATCAAGAATGTGGCAACTAATAAAAAAGAAGAATTTATGTTCAAAAGAAATTGATTAAAAACTTTAAATTTCTTTTTTTCTTCAAACAATAGCTGATAGAATTTTTTTATAAAACTGCGTAGCTTTTAACGAACAAAATTGAAGTAATTTTAGCAATTTATTGCTATGAAAACTGACGAGAGGTATTTGAGAGAAATAACTGCTTCTTCACAATTCTGGTTTTAATGGAAAAAAGGAAAGAACTACTTTTTGACTGTTTTTTTGTTTTTAGACTAAAAAAGCATTTTAAATTATATATTATATTTCACAAAACTGAGTTGGCAGGCAGGCACTCAATAATACTAATAATTGTTTTACATATTTGGACATTTATTTGAACTCATGCAGAACTATCTGGAACAATGCTTTCAAATCAACGAATTATTAGTGTTAGTGAAGATATTACAAAGATTCCGGATCAAAGTGGAATCGAAGTTAGTGTCTTAACTCCTGCATTAACAAACGAAAATGTCATATATAAATGGATTCTTTAAAAGGAAGGTGGGGCCATAGAACCTAGAGATACATGGATTCTCAATCGCTTATGTTTGTTTTATGGGAGTAAAAAATAAGATAAATAATTTATAAACTGGTTGATCAAGTATGATGGGACAGGAATAAACTCATAACAAAAACTATTTCCTTAATTTTTTGGTTTCTTTAAATAATTATAAAAAAATATTTGGTTTTAACTGTCAAAAAATGGACACAATTAAATAAGATCAAAGAACTGCGCACCACGTGAATATCCCAAACTGATTTTTTTTAAAATTTTTTTTAAACTGAAATTCTTAATTTCATGTTGAAATTAAATTCAGTTCGATAGGAAGCTTATGTAAAACTGATTGTTATTATTTTATTTTCAATAAAGAAAATTGTTTCTTGTTATAAAAATTCAGTTCGTCTGACAAGGAACCGTTTTGAGATGTTACTCTCAGATTTTTTCATCATGGTGGGGAATCAACAGCTCAAGGGATTTTTGCTTGTTCGCTATTTTACGATTTTAATAGCAATTTGCTATTACATTATAAGTAGCTGACAATGAACGTGTTAATATATAAATTACTTTTGGGATGATTTAAGATGGTTGTATATGCCAAAATACAGTTTTTCATGAATAACTAATCATATTCCAAGCATTTGCAACCATCTAAAATTATCACAAGCGTAATTTGCTTACTATGACGTTCATCGTCTGCTACTTATAGTGTAACAGCAAATTGCTATTAAAATCATAAAAAAGCGAACAAGCAAAAATCCCTTGGGGGTTTTTCATACCTTGCTATGAGCTGTTGATTCCCCACTATGATGAAAAAATCTGAGAGTAACACCTCAAAACGGTCCCTTGTGAGCAGAATGCAAAATTCCAAATACTTTTAAATATTTTCATGAGTTACGGTTGTACTGGTAAGGGGTAAAACCGCAGAAGAAATAACATTAATATTATCGAAAAAAATAATGAAATTTAACTGAAATCTACAATATACATTCATAATATAAATTAAGCCACAGTTTCGACTACGTTTTCTGTGCATTTTTACGTTAATTTAAAACTGTTAACGGGGTTCTTGATTGGTAAAGGTTTCTTAGTTGAGAATACATAATAAAATGTTTTTTTTTTAAACAGGCCACAAACATACAAACTGTATCGATCCAAATATTCAACGGTAAACTGCGTTACACCAGGTCATTTTCGCTTGTAAAATGCATGAATGTTTTATAAAGTTCCCTTAAATTTATACAAAGAAATTTGTGTAGGTGATTAAAATCGCTGGAAAAAATAGAGATTTTTAACTGAAATAATTTAATAATTTTCGATAAGTCGCTTTTACATCCATAAGGTGGAATGGTTTGTTGACAATGATTTAATTGTATCAAATGAGTAAGTGATTTTTAAAAGTACATAATGTTACAACGAGAGTAATATCTGATGGGGTGTTAAAAACTGCATAAGCTGAAAAATTTTTTTAAAAAAACTGCAGAGAGAAAACGTATAAGAGTAATATTTGTTAAAATTCATTTTGTCATTAAAAAATGCCCAAATTTTATTAATGAATATGCATCATATGAAGTAAAATCAACAAACGCTTATGCTGCATATTAGTTGAAATAATGAAATCAGCGCTTGTAAAAAATAACTTTTTTAATGAAAAATATTTTGTTTTTCTTAAACGTTTTGCTATGTTTTAACTAGCTTACTGTTATTGAAATTAATTAAATGTTTTTAATAAAAGAAATTCGATTTTGATCTAGGGTTGTTTTAAACTTTGTTTTTTGAAGCGTTGAATCACGGTCCTTGGCAAAAACTGTTTTATAAAAAAAAAGAAATAATAAAAACTCAATTTAAAAAATTCTATAAATTTTGACTTAACTGGATCACGATTTCGAAAAGATTAATAATCGCTTAAAATTATTGCTTCTTTTATTGTGCATTTCACTGTTTAGAATGTTAATTAAAACTGGATAACAAAAATTTCAATAAGAGGATGAAGACTGCTATTTCATTGCCTAAACCAGATTTGCTATCATGTGTGTCAAATGAGAGTCAGAGTAAATTATTACAAACTGTAATCATTAACCATTTTTTTCTGCAAAATCCTTAAACAACTGGAAATCAGTTGGAATGTTTTACGGATACATTAAAAGCAATGCAAAAAAACAATTTTTGGTTTGTTTTTAAAAAACTGGTTTGGAAAAAATAAAAATGCCTTAAAAACTTTGATGTTCTGTAAAATATAAATAAACTGGATGATAAAGTTGAAATAGTTAAAAAAACCTTAAAATTTTATTTTTTTTTTTGATACGCGTTTTGATTTTTCCATATTGTTTTCAAACTGAACGATGGCACAGTTTATTTCGAACAACTGCAATTATCAACACATTCTAGCAAATCCCTCAAAACAGAAAAATCAATTGCAGGATTTTATAGCTATATTACAAAAAGTTGTTCATGTTGTTTTTTTACTTTTTTTTCTGTCTAATATTGTGACCAAGAAAGCATCGATATCTGTTAAAAGCATTGAATTCGGTAGATTTGTACCCTTCTATCTTATTGAGTTGTTTTGTAATAAGATAATTTATTTTTCTTTTAATTGAATAAATTCCAATGTTCAAAAAACAATTCATATGAGATTATATTGTGGCTGTGTATTGATGCAGGTATATAAAAAAGGTATGTTTTTTTTTACTTTTTTTATATTTAGATATGAAATAATCCAGTGTAAAAAATGAACAGTAATGGCTGCACTTTTTAAAATTCATGTTCAAAAAAAAACAAATTTCGTTTGTTTTGTGCTTTTAAACCAATGCTACAACAGGTTTTTAATATTGCATAAAATTTATTATAAAAAAAATATATATAAAACAACTCAGCTCAAAACACATTTTAGTAATTTAAAAAATAAACAGTTTAATAAAAAATAAAATAAAGAAAAAAATAACTATGCAAATGATTCTGAGCGAATTGGTGATATTAAAAAAATAGAGACAATATTTTTGAGAGAGATAAAAAAATAGATGAGAAAAAATGTTGAATTTTGTTTCGTTTTTTAGATGTTTTTATTTTTGAGGGATATAAAAATTGAATGGATGAGTTTTAAATTTTTTTGTAATAATTTTTGATGGTTAAAATAGTAATGATGAGTATTGATTGATTTTACTGGAATTTGTTTCGGTTGGCAGTTTAAATACAAAAAAGTAGAATAATATTTTTGAGCAGCAAATTGATGGCAATAATTTTGATGATTGTAAGTTAATAGTTACAGTACTTTTTGTATTTAAACAACACATATTGGATATTCAGTTATCAAAAATCAGCAAAAAATATATGTGAGCAGCAAAATTGATGGTTTGTTGATAACCGCTAATGGTGATGGTAACAGTTATTGATGATAGCAATATAAATTTGAATACAATCCAAAATACAGTTCTTTTTCAAATAATTAATTAGAAGATGGTAATGAATGAGCAGCAACAATTAAATGAAAAATACCACTATTGGAAAATGCTTCAGTTTTGAACCGAAAATAGCTATCTTTTTTATGAGCAGCAACAAAAATAAGAAAAAAAATAACTATTTTACACCAAAAAAATAATAAAATAACTGTTAACAATTCTTGTTGTTGTTGATCATGTTCCAGCAAAAATCAATAATTTGTTAAAGTCAGTTTAATAAAACATAATATATGAATGTAGTTCATTAATATTGAATAATGTAAATAAAAAAAATCTCGCACCACCGCAATACCATCTGCAGAAATCAATAATAGTAATTTTTTAAAATATAATCCATTTTTCTTCTTGTAGATGACGACATAATCCAAATTAATATAAAATTTTGTTGCTGATTTGTTTTTCGTTGAATAAGTATTTCGATTTTGGTAGTAGTAGTAATGTTGAAAGATAAAAAGACAGACACAAAAATATACAACATAAATAATAGAAATCTTTGATAAGTATTTTTTTTTCGTACAATTTAAAAAAATGTAAGCGGTAGCTTTGAATTAAAAAATCAACTAAAATCATACCTATAAAAAAGCTTCGCTCAAGAGACAGACACTAAAATCTAAAAATCTAAAACTAAAAAAGACACCTAAAAATTCTGAGACACAACTTAAAAAAAATTTCGTTAATTTTCGAAAATGTATCGAAAAATTTTGAATAATAAATTTTGGAGAGTATTAAAATATCAAATTATATAATTTACAGTTGTTGATCGTAATACAGTGATATAGATATTTACAATAATTTTGTATGTTTATGATTAATGTTGTTGTTGTTTTTTGGGTTTTAAACGTTGAGATTGAAAGGCTGGTGGATGGGGACTTCGAGGGCTTCGAAGTGCAGCTGTTGTACCTAAAAATGAACAATTTAGATTAATAAAAGAATAAGGTGAAAACAACGATTACAGTTATAAACAAGCAACAACATTTGTTGGACAACACAACAGTGGCGATGGACAGTTTTGTATAGCAACACGTAGAACATGGACCAACATAAAAGCTAAAACAATTAATAATCTTTAAAATACTCGACTCAGGTTAAAACAAATTAAAAATAATAGTGGACAGATATTGATTAAAATTAATTTCAAATTTTGCTGGACAGTTAATATTACAAATCAAATTTTAATGGTTGTGCATGAATTAATAACCGAAAATAATTGATGATAAAAAAATCACGTTTTTTAATTTAATTTTTTAAAAATCAAAGGTTGAACTTGGCGATTATAACACATATTAAAATGTTTTAACATTTTTCACAAACTTCAGCTGACAAACGTCTACTACACCAATCGCTGTTACAGTTATTCAATAAAATAAAAAAGTGAAAACCTGTTATGCATAAAGTTACGAAGAGCAACAGTTCAAAGCAGTGTTGAAAAACAAATAACCTTCAAAAACAACGGAGTAAACAGTTATTAGAAAAGTATAGCATTTTTCAGAAGTTATAATTTGGTAAATAATTACAAGAATTGTTATTACAGTTCATCTTTAAATCAAAAAATTAAAAAGCAGTTACACAAAAAATGACTAGATCAACAATCAGATTAGCGTTAAAACAAAACAATTAACTCTTAAAAGCTAGAGTTTGCAGTTAACAAAAACAAGCTTACCTTCTAAAAACAGCACAGCAGTTGCCAAATCTTCACCATAGTTGTTCCTTACAGTACCTAGAAAAGCCTTGTTTAAGATACATGTTATCATATTTTACTAAACAGTTCAATTATAGAGTTTCTTAATATTTCTTCAGCATCTTATGTATGGACCAATTTAATAGAAATAAATCATAAAATTTATGCTTAAGCCTTGTTATAATGTCTACACAAGATCAGTTTTTTATAGTTTTAACAGTTCAATAAACATATAAAGTTTAAAAATAAGAAGCAGCTTTTGAAGCTCCAATTTTTAAACAAAAATGAAAATTTTGTAAGATTTATTTAACTTAATTTTGAAATGAAAAATAAGTTTGTCTTCTAAAAAAGTTTCATGCTACTGTACCTCATGTCAGTTTAATGTTTAAAAACTTACACAAATATTCGCCCAAATGTTGTTCTTCCACTTTGGAAATTAGTAATTGTGATGAATTTGAAGTTGAAAGAATATCCATTCCATTTCCAGATTGAAGCCTTCTAGATTCCAAGAACCATGAGGTTGACGGAATTGGTTCACCTTCAAATTCACATTCAAACTTGGCACTTTGCCCAAGGGTACATTGTACCGAGACAGGTAGCTTTGTAAATTTAGGAAGTTTTCTAAAAACACAAAAACTAGCATAAATACTGATGATGACAGTATTCAGTTACATACCCATTAATTGAAGTTTTAGAAATGTTCAACGTTACAGTTTCTTTGCTAGATCCAGCACTGTTAACAGCTTCTAAGAAATAATTTCCAGCATCAGTTGACAGTAAATCACGAATCCGTAAAATGAATTGATTTCCATCTGAGACTGTTTCATGCCGGATATCGGGAAGAATTTGCTGGCCATTTTTAAACCAGCTAATTACAGGCTCTGGTTTCCCAGAAACAGTAAATCGAATTTCAGCAATTCCACCCATTTCGGCAGCAATTATCTTTGTGGATGATTTAACTTTGGGTGGTTCTTCGTTTTTATGTGAAGTTTTTGATTGTTCTATAAAAGAGGTTACGTTATGTTCAGTTTAATAAAATGTTTTTAGCTTGCAGATCTTCAAAAGTATGGAGAATGCAGTTTATAAAAATTAATTCTAATGATACAACATTTTTGAGAAAATGTGAAACACACGACGTTCTCATACAAGCATAATTTTTGAGAGCAAACTCAGTTATTCTAGTAATTAAAAATTGTTTTTGCTTTCACAAATGTGATTTTGAGAAGTTACTTTTGCGAAGCATACAATCATAATATTGAAAATTCAACACTTGATACTCTTTTAAATGATAAACCACAAATGCCAGTTTTTGCTTAAAATAACAATAAATGATGGCATATTCAGTTTTTCATTAAAATTGGCTTTGAAAATTTTGAGAAAGAAGCATGTTGCATGCAACATTAAAAATAAAATACTTTCAGTTTACTGTTTGCCAAAATTCACAATGTTTCAGTTTTATTTAGAATTATGGTACTTTTACAATGCTGTTAGATTTTTAATAAAACATTTATTTTCCGTGATAATAACGATGCTATAATATCCTCAGTTAGACATATTAAACAGGTAACATTTGCAGTCCCGTTAAAGAAATTCTGTAACTGAACCTTTGCAATAAAGTACATCCAGAATTTATTAGTGGTTATATTGTTTAATGTTTAAAAAATAAATGAGCTTAGTTTATCAAACATCAAAAGCTTTACACAGCCGTGTGGATGATCTCAGTTTTAAAAAATTAATTATAATAGCAAAATTTAGAATTTTGTCATAAAATTATGACAAGTCAACAGTAGAAACCAGTTTTTAAAACAGAAAAATACAAAAGTATATTTTCCCATCAAATTTTAACCAAAGTTTAAAACAAAAAAACTTACCACTAATTTGCAAATCAATATAACACCGCCCAGTACCATATTGATTTTCAGCAATACACATATAAATTCCAGAATCTTCAGGGAAGGCATCTTTAATTGTTAACACCGCTGATTTTCCAGTTTTTGAATATTTAAATCCAGGTGAATTTTGAATTTCAACTTTATTAAAAATCCATCGAAAACTGATTGGTTCTGTTCCTTCTGCAATTTCTGCTTTCAGCTGGATTTCTGATGTGTTAGTCTTTGACAGTTTTTGTTTATTGTTTTTGAATTTTGGCGGAATTCCTTCTGCTTTTTCAATAACAATTGTTGGGGTTTCAATTTCAAGGTTGACTTGAGTTGTCGCAGTTCCAGCTGAATTTTCGCATTGCAAAGTATATGTGCCAATGTCTGAGGGGGTAAGAACATCGAAAGTTAAAGTAGCACATTCACCATCATAGAACATTGAGTATCGGCCTTCTGTTGTTTGTGGGATAAGGGTAAGCCCATTTCGAAGCCATTGAATTTTAGGTGATGGATATCCAGAAACTGAACATTCCAGTGAAAGAGCTTCCCCAGCTTTTACCTTCATTCTTCCAGGGAGTACTTCGATGAAGCTAGGCTTTACAGATTCTCGTCGAAGTCTTTTCTTCAGCTTATCCATTGGGGAATCTTTTGTTTCAATTTCAATCTCAGAAGTGCAGATGTCAAAGCCCTCTGAATTTGTTGCAGTGCAATTATAGAAGCCTTGATCAAAAGAAGAAAAATGATGAACTTCAAGATAATAAAAATCACCATCATTATAGATTGAAAATTTATTTCCTGTTTCTAAAATTATGCCATCACGATTCCATGCAACTTCTGGAGATGGATTTCCACTGAGAGCTGCTTTAAGACGAAGTGATTTAAATTCTTCAATAGCTTTTTTAGGTTTTGGTTTTACTAAAAACTTTGGTCGACAAGTACTTTTATTTCTTTTGTTGATTGCTTGTCGAATTTCTTCTAGTGTTGTTTCACCGGTATGTCTTCGGGAAGTCACAGGTGCTGGGGATAGAGGAGAGAGTGGAGATGAATGCTCATCATCATCACCTTCTGCATGATGTAGCTTTGCAACTATTGCATCTTTAAGGGATTGTGGGTCATCACCATGTCGATGTCGTCTTTTCTTTGCAAGCTTTCCTGCTACTGCTGCTGTATCTCCTGCTTTAAGTTCCATATCTGCAAGACCAATGACAAAAGATGGTGCAGCACCTTTCTTCTGAATTTGTGATTTAATTCGCTTTGGATCATTTGGTGACAGTGGTTCTGGGGAATCAGCTTTTCTTTTGGGGGATTGAACAGTTAATGGCTCTGTTGGTTGTTGTGAGAATGATGGTGGTTCAGAATGTTCAAGTTTGTTTCCAATTATTAGTGATGCATTTGTTCGAACAATTCCATGTACATTTGAAGCTTCTACAGAATATCTTCCCATATGGATAAGCGACATAGAAGGGATTGTTAGGGTTGACTGATTTGGTGATGGATATGATATCTAAAAATTTGCATATTAATAATTAAAGTGATAATATATGGTTTTCATAGACTACAACAGAAGAGGGCACTTTACGCTACTGACCAGTGACTTTCTCATCAGTTTAAACCCCTTACCTTGTAATCCCTTCCTTCAACAACCGCTTCATCATTATGATACCACCTCATTTCTGGCATTGGTTCACCATTAACTTCCACATGCATCTCCACCTTCCCCCTTAGCGGGACCCAAATATCTCTCAAACATTTTACAAATCTTGGTGGACCAGCAGGTGCATCATCAATTGAATCACCAACTAATAAATAACAGGATGACATTGCAGTTCCCTTTTCATTTGATGCAATGCATTGATATGTTCCTTGTTCCAACTTGAATACAGCATTGGCCCGTAACTCTGCTACTTCACCTTCCCTGTATTCTGTCCAAACTGATGGTTTCATTGCTGAGACAGGAATTGATTTTCTTGTGTCATCAATAAAGAACCATGAAATTGTAGGTTCTGGATCACCGGCAATCTTGCATTGAAGGGCAGCTGGATGTCCGGATGTGATTCCAATGTCAGTTAAATCAGTGACGAATTTTGGTGGGACAGGAATTGTTTGAAGTGTTACATGCTCTGCAAATATTGATATCATTAGTGAACAGTTTGGAAAATAAAAGTTTTTTAGCGACAGAGTTAATTTTTTAGAATGAGAACTCCGCAATCAGTATTTCATCATTAAAATTTTTGATCAAGTTTGTAATGTAAAGCCCAAAAAGCACAAAAATTTTTTGTGTGTCGATGTCAGTTTTTTGTCTTTACAGTTCTGTACAATAATTCATGCATATTTTCAATGCTACTAGCAGAATTTACTTGGAACCAGTTATATCGTATACAAACTTATTAACAAAATTGTATAATAAAGCTACAGTTTTTTAGTCATATTTCTTTTCTTTGTGATTGAAAAGATGCTCCAAGAAACAATTTCATTGCCAGTTTAATTTGTTTTTATCCTCATACTAAAAAAAGCTGCAGACAGTTTAACTTTTAACTGTTTATGCATCTCTCAACATGCGGTACGTTTTAATAATTTTCAATTAGTCAAAACATTTTTTTCTCCAAAACATTAACATTGTAGTTAACTTAAAATTAAAGCCTTTCATATTTGCATGAAACTAGTTTTGTTTTCGAAAAGGTTATAAAGCAAACATAAAGTCTATAATACCGCTGTTTTACAAAGTATTATTTTCACATTAACAGTTTGTGCGCTCTAACGAAAATGGTTGTTAATTAATGTTCTTGCCATACTCATGGTTCCAGTTAACTCAAAAATATGAATTTTATTAATAAAAAAACTAAATATTATGCAAATAGCATTTTTGACAAGGTTTTAATGAAATTTTTGTTTTTTAAAGTGTTAAACTGAGTTCTGACACTTTTATTTTATAGAATACATTCTAAAATGGTGCTAGTTAACTCGATAATAACTTTCATATTTAAACATGAAATTATGATAGGCTTTGAATCTATCATATTTTTTTTCAAGTGCTGATAAATTAATTTTTATAATAAAAATATAATTCTTTTTGATGGGAAGACCACAAGTTGTCAGTTTTCAATAACATTTTTTTAAAAATTAAAGTCTTTTTATTTTCCGTGTCAATTAAGGATTGTTTAATAGCGGTGAAATCCAGTTTGCAGTTTTAGAAAATATTTTTTAGCCATAGTCTAAGCTCCTCAATGAAAAAAGGTTGTCAGTTAATTTAAAATTTGTTTCACCCATCGAAAGAAATAAACAGTTTAGAAACTTACTTTTTCTCTGCACAATTAGTTCTGTTTCAGTTTCATCAGTCCCTTCAGAATTTGTTGCAACACATGTAAACTTTGCAGCTGATTTTAGTACAGCACATTCAATTTCTAGCACAGATTCTCCACTTCCAGTCAACCAAATTTTGCAAGCTTTATTTGTCCGACTAATTTCTTTTCCATCTTTTAACCATTTCATTATAGGATTTGGATGCCCAATTGCTTTCGCTGTCATTTCAACTTTTGTTCCTTCGCTGACAGTAATTTTAGGGGCAGGTTTTCTCGTGAATTTGGGTTTTTTAGTTTTTCCTTCTTTTTCACCAGTTGTTTTTGGAGATGCATTTTCTTCGACTGTAACAAAATGTTTATCTTCACCATGTTTTGTAGCGATAGTTAGCACACAATCAGTTGTTTGAATGCCGTGCTCATTCTCAGCATTGACAAAATAAATTCCACCATCTGATGCATCACATGCTGTGATTGTAAGAGTGCAGGTGCCATCGTCATCGAAAGCGAGCTGTTTTCGATGATTTGTTTGCAGGGGTTCATTATCTTTCATCCATGTAATTGATGGAGCAGGGAAGCCTTGAACTTTACATTTTAGTGTTGCATTTTCACCAACTAAAACAGTTTGATCAAAAAGTTTTTCTGCAAAGATTGGAGCTTGTGCAGACTGTTCAGGCTCAGTGGAGAGCTGTGATGGTTCTGGTGGTGGAGTTGGAATTTCGATTGTTGTTGAATTTTCAGTATTGTATTCACGAATAGTTGATCGTTGACGCTCTAAAAAACTAATGGGTTAAAATTTTTTCACAGTTTTTTTTTACTAAAAGACGATGGAAGTCAGTTTTAACACTTCGTGCTACTCATCGGTTGGCAGTTTAACATAATAAGTATAGAAAAATAGTTTATGCTTTTACTTATTTTTTTTTATAGTTAAGCTTTGCATAAGTTTTTTTCATGGCTTACACAGTATTTTCTCAAAAAACAGTTTAGCAAGAAATAAATTGGTTTTTAATAACACAAAATCCTTAGAAAATTTTTTATTGCAGTTTTATGATCTTCAGAGCGCTATGGTTTGAAAATTCCAGTTTGACAAAAATGCCAATTTTCAGTGCATTTTCAGTTCAACAAATTTAAAAAAACGGTAGGAAAAGAATCAGTTAACAAAGTTTATTTTAAAAAATGAAAGCGCTCAAGCATGATGCAGTTAAAAACAAAATTTGCTAAAGTTTTTATAAAATGAAGTAAAATTTCTTGACTTTCTCAGAAATTGTGCTATATGCTTTTAGACAGGAATTGCACAGTTTTAAACAATAGCTCTATTAAAAATTAAAACAAAAAATTTGTGGGAAACATTTTTTGGCACAAATCAATAATTAAAATGTACAATAAAAAATTATTCGACAAAAACAACCATTTCAGTTTGAATTACCATAATTAAAAGAAGAAAGTAGTTTTTTATTTACTTTTTTTTATAACAAAAATTTTGAGGTCTTTATTCTGTTTAAAGATTGTGTTGATGCATATCATTGGTATGACATGCTCTGTGGGCCTATGTACATCTCCATCTCAGTTAAAATTCTCGAAGAAAATTTACCATTCACTGGAAGATTCAAAATAAACAAAAGTAACTTTTTCATTAAAAACGCTTATTTTTTGTAACACTGAACAATTTTGAGACTTTCTGGAGATTATATTTTGACAATTGATTGAAATGAAAAGTAATCAAAAAGAAAAAAATATGAAGAAGTTTTTGTAGTTAAATATAGAAAAGAAATTTTCTTAAGTTTATGTGCTTTAAATCAGTGAACGTAAAAATGCAGTTTTATAATTTTTTCTATAAAAAAAATGGTATTCGGGAAACAATTCTCTATCCCAGCTCAGCAGTAAAAATGTAATTCAAAAAAAGCATTAATTTCTAAATAATATTTTAAATTATATCAATTTGAATTAGAATAACTAAAAAAGCGAAGTCACAGTTATATTTAGTTTTTCAATAAAATAGCCTTTTTAAATGCCTTTATTCTCTTTTAAAAATTTTACTTATGCTAGCAACAGTTAAGGTCTAAACCTAAAAAAAAACGCAGTTAATTATAAAACTAATAATGTTTAAACTAAAAATGTCTTTCAGTTATATCCCCAAAACTAGCTTACCAATTGCAGGGAGCAATACATCAGCCGAAGAATGAGTATCTCCATAAATATTTGTTGCAACAACTAAAAATCAAATCAGTTTAAATCTTTATGCGGTTTAAATAACTCACCAGTATAAGTCCCAGATAGTTCCCTTGTAAAGCTTCCAATTACCAGTGAATGTTCATTTCCGTTTTTAACACTTTCTGCTCCACTACCAGCATGAATTGCTTTACCATTTAGCAACCATTTAATTGCAGGCTCAGGATTTCCTTCAACTTTACACTTCAATTCCACAGCTTCACCTTCCCTCAAAATTTGCATATTTGTAAGCTTTTGTATAAATCTTGGCATATTTGGAATATATTCTTCTTTACTTTCCATTGCACTTTCTACCGTAATTTTCGCCGATGAACTTGCTTCCCCAAGCTTATTCTCAATTTTACATTCATATAGACCTTTATGATCTTTATGTGCTTCATAGATCTTTAAAAATGCAATTCTTCCATCAAAATATGTCCTTAAGGTACGTGATTCAGCAACTAAATTTCCATCATGTAACCATTCAACTGTAGGCTCAGGAAAAGCATCAACTTCACATTCAAGTAGCTCACGATTTCCTTCATGTACTTTTGCATCACAAAGATGCCGGGTAATCATTGGAGGTTTTGGTACCCGATTTGTTGGGGTTGGTGAAGGTGATCGAGAACGTTGAGTGGAGAGACCAGTTGCAGTCACTTTTACCTGACAATGAGTCCAATCTTTTCCATGTGGGTTTTCAGCTAAAAAAATTTGAATATTAACTCATTACTTACTTACCCCACACAACGATCCTATTCAGTTAATCCCTCTCAAAAAGCCTACCCTCACATGTAAATTCACCAGTATCATCAGGCTTGGCATTCATAATTGATAGTCTTACAGTACCCTTTCGATCAATATATTGTAACATTCGATTTGTCATTAACAATTTTAAGCCATTATGATACCATGTTATTTGTGGTGGAGGTCTTCCAGAGACAGTGCATTCCAAAACAATTTCACTGTTTTCCATAACTGATAAATTGATAAGTGTATCTTTGAATTTTGGTGCAATATTTAGGAGTTCATTTGAAGCTAAAACTTTTATATATCAGTTTAGGAAAGATAAGCTTTATACAAAGAAAGAAAACAGCGATACAGTTTTTTGAGATTACAAAAACTATGATAAATTTTGAAGCCTCCGTATTTTTTTTAAAAAAAATGATTGAAGTTCTCAGTTTTTAACAAAAGTAACATTAATCGATTAAAAAAGTTTGTTGATAGCTTAAGTTTTCAATTTTAACTACTTATGCGCTACCTCCGTGAACAGTTTCTTGGTACTAATTGGGGTTTTAGGGTGTTCAATAAATATTACATAAAGATCCCATTCCGGTCAGTTTTAGTTTTTTTTGCAAATCATTTAACGCCAAAATGACACTTTGGACAGTTAATAAAAAAGCTTTGCAAGAGAGAAAAACTATGATGGAGTTTTTTTGCGGTTTTCTTAAATCTCATATTTCCCATGAAATTACTAATTTTATTAATAGTGTCTTTAAAGTTTTTTTCCATGTTTTCTTATAACTAGGAACCGGCAGCTCAAAAAAAAGTTGTTGAAAATAATTATTTTTTTGTTAGAATATACTATTTTCGAGCCTAACTAAGAATAATATCGAAACAAAAAATTAAAAAAATTAATTTTAAATGCCGAAAACGTCATCTGAAAATTCGGCAAAACTTATTTTTTTCGTCGACAAAAAAAGTCAAAGAGAACACTCTTTTTTTGTGTGTGCATCCTTCTCTTTTTTTCCTCGCAGCCGGTTCAAAAAGAAAAGAAGAGACGCACACGCAGCAAACTTGTTTCTCTTTCTTTTTTTGGCAGACTTTTTGAACTTTTTTAAGCTGAAAAATGCCGTTTTTGGTGTAAAAGTGTGCCACCGGTGTTTTTCGGCGATATCATTTTTTTACTGTAGATGCATTTTTTGATGGGCTATCTGATGATACTAAGCTCGTTATCAAACGAGAATTAACAGTAGGTGTTTTCCTTAAAAAACACAAAAAAATGCCGTTTTCGGCACTTTGTGCCAAAGAAAACTTTTCCAAAAATGGCATTTTTGGAATCAGCGTAAAAAATTACATCTAGAAGTTTTAATAGTTAAGTTGTAAAAAAAAGTGCCGCCAAAGGAGCATTTGGATTACGGTAACGATAGAAAAGTCAAAGAAAAGAAAGAAAAAAGTGTGCGCTGCCGGTCCCTACTTATAACGATGAAAGTGAAGTTAAAACCAGTTTAATATTTTTAAAAAGTTTATTAAAAGTTCTCAGGTAGAGTAAAATGGGTTTAGCCAGTTATGAAATTTATTAATCATTAGTTATGTTAGTTTTTAGTTTTTGTAATTTTACTCGATTGTGCAATAATTAAATTCTTTTGATGAAACACTAGAAATTTAATTTCAATCAGTTATAGTTATAGTTTGCCTTTTATCTGACACCAGTAGGTGGATTAATTGTTCAGTTAGAATTTTGGAAAACGAAAATATTGAGCCTACCAATAAAAAACAACATTTTAAGCAAGATGGCCCGTCAGTTTTAGAAAACATTAAAATAATTATTTAGAATTCATAATTTGTCATTAGAGCAAAGTTGTTTGCCTTCACAAAAAATAGAATGTTGTTTTACTATTTTTTCAAAATCATAATATTTGTCATAAGAGCCGCTTTAAATTTTGGCATTGATTCAGTCAGTTTTTGATTTTTTAAGAACCAATTTACGTATGCTTTTTTATCTATGCTAAAACAGTTATGTTACAGTCACAGTTATGTTTACAAACGGGTACTCGAAGGAGTAAGACGGAAACAGTTAATACTTTAAATATAGTTTTTTAAACATTTCTAACAGTTATTTAAAATATAAAAACTAGCCGTCACTAGTTTTCTAGTTAGTTTTTTAAGCATTTTTTGCTCATTCCTAATACCGCAGGGATTCAAAGTTAGCTGAAAAAGCTCCATTGTTTACAGTTTAAAAAAAACTAAGTGTAGTTGGCAAACAGTGAGATTGTAAGTTTTGCGAACGCCAGTTTTTTGTCTTATATTTTTCATCGTTTAAAAATAACCCAAAATTTTTTTTGTTAACAAAATGTCCAAAACAAATCACTAGATAATACAGCAATCGATAAAAAAATAACTAATCACTATTAGCGACCAGTTAAATTTTTCACTTTTTAAAGAAAACACTCACGTTCAATATATAGCATTCCAACAGATCTAACACTCCCATGTTCATTCTTTGCAGCCATTGTATAAACACCAGAATGAGTTGTTTTTGCTTTAGGAATCAGCAGTTGTGCCATACCATTGTAATATGAGAGTTCAGCAAAAGTAACTTCTCGATCATCTTTAAACCATGTAATTTCAGGGGTTGGAATTCCTGTTACTGCACAAACAAGTTTAACTTCAGCATTTTCTGGGAGTTCCCTTGTAGATGGAAGCGGCATTCGAATAGCTGGTGCCATGGCTTCATCTTCATCTGTTGCACGTGGCTTTCCAGTTTTGACAGTTACTTTACATTGAGTTGACACTTTTCCAATTGCATTTACAGCTTCAATCGAGTATTCACCGGAATGTCGTTTCTTGCAATCAAGGATGGAGAGGGAATGTTGATTACTACCAGTTTCCATAATTCGATATTCATCAGTATGGGTTAACTTTTCACCATCTTTGAACCATGTAACTTTATACGGTAGTGTTGAAACTACGACAACCTCAAGTTTAAGTTGTGACTTTTCATATACAGTTTCATTCTCCAAAGGATGTCGAAATTCTGGTGCTTCAGCTTTATCAGGATTCAACACTGTCAGCCGACAAGATGATTCACATTTTCCAAATTTATTAATTCCAATTGCTTGCCATTCTGCATTATCATTCATTTCACATGATGAAATGATTAGCTCATATCGACCCTTGTCCTTTCGTTTAGCATATTTTGAATCTTCAATAACTTTAACACCATTTTTATACCATTCAACATCAGGTTCAGGAAGGGTGGTATTTGTAACAGAGAGAATCATTCGATCATTGATATTGACAGTTTCATCTTCTAACATGTAATGGAAGAATGGTGGTGAATCGAAGGTTGGTTGATCATCTGAGAATTCTTTCTTTGGCTTTTTCGACCGCTTTCCGGCGTCTTCTTCATCATCAGTTTTCTTCTTTTTATCTTCTTCATCTTCAATTGGGGCAAGCTGTTTAACAATTAATTTTCCATCTGATTGTAGAATAGTGCTTCCTCTTTCAAGACGGCATGTATACACACCTTGATCAGCGGGATTAATATTTCGAAGACGAAGTGAGAATCGAGATGTGTCTTTGGTTGGGAAGTATTTGACGCCAATAAGAGATTCATCAATTGGGGTGCCATCTTTGAGCCTAAAAATGCAGCAATTAGAAATACTAATATACAGTTTATAACATTTATTTTTAATTAATTAACATATAACTTATTAATATCGTAGTCAAAATTACTTTATTCGACCCAGTTTTTATATTACTATTTATCTCCTTTAGTGAAAGTTCGCTTCGAATTATAATTATCAAAAAATCATTACAATGGCACAGTTTTAAACCCTTTATTGTTCCCTAACTCATATAAAAATATTATACAGTTAAAATGTTGTCACAATGCATGCTGCTGCAGTTACTAGAAAAAAGTTTTATCGAATACGGCAGAATTTTTTAAAAATAGATTCACAGCTTTTGCTATAATGTATTACCAAACAGTTATCTAACGAAATGACTATAAACCCCAGAGAAAGTTAGCTTTTGATTTTTTTATTACCACATAAAAGTCAAAAGACAGTAAAAAAGGCTCATAAATCTGTAGCTCAAAATATGAAGCCCAGCAAGTTTTTCTCAACAGTTATAAACTATAAATTTTTAATTTTATGTGCACTTTATTTCAACATTTAATTTATTGTGAACAGTATTGCAATTTTTCCTTGCAAGCTTTAAGCCTCGAAAATTTTTTCATGAAACCATGAATGTCCTTATATAACAGTTATAAATCAATTATCTATAATGCCCTCAAGCGCTTAAATATTATCAGTGTGACAATGCAGCATATTTCAGAAATGACGGCTTTATAATTAAAGTTCAACGTTTATTCAGTTTTAAAAAAAGCATGAATTGCTAGCAACTATTAAAAGATTCTTCATCTGATCAGTTTTAAAGCACATATTGCTGTAATAGCGATTCAGATGGCAGTAATTAAAATGTGAACGCAAAGAAAGCAAATGCGGGAAAACACCGTTGACTACAGTTTTTTAGTTTATATCTTACTTCAACGTTTTTTAGATCTTTTTTAATAAAAAAGCTAACGCGCATTGTAATTGGGAGTTCCTCAGTTTTTCTAAAATAATCACGTGAAAGCTTTACATTAGATCATTCTATCTATTAATGTGAATATAATCCCAGTTATTTAAAAAGTCCAACAAACTAGGTTGTCTACAAAATGTGATGTAGCTCATGAACCTAACAGTTATTAAATAGTAGCCTTTTTATCCGCAGTAAGCAAAAACGTTCAGTTTATTAGCACTATTAAGTTAAACAAAAGTTTTCCTTGCAGACACTATTAATTCAAGCATAAAAAATTTAAAACATTTTTCGCACGTTTTTTTCTGTTTATTTTTTTTAAAAGAAAAATCTATTAACGTCATGTAATTAAATGAAGCGAAAAAAATAACAATCTTTTTGGAAGCTAAAAATTTGCAGAGAAGCATGGATTTTCTTACAGTTATTTAAAAGCAGCCTTGTGTCAAACCTATGTTCTTGCAGAGCTTTTGCAGTTTAAAAACTTGAAATATTTAAAAGTGCCGAAAATGCTTTTTAAAGTAGTCTACGTCAAAAAAAAGAATAGCTATGAATGAATTGAATGAAAAAAAAATATAGCTTACCACTTGACATGAACATTTTCGTCATCATTTACGGAACACATAAAAATTCTTTCAGGCGATCCATCCCTTGTTTCAATGTCACGAAGGCCATTTGTGATTTCAAGTGCCTTCAGCTTTTTAACTTTTGATGTGGAGGTGTCTTCTTCTTCATCTTCAATTTGCAGTTTTCTGGTTTTTGAAGGTTCTGAATCTGAAATGTAAAAAAAATTTAGTTTGAATATAAAAATTCAGTTTTGTTTATTCTTCTATTCTTGACCCCTTAAACCCTTTAATCACAGCTTTGTTTAATTTAAAACCATATTTTGTAGCTCCTTCTTCTTTATGTATTTTATTCACAGTTTTATCAAAAACAAAACCTCAATTTCTAGATCCGTCATTAAACAATAAAATAGATGAAATGGCAGTTAAATATTTAAAAAAACTTAAACGCTGCTATTTCATAGAGACAAGGTTTTTTTAACATTTTTTGTAGTCAAAAAAAGGAATAGAAATTTTAACTTTTAGTTTTTTCAGAAAAAATATGCGAAAGTTGACAGTTTTGATTTTTGTTGAAGGATATGTTGCTAATTTTATTTCAGTTTTTCTAAAAAACAAAACGTTTGAAATAAAACACAGGGATGAATGTTTGAAATATATGTATCTCTCTCTTTGTTGTGCACTTGCTGGCTAAAGTAACATGTCTATCAAAAAAGTTTTTCTAAATTTGATTTTTTTTCTTGTACAGCTTATGCTAATTAAAAGCGCTCATATCAGTTCCTTTTCTTCCAAAGAATACTTCACCTACAGTGTTTGCAAGACCATACATATTTTATTAACCTTTTAATTAGCTCATTAGTTTTTATTTTCTTCTTTTAGTAACATAAATTTATTAATTTTCTATTAATTTACAATACCTAATAATAGTAATCTCTCCCTTTATTCATGCTACCGTGAACTTAGCATTGATGCAGTTTTTTTTATTTATAATTCAACGCCTATTATGCAGCCAGTCATTTTTTATTTCTTAAACTTTTTTAACACTTAAGAATGTAGAATAACACTTTTGAAATCATCATACTGTTCAGTTTTTTCTTTTTTTTTTAAATTTTCCCCGCCGTTTACGGAAGTAAGAAAGAGAGCAGCCAGTCAGCCGTAACCTTCCAATCTTTCTCTAACAAAAAAACAGTTGTGTCAAATTTCAAATTTTTAATATTATTTTTGGCACTTTTTTGTTTTTATTTTTTAAGTGTTTTATTTTGTGGGGGTTTGAAGCATCAGTTTTAAAAGGAGTTCATTTTTTGGAATTCTTTAAGATGTTATGATATTTTATGATACCACTTTTTTGCTTTAACTCATTGTTTTTCTTAATTTTATGGAGAAATTTTTGATAAGTTTCATTTTTGCTATTATACAAATTAAGACTTAATCATTAAGTGTTAGCCACCATTTTAAACATGTCAAGTTAAATAAATGTTTCTATGCTCGCTCTCTGTTTTTTTACATTTCATCACTTTTAAAGCAATTTATACAAATACTTTCGAAAAGAACAAAAAATTGTGTTCTGACCCACACCTTCCTCCTCTCATTCATTCCCCTGTTCCACCATCTATTCTTCTATCTTGTTCCATCATCTACAGTTTTGTTCTCTCACAATTTAAGACTCTTGGCAATAGCTTTTTTCTTCTGAAAACTATATGAAACAATTTCTTATTTGATTAACTAGTTGATGGGCAATATATATATATTGATCGATTAAAGCATAAAAACATTTACACATTTTGTTATCCCACATTTAACATACAGAATAAAATATTTGTATATTTTATTGAGCTCCCCCCCCTACTTTTTTCATGTTTAAACACTTTAAAGCAATTTAAACAACTTTCGAAAAACTGAAAATTCTGTTCTGATCAACACCTTCCCGCTCCTTCTTTTCTTTCACCATTCTATTCTTCTTCTTTCTTTCTTTTTGCCGTTTCCTTTTTCTTTTCAAAACAAAAATGGACTTTTATCCCCCTCTTCCCCTTTACCCCACAATATCCCATTTATCCATACCCTTCTAGGGATATGTATTTTATCCATGCCATTGTTATCTTCTTCTTTTACAAGCTCTTTCTTTATCCGCCGTTGCTCTCTTCCGTCAAAAGAAGAAGAAAATTTTAAATATCTTTTTTTTCAAAAGAAAAGATTTTTAAACTAACGTTCAAGTTTTCTTTTTTGCTTTTTTAAAAGCATAAAAAAGAGAAGAAGAAAACTACTCTAATGGGCCTAAGCAAAGCAAGCAAAGAAAGCAAAGCGAGATTTTTTTTGAGTGCATGCCAAAAAAAATAAGATGGCAATTTTTTGATGGCATCATCATTGAAATAAAATATATGTATAAAAAAAACGAAACGAAAAAAATTTTTTTAAATGAATTTTAAAATTTCTGTTTTTGCGTGTTTTTTGGTTTTTGATTGAATCATTGATAAAGAAGAGTGATTATACCAGCCCCCTATGCTTTAGAGAAAGAAAGTGATGCTTTTTATGGAATCATTTTTTTAAAAAAAGAAAGTGCTCGTTTTTAAAAATTTTTTTGAACCATACTCCAGTTTTTAAATCTTAAAAATGCACTATTAGATACTATGCACTTTTTTGACCAGAATTTTGGAATTGTCAGTTTTAAAACATCTCTACTTTTATTTTCCGTTAAAGCTTTTCATAATCCCCAAATTGTTTCTTTTGTGTGTACTCATAGTGTTCTTTCTTATGAGCTTTTAGCTATTTGAAATTTCCAATTTTGTATTTTTTTTCGCTTTTAAAAGTTATTATTAATAGAAACCTTTGTTTGAATAGATTCAGTTTTAAAAAATCTTTTTGTTTATTTTTACTAAATAATTTCCATCCCGTCGAAGATACAGTTTAAAAATCTTATTTTTCTTTTCGCGTCTAGAGAGTCTTATCGTGTTTATTAATATACCAAATTTTCAGTAAACAATCATACTTTATTGAAATTCAGTTATTTATTTCAAATGTTTATTGCTATTTTTCTTACACCACAGTTTTTATAAATTTCTTATGTATTGAATTTTTTGATGACAAATTACTGCAGTAAGTTTATGCTATTTTTTAGAGAATTTGTTTAAAGATGAGCCAACAGTTTTTATAGTAATTAAAGCTTGTTAAGAAGATTTGTCAATTTCCAAAAAAGGTTAAGCGTGAATAACTTTTTAGGCATCTATGACCACATTTTTTAGTTTTCATTAATAAGATATTTATAGCGTTTAAAGCAATGATTTTTAAACAGCGTTAAAAATTGTTTTCAGTGCTTTCTTTTCAATGTTTCTATCATTACAATTTTAATTTTGATTCTAATTAGACTGTTAACGATAACAACAAAAATCAAGCAATTATAACAATTTTTACAGTTTATGAAAAATCATTAAAAAAAAGCTTTTCAAATAGCGGTAAAAATTCTTATTAATTCTAGTACCACAGAAGCTTTTCGACCAAAGAAAACTACTTTACAGTTTTTACTAATACTTTAGCTATTGTTAAGAAAAAATGTTTATTTATCATAAATAGAAATTTATTTTAGACGTGTTAAAGCTGAAGACAGTTTCAAGCATTAATTAATTCATCAAAAATAGATATTCTCAAGCATCGCGTGCAATTTTATATTCCCTAGTTTTTTTATTACAAAGTTATTCAATCCTGAAGTCAATTGTGTGTATAGCATCTTGTACTCATTTAAATCATCCAAACGAAGATTTTCTCAACCTCACTCAATCATCGTCTGTTTCAACCATGCCGACCATGTAAGTTTTAATTTTTGAAGTTTTAAAAATTCAAGCTGATGAAGAACAAGTCAGTTTTTATATGAGGAGAATCACTTAAACAAGATATTAAAAGAAGATACAGTTAAATGATTCATAAAAGGGAAAAATCACTTGGTAGTCGTTCCTCATGCGAGATTATAAAAAAGCTATGATTATCATTTAAAAGAGTTTTAAAAAGCAGTGATATCTTGGAGGTCATAACTGGCAAAGAAAACTTAACAACAGCTATAAAACTGGTTTTCTTTCTTTTAATTTTTTATACAGCAGAAAAAATACTTTATTTCAAGTAATTTGTAATTTTTATATAAGTAAATTAGTTTCTGGCAGTTAAAATCGATGGTTAAAAAAACTTCATCTAACGGTTCGTCCTACTCAGTTTTCTAAAAACAATCATTCTAGTATCATATTTTAATTTCAAGGTTTTTTCTTTCTTTGACTCCATATAATTCAGTTTTATTTTAATGTATTTAAAGAATTTACAGTTAAACTTTTTAAGTCGTTGTTTGCCATCAAAGAGCAATTATTTGTAGATGTTTATAATGATCTGATTGCAAAGCCTGGAAAAAATCATCACAGTTTTACAAAGTAATTTTTTCATAGTGTTTTATAAAACTTTTTTATTATCACACCTGCAAAAAGACAGTTATCGTCCCCTCATTATTCAAAAATTGAAGATACTTTTCTAAGGCTTTAATGAGTTTTCTTCCTCCTCGGACATTGTTATCCAAAAAGGCATAATGAATTCCATTTCTTATGTTGGTTTTAATATGACTAAAAATTACTCTCCATTTATACATTATTGTTTTATAAGTTTTGTCCTAATAAGTTACTTCGACAAAACTATTTGCTTATAAAACAAGAATATATACCTATCAGTTATCACTCGTCATTTTTGAAAAAGTTTTTAATCCCCTTATTTTTCAATACTTTTTTTGCATGCACAGACAGCAAAACAAAGAAGCATCACAAGTTCGATTTCAGATTTTTTACTTTATTTCAGCTATTTTCTACCACTTTTCTTCTGCATTCCCATTCTTATTATTATTATTTTCCACTCAATTTTACCATACAATCGTTTATTTCCTTTCTACTTTTTCCTTTCTTTTTCAGTGCTGTCTATTTTCTTTATCGTTTTTTATCTCATCGCTTTATCGCAGCAAGAATAAAAAAAAGGCTACGCAAGAAACTGAAATTACTTTGAAATCCAAGCTTTTTTTTGTGGATAAAAAATTTTTGTTCCTTTTTTGCTTCCCTCCACAAAAAAGTTATTCAAATATCAAATTTAACTTTTGCCCTAACTAAATTAAACAAATTTTTACTTGCCCAATTTCAAATTCAGTTTTTAAACAAATTAATGCCTTTAACCTTTTTGATCTGTAATAAAATAATATACTTCCTTTTTTGAGCAAAAAAATTTGTTTGTTTGACCAAAATAAAGAGAAAACTGAAAGGTGTATATAATTTTTTGAGAGGCATTAAAATAATAGAATTTGCTTTTTTGCTAGAGCAATTTTTCAAGCTTTAGCTTTTTGTTTTTGTTTTACGTTTAAAAAAAGGTGGAGATTATTGAAGTGTAAAAAATATAGAAATAATTTTTAAGTGGTCAGTTGGGAATATATATCAATATTTTCTTGCTTTTGTTTTTTACCTTATCTTTTTTGAAAAGGATATTATTATTATTCATTTATGAATAAATCTACCCAAAGGTAGTGAAGCTGCAGTTTTTTAAAACCCTAGATTTTTGTTTCCCAGTTTTATTTGTGATAAATCTATTGTTTATTCGCTTTTGTTTACATTTTATAATATATTAACAGAACATAGTCACCGAATACTTTGCAGTTATATCATAAAAAAAACTCATTTAATTGAAAGCTATGGTTGTCAACACTTGTCATCATACTTTACAGCAAGGGTATTGTTTTTACTTTTTTTTCCAATAATTTTCTTCCAAATCTGTTTAACTAATGTTTCACCGGCCAGTTTTGTTGTAACATTCTTAAATCGTCTAAATACTCAAAAGAGTTTTTAGCTATGGCTTCGTCTCGTGCAGTTTTAGCCTTTTTTATAAATATTGATTTACTTAAAACATGTATATAAAGAAACATGTCGGCAAGGCAGTTAAGCAGTGATATTGCAATATGTTAACACACACACATAGTTCACAAAATTAAGATAAAAAAATATTTGACAGTTTAATCAATAACGAAAATTTCATAACCCTAAACTTCGCCTCAGTTTCTGTGAAATACTACTACAAATTTCCTCATTAAAATCTATTAATACTCATTCCACTTCCTCTCTCCTCTTCTCTTTGTATTCCCCTATAAAAGTTATCACCTCCCAAGAGACCGTAATTCGCATTAACTTTTAACCTTTAAAAATTCTATAAAAAGCACAATTTTTTTGACAATCAGTTTTCACGCCTCTTCTCTCTTTCTTCTTATATCTCTCTTGACCGTTATTGTTCGCTCATTTGTATAAAAATATTTTTCCGAAATGACTTTTGAAAAGAACAGTGTTCACATTTTTTGCCGCTAATATAATTCCCCAATTTACCTCACAAAGAACACTTCCCAAACGAAAATGCCGAAAGTAGCCGAAAAGCTTTTAAAGCAAAAAAGTGTATTTATTTCGTGAGAAAGATTACTAACGAGGTAGACTCTCTGCCATCAGCTAACTAACTAACTACAAACACCATCCCTAAGGGACCTTAATGGATGGAGGTTGTTGCTTGACTTTTTCCTTCTTTCTATTTCCTTTTATCAAGTTTGTTTTTTGGATAACACGCTCACTTTCAAGCATGCCGTCGTCATTTTGTTAAGTCTTTAGTTGGATTAAAAAGTCGGCACAGTTTTTTACTTCTATCAAAAAAAAGAGAGAAAAGAAAGTGAAATTTGTATTTTTTATTGTTATTACTTGACCTCAGAAATTGCTAGTAAAAAAGCTAAAGCAGTTTTTTATTGATTGATATGATAAGAAGTCATGCAACTGTATCAACAACTAATTCACTTGATCAAGGGTAAGGTTATCGTAATTTTGTTTATTTGAGCTGTTGGAATTTTAAGCGCAAGCATCAGTTTTAGAAATATATAAAAATAATAAAAGGACAAAGAAACTTTTAAAATTTTTTTTTGAAATAACTTGCTTGAATACCTCTCATCAAACAGTTATGATCTCCCATGTTTAAATGCGCCGAACAACACACCATACCAGTTTAAGTTATAAGAAATTCACGATAGCAGACAGATTGTACCCCTAAAAAATATCTTCAAAAAACCTTTTTAGCTACTGCATTTCTTTTTCAATTAAATTTTCTTTGTTTACTTTCTTTTTTTTTGTCTGTCTAGAAAAAAGGGGAAGTAATTTTGATGGCACTAATTGAACCCAAAAAATTGACTGAGTTTTTCTAAAAAAGTGGTTCAAAAAAGTGTCTTTCTCTTGCAATGGGAAGCTTTATCAAGTTTGTTATAAATTTTGATGCTGCTGTTAAACTTATTACAGGTAATTGAGTTCAATAAAGTATTCAGGAGACAATGAATTTATGCAGTTTTAAAAAATTTTAAGTATTCTTTGTTAACTATTTGTGAAGCCAGTTTATCACAATAATCTTAGCAAAAATTATAAAGCTTGTCTTAAAAAATTTTTTTACGCTCTATCAAAGATCCATATCTGTGGAATGACATTTAAAGTTTTCATCATCATCTGAATGTCAGTTTTATCATTCCTCTTTCAAAATCTCATAACTAATAAAATAACTGCCTAAACATCATTAAATCCAATTGACAGTTTTAATCCCAAAAAACATAACTAATTAAACACTCCGCAAAAAATTTATAAGATTAATTCAATATCCGAACTTATTGAATTGATACAGTTTCTGGAAAGTTTTAAATGTTCTAGGTAAATTTGATGACAGCATTCCAGTTTTTATTCCCCTCTCCTTCCTTGATAATTCCAACATAAAAACATAACTAATAAACACTTGTTGTAACATTCTCCAAAACGAACTTATAAGATTAATCCAATATCCACTTCGGTGAAATGACCAATACAGTTTTTAAAATTTAAAAAGCGTTCCTTTTTTTCTATCCACCCCCCAGTTTTATTCCTCTCTACATCCTTTCATAATTCCAACAAAAAAAAGATAACTCTATAAAACACATGTTTGAACATCCTCCAAAAACTATAACCACAAAAAACTTAAAAGCTATCAAATTTCCGCCTTTGTTTAAAAAAGCTTGTAAATCCCCAAAGTAACAACACAAAAAAGAAAATTCATTAAAAAGATGTCAAAAAATTATTTCCGTTAGTTTGCTTTTTTATATTTTGCTGACGCTTTTTAAAAAATTATGCTTCCTTAAAATTTATTTTTTTTTTGCTTCCGCATATTTTTATTATTAATTTGTTTGGTCATGGTTTAATGCTATCAAATAAGAGGTAGGATAAAATCATAAAAAAATCGGGTTACAAATTGTCTGTGAAACAACTTGACAATTTTAAAAATGCAAAACATAAAGAATTTGGATTCGCCAGTTTTCATGTAATTACGTAAAAGAAATCCAAGACAGTTTAAAAAACAATTAAGCGCCTGCTTACTACACTTTTAAAAACAATATTTTTATTGCATTTTTGGCATCTTAGCAAACACTAACAATCTTAAGTGATGCCAAAATTGGGTAAAAAATCTTGTGCAACGTTGCCGGTGTCAGTTTAGTAAGCTTTTGTGCAACAAATGCTATTGTTTCTTTATGACAGTCTATGTTCTCTGAGTAAGTTTAACTAGTAGCAGATTTCTAAAAAAATAAAAATAAGTTTTTTAAATAGTTTTAAAAATTTATTTCAGTTAAAAGTACTTGTTGAATGAAGCCAACAGTAGTCAGTTTTTAAATTTTAGAATTTTATGGTTTACATATTGATAACAATGTTTTAACCAATCATAATATACTATAGTGTGTTAAATGCTCATATCTCCGCTGACAGTTATTTTTAAAACTTAATTTTTATGATTTTGCAAGACCTGAAAAAGCTCTTCCAGTTTGAAATGACTTTTTCCCTATGACTGCTGCTGATCAGTTTAAATTAAAGCAAATTAAACAGTGTGCAGTTTTAAATATACCAAACAAGCCACTAAACTTTTCGGGTAACACAGACTCATATTTTTTCATTAGTTGATAGTCACTTTTAAAGTTTTCTCTAAATTTAAGCTAGCAAGTTCCTTCCCTCTAAAACAACAACACCTCAATCAACCCTAAAATTTCAAAATCACAGACACAATTTCTCTTTTCCCTGTCCTTTGTCCCTTTACTTTTAGTCATTTTTGTTTAATTAAAAAATTAACCGTGTTTTACAAAAATTAAAGTTTTTGCAGTCATCTCTTTAAACTTTAATCTTCAAAGTTTAATTAAAGTATCAAAAACAAAAATAAATAAAAATTTAATTTTAACGGACTGTCTACTACCTTAGTTTTTGTTGTTCTTTTAAAATTTGTGTCGTATTAAAAAGAACAGTCAGCTAAAGAAGCCAGTTTTAAAAAAGTTTAAATGATCAAAATTTGTATCATTTAAAAGTTAAAGTTTTAATGTCCGTATGTGAATGCGTTGGAAAGGGTTATATCTTAGATTTAACAAAATATGCTGATGAAGATGATTTTTTGAATGATTTAAGTGAAGGTGAAGAAGAAGAAGGTTATAATTCTGAAGAAGTAGAAGAAGACGGTGATATTATTAAAGGTGAAAACGGGTAAGTCTTATTTTTTACAGTCTTTTGATTGTTATGGCTCAACAGTTTTTGAACACCTATTTGACCCCATGATTCAATTTATTTCTGCCACTTTGTTCCTTGCTTGTTTTTACTTTAAATCAGTGCTCAAATGTTTTTTGTCTCGTTTTCAAGCACTTAGTTTTATTGATCTCCAAAATTTACTCTCACTTTTTCAATATCCAAAAACAATAGTTTTTTTTCAAGTAATCAAAGCCATATGTGTTTACAATTAAAACCAAATGCGGATGACGCTTTAAAGCTGCTACCATAAATCACTTAAAAGCTTTAACAGATAGCTAAAAAGTAACTTAAAATTTAAAATTGGTTTGGATACATCTGTATTGGTTGCAGTTTAATTTTTTCAAAAACATAAATGTTGCCTCCACAAGCTGTTGCAAAACATCGGTAAAAACTTTTTTTTGTAAACATGGGTCAACAATTTTGATCAAAACTTATGTCTTATTACTAGTTTTTAACAATCAGTTTTTTATACTAAAATTTTTTATAATACTTTTTTCCTTAAAAACCCTATAAACTGTGCAGTTTGAATAATCTCTTTGTTCAATCAGTTATATCTATCACAGGTAAAATATATTAAAATGTTTAATTTCTCCACAGTTTTCTATTTTTGTGACAACTTTATGCTTCTTTCATTTTTGTTTTTCTATTTTCTTTGAATCATAATTTTTTGTGTCATTTCTCTTTCTTACAGCTTTAAAGCATTAATCCGATTAATAACAACTAAAACAAATTCTGTCTAAACAACAAAAAAAAACGGCTTTTTCGGGCTCATAATCACTTTATGCTTTTCTGTTTCCTTCATTCTCGAAAAACTTGAAAACATAAAAAGATCTTTTTGCAATCAACCTTTTCCTTCCGTCTTCCTGCGCTGCTTTCACGTTTACATTTCAAAGTAGTAGTAATGAAATGAAACTTAACGACACCATCAATACTCAGTTGAAAAAAGTTGAGAAAAAAGAGAAGCAATTGTTTTAAAATCAAAATTAGCTGCTTGTGTTAGTGAGACACCTATCTTCTCTCCTAAGTGAAGAGGGCAACAAATGAATGATATGCTCTCTTCTTCCTTTTGTCTTTATTCTCGAAGAATGGGCTTGAATGCAAGAGTAAATACTCACATTTACAAAAAAGCAGTGAATGAATGAAAAAAAAGTTTGCGCACATCATTAGCAGCAGCAGTTGATCAACTTCTTTTTTTTAAAAAAAGTTTTCACCACCTCCTCAAAGCTTTTACGAGAGAAATAGACAATTGACGAAGAAAAAATAAAAAACAGTTTTTTTGTGTTTTTGTTCTTCTTGTGGTAAAATCAATTATTTTGAACTTTATATCGGTAAAACATTTGGAGGCAGTTAAAATTTTTACTTTTATAGATTTTGTAAAAAAAGTAAGTCCAGAAAATTAGTTTATCAGTTTTGTACTTTTTTAAAGCTTTTTTTGTAAACATCACCCAACTTTAATAAACAATTTGATACTAGTGAAAAGAAAAAAAACTATTCAGTTGCGATTTTTGTGAATACAGCTTGTTCGACATGTTTCTTGCGTGTCAGGTATAGATTACTTTATTAATAGTTGTAGTAGCATTTGGATAAAAATATAAATGATCGACAACATCTATGGGTGATTTCACTGGACCCAGTTTTATTCTAAATTCAAGAACATATTGTTTACCAAGCAATAGTTGAATCAAATAGCTTTTTAATTAGTTTTAAGTTTCCTTTTTAACAGCTTTTATGCAACAACTTCAAAAAACAAGTATTTCAGTATTTTAGTTCAGTTTATTTTCGCACGATTAGATTATAAGCTTAAGAATTAGCATATTTCTCACAATAGCCATATTTTGAAAACAGTTTTTTTTCATGTTTTTCAAGCTGTTGTTGTATACCAGGAAATTTCTTACATCTCTAATAAAACCTATCCTGTGTGTGTCTCTTAACAAGAATATAAAAAAATACTTCCCTAAATTTCAATATCTCTATTTTATCGCAATTATCTTTATAACAATTTTTATTCTATGGAAAAACATTAAGCTTGAAACTATAATTTTCTTTCTTTTTTAATATCACTTTGCTACATTCTTTCTTTTTTTCATCTTTAAAATATTTCTTACGCTTGATTGAACTTCCCTCTTTTGCTTCTACTTTCTATTTTTTACGTTCTAAACTCACACCTCTCATCTCTCATTTTTTTAACACCTTTTTCTAAATATATGTTTTGCAGCTGTGTCTGTTAAAAAAAGTGTTTTTTTTCAAGGAATTTTTGATGGCATCAGAAATTCTTCTTGCTTTTTTTGCTCATGCAATATGCCTACGATATTGCCATTTTTGATGATGCCAGAAGCGAATAAATGTTTTTTTACGGTCAATTTGCACTTTTGCCTTTTTTGCAGTTGGAATTTTTAGCAGCTTTTTTTGGTGGTGGTAGAAGTTTTTGGGAAAAAGAAGTTCTGCAAAAAGGTGACACTATCAATTTTGAACAAAGTTTTTATTTGTTTTAGTTTAAAAATTTGATTAAAATATATTTCAGTTTGGATGTCGCAAATAATCCCCCAGCTATGATAAATAACTTTTTACTCGCCCTAATACCTCTCCCCTGCTCTTATGTAAATTAAAAAGAACAGTTTAAGATAAATTCAGTGTTGAAAATTTTTGCCGACGACAAGTGTCAGAGGCACAGTTTTATATACTCTCGAAATACTGTTTTTATGTACCCACAACCCAAAAATATCAAGCAGTTTTTTAAATTCTTTTTATTACCTGATTTTTCGGGCATTAATATTAAACTTTCTACTACATTCTCTGCTACTGCAGTTTTTAACCCAAAAAGCTCTCAAACCAACACAAATATACAGTTATTTTTATATTAAACCCATTTTTAGTTTTTTTCTTCGCTTTTGCCCTTTTTTCTCAGATTAGCGACACGCAGCAGCTGCATTAAATCCTATTTTTTTGTTGAGCTTTTTGAGCTCTTTTTTAGCATTCTTTTTAACTCCATAAAAAGGCATTTTTAAACATTCTTAAAAAGAATTTGATTAAAAATTTCTCTTTTTTAGCATTCATTTTATGTAACATCATCTTTTATTTTACTATTTCATTGTGTTGAAAACATTTTTTAAGTCGTTCTCTTTTTTCTTTATATTTGTGTATTCTTTTTTTAATGCGAAACAGCTTTAATGAAAAAACATTTAAAGACATAAAAGAGCTAAAATATCTATATCTATCTTTATGAAAGCTACCACCCTTAGAAAAAGGATAAGGATTAAAAAAAGATTCTATTTTGTTTTTGCTTGCTTGAATTTTGGCTTTGATATAATACCGGAAAAGGAGCTAGAAAGAGAGAGAATAGAAAGATAGGATAAAATTAATACGAAAAAAATTAATGCCGTTTTTAAAAATTTTGCTTTTTAAATTTACAGTTTATTCTTAGCACAAAAATGTGTTTTCTGTAATTTTAGCCTTAAAAACCGTGTTTCAACAGTTTATAGTAAAATTACCCCTTAAAAAACCTGAATTTACTGTTGTCAGTATATTTTTGATCTAAGAAATCACTAATTTATTTGCTTGAGTTTTGACTTAAAAAGAAAAGCCAGAAAAGAGCTATAGAGAATAGATATATTTAATAATGAAAATGACGCTACACAGTTTATTAAACTTCAATTGTATGTCGGTACCAGTTTTTAAAGCTTTATTCCTAAGATTTGCAATTTAATTTCATCTTAAAAAATGGCTCCTCAATTTTTAAAGATCAAACTTTTTATCTTAAAAATGAGTGTGAATGCAGTTTTTACTACAAATAGCCATTAAAAGTATTTGATATTCCAGAGATATCAGTTTAATTTAATCACGAAAAGGATATATTTTTGAGGTTTCAGTTTATGTTTAACTTAAAAAAGCATATGGACGCAGTTTATAGCTAAATTATGCCTCAAAACGCCCTCAAATTATTAATGCCAGTTTATTTTCTTATCCAAAATCAATCACAAATTTAATTCCCCAAAGCAAACTGAGCAGTTTAATTTCTCACGTAATATTTGTTCTTATAAAATGAACTCCTTAAAAAATAGAAATAATAACAAAATTGATTACCTTGACAACCACTACCTTTTAAGACTGCAAAAAAAGAAAAAAAAAAGACTTAAAACTAATACCCCTCTTTTTTTGCTGTTTTTAAAAATCTTTTAAATTTTATGTTAAAAATTGAGAGGACTAACATCATCATCAGCATCAATATCTATCTCTGTGCTCTTTTACAGCAGCTTAAAAAGACTAAAAATGGCTTCTAATTTTTAATTTTATTTCACTTCCTTTTTGCGTGTAACATCTTCATTTCTTATTCAGACCCTTAACATCTTTTTTTTAAAGTTTACTTAAGCTTTTATAAAATTGTTTTTTACATCTTCATCCAGCTTATCTTTTCTAATTTTAATTCTTTTTCTCTTTGTGTAACGTATGAAACTTATCATACTAATTTGTTCACAGCTATTAAAGAATTAACAGTGTTATTGCTACTGCTATTTATTATTAATAAAAAATAACCTTCTTCTTCACCTTCAACTTTTACAAAAATCAATAAACAAATAAACCTTCATCAGTGTGTGCTTTGGTTTTGCTTAATTAATTTTTTGTGTGATTCTCCTGCCGACTAACAGATATGACATGTGCAAGTATAAGTGCAACATGCTTAAAAGATGGGTATGAAAAAAACTATTTTTTTTGATAACTTTTGATAGAACATAAAATGGAATCAGTTAATAATGTTAATCATTACTTCAAAGCCAGTTATCGGACAAAAAAAATATTTTAGCTGTTGCTGTTATAGCTCTGTTCCCAATAAAAAAATTTAAATACTATTGAGTTTAGTTATCAGTTAAATATACTTAATTTAGCATTGGAATTATTTTAATCACTTTTTGTAGCTTTTGAAGTTTGCAGTTTTAGATCTCAAAGCTTTGTTGTTGCTATATTCAGTTTACAAGTTTAAATAAATAGAATAATGGAAAGCAGTTAAATCTGTGTTATTGATGAACTACTTTCAGACTATAGCTTTAGGACTTTACCGATGGACTCAGCTTTATAAAATACCCTAAATACAAAAACGCATTGCTTACAATGGAACAGTTAACGCATATATATTCTAAAACGAATTTTTAATTTTTTCTTCAAACACCACTTTTTCCCAAAAAATGTTTAAGATTACAGTTATTCTAAAACCAGACTAAGCAATTAGATAGTCCCACCTCTATAAGTCAATCTAACAGTGAGCCCTTAACAGATCGAACGAAACAAATTATTTATATTCAGTTTTTACAAATTAAAAAGTCTTTGCCACAATTTTAGATGGCATAATTAAAGCCAGTTAACCTTATATAACCAAAACATGAAAGCAATACGAACCAGCTATACATAAATAATTTTTATATAATTTTTAAAGTTTGTCCCTTCTAATATTCTAACAATCGATCTTTTAATTTATGATAAAAGAAAAACAGTTTTGCCACCCCCATAAGTCTAGCGGTTCCAAAAAAAAATAGCAAACAACAAATATAAAAAATTAGCAGTTTCTTTTCTTTTTTTGCTTGGTTTATTTATGCCAAATGAAGCGTCAATTGATTTTTGTTGAAAGAGAAAAAAACAGAAAGAATTTGGTCATTGCCTTTTGGGACAACACATCCTAAAAGCAATAAAAAAAGATTTTTTTTCACTAAATGTTGTTTTTTGGTTTGCTTTTTTTGGAGACATTTCCCAATAAAAAAAAAAAAGAGATTTTGAAAATATGCCAAAGAGCTGAAAGGGCCAAAGTGCTAAAGAGGCTAAAAGGAAGTGAGAAAGAAAAAAAGAAGAAGATAAAATATATCTGTCTTCAATATAGATGTTTCAAAAATATCAGTTATAGAATTAAGGGATAAAAATGTTCTGATATTCAAGAAATCAGTTAAAAATTTTCTATATTTTTAGGGTAACAGGCAATATGATCAGCGGTGCCGCTCAACAGCACAAAAAGCGGTTAATACCGTTACGAAAGACAGATGCCATGCATCATGCCGAACGTAAAAATGGAAAAATTTTAGATGAAATTTGGAAATCTACTGATTCATATCAAGTAAGTTAAACCTCGAGATTATCTCAGTTTTACATATCGCAAGAAGCTCAAGAATACAGTTTTTTTGGTGTACATTAATTTTTTCATAGAATCAATTTTATCCCCAAAATTTAAAAGTTTCAGTTAATCAAGCTATTCAGTTAAATATCATATATCCAAAAAGCTCAGGTTTTTATATATACTTATGTCTTTTGGGTTTGAAAACGTGAAAGTGATTATGTAACTTCCACTTAGAATTAGTACTCAAAGGATTAATTTATCCCTATAATATTTTTATGAAAATGTAAAAGAATTCCAGTTTATTCCAAAAAATTAATAAAATCCAATTATTGACTTTAAGCTGTTTTTCATAAATCCAATCAGTTTGATATATCTCCATTTTTAGTTATTTCCTAGAGTACATATGCATATGTAGCACAATCAAATGGTACCCAGTTATTAATCCCTTTCGAAAATTTTCAGGTTGTTCTTCCCCGAAAAACTACAGAATCTGATGAGCCATCATTTTTACGGCTAAATATTGGTGGAACTGTTTATCTTATTCTTATAGATGCACTATTACGGGCCGAGCCAAACGGGTTTTTAGCCAAATTTGTACAGCTTAATCATGCTGCAAGATTAAAGGTATCTAACTCAAATCAAGGATTTTGCAAAAAAAAAATTAATTTTGATTTCAATCCATACTTTTTGGAATTCAACAATTCTCAGTTTAAATTCAAATTTATTTTTCTAATTTTAAGGTCGCGGATGCATATTTTACTGATGATGATTCATATTTTTTTCAACGCTCTCCGCATACATTTGATTGCGTATTTCAATATTATGCTACAGGTGTCATTCATAGACCACCAGAGATATGTCCAGCAGCATTTTTAAGTGAGCTAGAATTTTGGAGAATTCCTCTTACAAATGTTGGCTCATGTTGTGCTGAAATTGTTCCCAAAGAACGTCCAGCCGAGAAGGAAGATGAAAGGGTAAGCTTTTGAAGAATTTTCAAATATCAGTTAAGTAAATTTTTAAAACCAATAGACAACAGAATGTGCCAGTTTTTATATTTTAATCGTTGCTGCATATAACAGTTATGCAAATTTTTGTACACTAAGCAAGAAACAGTTTTTAACAGAGCTTGACTGAATATACGAGTTATGAAAATTTTAAAGGAAAGTATCTCGTTCGAGTCAGTTTTTTAGTTATTGCTAATGCCTATGATGTGCGAATTTTAAAACAAAACTAGCTTGATACAGTTTAAACCTTTCTCTTTCTTTTAGGTCGATGACACAACATTCGATAATTTAATGTTTGGTAAACTTCGTCGGCGAATGTGGACATTTCTCGAAAGACCTGGTTCATCAATGCAAGCAAAAGCTTTTGAACTTTCTTCAACCTTGTTTGTAGCAATATCAGTTATGGGTCTCAGCTTTGGAACAATTCCAGATTTTCAGGTAAGCATTGTTTTGAACGATTTCAACTCAGTTTAATTTTGATTCATTCTACACTCATCTATTATTCAGTTTTCTTATTTCACGTTCTCTTATTTCAGTACAACTTATTATTACTTTTCTTAAATCAATTGTGTTTTGTAATTCTCATTCTTTGTATCGTAGCGACGCACTTCCCAGTTTGACTCAAAAAATATTTTATATGATGTTCCCCAGCATTCTATAAAACTCATGTAACTTTTAAAAAAGCAGTTTTAAGCTTAAAAACATTTTACTGTTGAATTGGTCTTATATACAGTTTTTAAATTCTAATTTAGCAAATATCCGTCTAATTTTTCCTAATGATTCCTTCTAGTGTCCAGTTTTTTGTCTCTATCCATAACTCAGTTTTTTTATTCGAGTAACAGTGAAACTCAGTTTTATTGATACCCTATAATATGAAGGTGATACAATATCTTAAGCGACTCTTCTTTAGTAATATAACTTTTTAAAAGGAATTAAATATTATCTATCAGTTAACTCATAACACAATTAATAGTTCAGTAAAGCTGGATTCAATTTAGTTTTATGATTTTGATTTTGTTCAAGACAGTTTAAATTTTGATCAGGTTTTTTAAAACTGTTTTTCTCTTTCAGTTCATTCTTACAGCACAATTTTTTTTAATACTAATTCTTCAGAAGTCAATTTGATGTCCCCCTTATAGCATGATTTATTTCAGTTTTAACTCCAATAACAATTTTTTTTCCAATAATGATACTTTTATGATATACCGTTTTTTACTCTAATTTTTCTGATCTTAGTTAACCGATCTTTATTTCCAAATCCAGTTTAATCTAACCCTTCACTTTTTTTAGGTAATACAATACCTTCCACCACACAATGAATCAATTGTATTACCAAATGGTACCGTAACAATTATGGAAAAAGTTGAAGAAATGAAAGTTGAACATACAGCATTTGTGATAACAGAAAGGATATGCATTGCATTTTTTACTGTTGAATATTGTCTGAGAATGTTTGCAGCACCAAGAAAGCTTCGATTTGCATTAAAACCTTTAAATTTGGTAGATTTAATGGCTATCGTGCCGTTCTATCTTGAACTTTTGCTAACCCTATTTGGTGTTGATGATAAAAAACTCAGAGATTGGAGATGGGCATTTTTGGTTGTTCGAATTCTTCGAGTTTTACGAGTTATTCGAATTATAAAACTTGGAAGATTTTCATCTGGTTTGCAGACGTTTGGAATGACGTTGCAGCGCTCACAAAAACAATTACAAATGATGACGATTGTCTTGCTGACGGGAGTGGTATTCTTTTCTACAATGATATATTTCTTGGAGAAAGATGAAGAGGGTACTCCATTTACATCGATACCAGCAGCATATTGGTGGTGCATGTAAGTTATAATTTTAATTACTATATCAGATGAGGATGCCTCAAAATTCAGTTTTTAATAAAAATAATCAATGAAATTCAGTTTAAACTAAAGGTATACAAATATATGGAAGTTGTATATCACCATAGCTCATTTTTGGGAAAAATTAACGAAACCCAGTTTTTAAATTTAAGATGTACGAAATTTTCATAGCTGACAGAGCTTTGCTTTTTACGAGTTTAAATTTCAAAAAGTTTTGTTTTACAAAAATGTTTTACATTAATTTTAATTAATTTTTACATTTCGATTTCGAAAAAGCCGTAAAATCTATTGATCTAAATTACTTTAATTTTAATGTTTTGACTTTTAATAATATTTCAATTACCTGCTCCTCAGAAAGATGAATTCAGTTAAAGATAAAAAAAAGTTTTGAAAAAAAATTTTTTGATATCAGTTTAAAAAACGTCTAATACCATTTATTACAAAATAATTTTCAGTGTGACAATGACAACAGTTGGCTACGGAGATGCAGTACCAGCAACAGCGAGTAAGTTTTTTTGACAACAAGATCAACAACTGGCAGTTAATCTAACCTTAGTTTTAATAACCAAACAATTGCTAATAACAGTTAATTTAACCTTAAGCATACTCTATCGTATAATAAAGTTAACCTATTCTTAGCTTTTTTAACACAAAGATTCTTCAATATCAGTTAACAGTTTACCTAACCTTAATTTTTTAAAAAATAACTATTACAAAAACAACAGCAGTTAATTTAATTCTAATAATTTTTTAGTGGGAAAAATCATTGCCTCAGCAGCTATTATGTGCGGTGTTCTTGTCTTAGCACTTCCAATTACCATCATCGTTGATAACTTTATTAAAGTTGCACAAGATGAACAACAAGCTGAACAAACAAAACTTGAACATGAACGACAAGAGGAACTCATTGCATCTGTCCTAACACAAAAAGATGATGAGCCATAATGGCACTAACTGGATTCAGTTTATATGCAAAAATTTTTCACCAAAAGTTAATTCCTCAACTTATACACATACATACATATATATATCAGCTCTCATAAAATGTCAATTATCCCAGTGAATCCTGTTAAAAAAATTTATTTCCTACCCGGTCAAGCTTTGTTTCAGTCTTTTTTTAAGCAACAAAAAAGAATAATATTTTGAATAACTGCTCAATTTTTTTGGTTTTGATTAAAAATAATCCCATTCTTTTAACAAATAAAAATAGTTTATGGTTTTAAATTTGAAAAGTGTCTTGAAAATAAAAAATTTTATATGAGTCTTTAGAAATTTTTTGATAGCGTGGTTTTATTTTTTTGATTTCAGTTTCAATCTTTTCTTATGTTTTGTGATTTTATATAAAAAATTGTTAATTTTTTGATTGTATATCCGAAAAGTTTATATTTTATATTTTCCAGAAATAAATTAGTAAAATTTATGACAAAAAAAATATGCATACAGTTTTTTCATAGTTTTTGGAAGCATTATTGACAAACTTTAAATTTATGATGGCCAGTTTTTGTATACAATTTTTTGCTGATTATAAAATGGTTGAGTTTCAAGCACTCAGTTTTTTAACCTTTTTTTGTAGCAAAAGAAAACAGTTCTTAAGATATATGCTAGAATGCCAAAGTCAGTTTATCAAAATCTTCCAAAAATAAGTGACCATATTCTTATTCTTTTCTCTACTTTTAGAAATTTCATTTCAAAAGAACATGAATAACCATTTCATTTGTTTTAAGCGACTTTGATAAAAATTGTTTGTCCGAAAATTAAATATTTAACAAAAAAATTAGTAAAATTTATGACCAAAAAATATCAAGACAGTTTTTCACACCGAATTTGCTCACTTTTACTACCTATATACAAACAAACTGATATCAGTTTTAACAAGAATGATTTTTTTTGATGCAGTTATTAAATTTTTGAAAGCAATATTGAAAAATTTATTTTAAAGCCGAACAAAAGAATTCCTTATGATCAGTTTTTGCATATAATTTTTTGCAAATTTTAAATTAATTTCAGTTTTAATATACTCAAAATAAAGGAGCTGGCTCAGTTTTTTATTGTAAAAGAAAAGAGTTCTCATAAAAGTCAGTTTATTAAAATCTTCCAGATATAAATCAAAATATTCTCATTTCCCTCCCCCCTCTAACTTTTGAAGTTTCTTTTTAGAAAAACATCAAATACCATTTCACTTATTTCTCTAAAAATTGCAATTCTTTTTTGTGCATTCTAAAATTAAATGACGCAGTTTTTTAAGATTTTTTGAGTAAAAATAAGAAAGCTCAGTTTTTGAGAAAAGTGAAGATTTCTGAGTTTTAACAATTGTTTGCTGCCAATAAACTGGTGGATGCAATGCTGAACAAAAAAAATACTTTTTGAAATTTAATAATGCTCAAAATGCAGTTTCTTCAATATTTTACCCCCTATTTTTCAAGTTTCGTTAAAAATTCATTACTCGAGAAAACACACTATTCTTTGAATTCTTAACAGTCCATTTAACCTTATATCAGTTTATAAAAAAAGTTTTCAAACCCACCTTGCTCTTTATCTCTTTGTCGTTTGCCAGCAGCATCGTTATCTGCGACAATTTCAACAGGATCATCTGTTTGAATAGTTTCACTTGCACCAAATTTATTTTCTGCAGCAATTCGGAAGTGATAGCTTATACCTTCAATAAGAGATGGAATACGACATGATGGAGTTGTAGTTCTTGCAGCGAATGACCAAGTATTTTTCTTAATATCCCGTTTTTCAACTGTATATCCGAGTAATGGAGATCCACCATCAGAAAGTGGAGGATTCCAAGAGAGAATACATGAGCTGTCGTCTATCTCAGAGATGATAATAGGGCCTTCAGGTTTTGCGGGGGCACCTGGAAAATTTAAATTGTTATTGATGAATGAAGAAAACACAGTTAATTGCAATAAGCAAGTGTTAAAAAAGTACACAATAGAAACAAAAAGCAAAATAAGCAGTTTTCATTGTGAGACAATCCACAGTTTCAAACCTTGAATTTTAAGAGTTAAACTCTCGACAGCTTTTCCATGAGCATTTTTAGCTTCTAGCTTATACACTCCATTATGGTCTTGAGATACTTTTTTGATAGCCAACACAGCTTCACCATTTTTCTCCATCATTGTTAAATTTTTATCAGTTTTTAATTCTTTATTTTCTTTCATCCATGTTAATGCCGGCTTTGGCAAACCAGTAACATTCGCAATTAGCTTTACATTTTCACCAGGTTTTGCAGCAACAAAGGATTCAATAAATTCAATTTTTGGTTTATCTAAAAAAATTCACTTCTCATCAGCCACAGTTTATGCAAATTTTTATTGTTACCTATTACATCCACCTTAAAACATTTTGAACCTTTTGATGTTGCATTGCTGACATTGCAAAGATATGTCCCTGCAGAAGTTTCATCAGCAGCAGCAATATGCAAATTTGATTGTTGTTTTTCAATGGTGAAAAATGTTTTACTAATATCTCGACTGTTTTGTAGCCAATTGCACGTTAAGGCGGCTCCAGTCCATTTTGTTGTTAGAGTTAGAGGGTTACCGTATACAACGGTGATTTGAGTTTCAGAGGGGTCAATGATGGTTATTTTGCTTTTTTCTTCTTGTAGTTTTTTGGCATCGGCTTCTGCTTTAGCTTCTTGGTCGGCTTTTTTCTGGACTTCTAGCTTAGCTTTTTGTTCTTTTTCAGCTGCAACTATAGCTTCTTCATCGGCTTTCTTTTTTGCTTCAACTTCTTGCTCTTTGGCTTCTTCATCAACCTTTTTCTGTGCTTCAGTTTTCAATTTTTGTTCTTTTTCTTCTTCAATTTTAGCTTTCTCATTTCTCTTTTTGATTTCTTGTGTTTTTTCTGCATTTTTTGCTTCTTTTTCAGTTTCCTGCACCAATTGAATTATCAGTTTTTCTTGAATTTCATCTTTTGGTTTTTGCTTAACTTCAGCTCCTGTGGCCGATCTGGACTCAGTTTTAGATTTTAATTCGTTTTCTTGTTTTTGATCAGATGGTTTTAGTTGATCTTGTTTCTCAGCTTTTTCTTCATTTTTATCTTTTGGTAGTTTTTCTTCTTCTTTAAATTCTTTTTTGACCTCATTTTTAAGCTTTGATTCAGCATTATTTTCAGTTTTTAGCTTTTCTTTAACTTCTTTTTTTGACACTGTTTCTTCAGTTGTTACTACATTTGTTTCAACTGGTATTAATTTGGATTCGTCAGTTCTAATTTCTTTTTCTCCTTTTTGTTGTTTCTCTTCCGATAATACTTCTGCTACTTTTCTACTATCTTGTTGTTTTTCTACACCTTTACTTTTCTCCTCTTCTACAGTTTTACTCCGCTCCGTTACATCTTCTTCGTTACTTTTCATGGGCTGTCTTTTCACATTAAGCTCCAAAAGAGTCTGCGGCGCAGCCTCTTCTTCCTTGTTGTCATCAAGATTATTATAAATCTCTTTTGGAGCCATCAAGTTTTTTGAATCGGTCTCAGTCTTTGTTGTTGTTGAGTCATCAGAATCAGCTGCCTTTTTGACAACTTTTTTCTTCATAACTTTTTTGACTGGCTTTTTAGCAACCGATTCGCCTGCAGCTTCAGCCTCAGCTGCAGGCTCTTCTTTTATAATTGGCGGAGATTTTATTGGCGGATCACCTATTCCTGAATCAGTAATTGAATGAGATTGTGATGTTGCAGTTAGGGTAGTAGACGATGAGAAATCTTCAGAATCTGGAGTTGATGGTCTTTCAATTAGGGATTTATTTTTAGCAACGATAAAAACCGGCGTTGATTCATCTGATGGTTTAGAGGTGTGGTGATAAGCTTTCGAAGTAATACGATAAACAAATTTCGCTGATTCAAAAATTGATCTATCAGAAAAATAATTTCGATCAGTTGTAGCAATTTCAAGCCAAAGGGTGTCATCAGCTTTTCGGCGTTCAACACCATACATTTGTACACCTAAAAGTAGGGGTAAGAGATAGAAGAAAGAAGTTTTTTAAGGGACAGTTTTTTGAAAGAATGGGGTATCACACAAATTTATAAAGCTCAAACCAACCTTCAACTGCTGTCCAACTAATATCAACTTTACTATCATCAGCTTTTACAGATGGTTTATCAGGTCGTTTAGGGATAATATCCAAGGCTTCACTTATCGATTGACTTATTTCATCTTCATCTTCTGATGCTGCAGTCATCACATCAATAGCATTACTGGGCTCACTTTTTCCAACATCATTAACAGCAAAAACTCGGAAAACATATAACTCATCAGAGAAAAGGTCTTCAATAGTTGTATGGCATTTGGTTGCATCAGGTGCAACTCGAACTTTTCCACAATTTCTCCATCTTGATGTTTCTGCAGTTTTTCTTTCAACAATATAATGATCAATTGGAGCATCGGGACTTGAAGTTGAAGGGGTCCAAGAAAGTTCAACATAAGTTTCTTGAATGTTATCAGCTTTTAGATTTCGTGGTGGAGGTGGAACATCAACAACTTTCAAATCAAATTTCTTAATTGTAACACCAGCATCATTACTTGCTTTGATGCTAATGGTGCCATTATGTTTAACTCCAACATTTTGAAGTCTTACAACAACAAGTTCTTCATAGTCATCAACACTTGCAAGAGTTTTAAGATTTTCACCATTTAGCATACCTTCAAATCTTGGAGTTGGATGTCCACCAAGACGAACTTGGAAGTGAAGATCTTTTCCAGCATAGACTTCAACGATGTCTTTATTTTTAACTTCTTTCGAGAAATCAATAGTTGGAAGGACATTAAGAGTAACGTGAGCGGTGGCAGAATTTTCTTGATCATTGACTTGGATGCTATAATCTCCAATATCTCTTTCTTCAAAGTTCATAATTTCAAGAGTAGATGTGCATCCCTCATTGGTAATAAAGAATTTAGATGAGGGCCAAATTTCAAAGCCATTTTTGTACCATTTAACACTTCTAATAGGTCGAGTGGTTTCACATGCAAGAGTAACCTTTTCACCAAAACCTTTAACAATTTGATCTTGTGGGCCTACTTTAATGTGAGCTTCTTCTTCTGCAAAAGATATTTTTATTGTTGCTTTTTTGTCTTTATATATCTTACCTTTAACTTTCAATTCTCCTTGTGTTCGAGATCGACCATCAGAAGTTTGGCAAGCATAGTCACCACTATCTTCTTTTTGGCAATTATCAATAACCAACTTTCTGGTTGTGCCTTGCTTTTCAGCATGGAATCTACCACTTTCAGACAATGGTTTACCATTTTTCAACCATGTTACTACTGCATCAGGATCTGATACTTCACAGCTTAGCGTTGCTTTACTATTTTCATTGATTTCAATATATTCTGGGAAGCTTGTAACAAAATGAGCACGAACATCAGAAATTGTAATTTCTGCTGCGCATCTATCTCTTCCACGGCTATTAAAGACTTCACATTCATAGCTTCCGGCATCACGATCAGATGTTTCATGAATGATAAGGCAACTCATGAAGCCTTCATTATTTATCTAAAATAATTTGCATATGTTTAAATTATTCATATTTTTTAATCTTTTTTACTTCTGTATTTTCATCACTTGGTACAATTTCTCGTCCATTTTTATACCAAATATAACTAGGTGCTGGTTCACCAAGGGCATGACATTCAAGTCGAAGTTCACGTTTTTTAGCTACAGTTGTATTTCTGATAGGTTTTGTAATTGTTGGACGTTCATGTGCCGCAACTTTAACAGGATCAGTTTCATCAGAAAATTCACCAGTACCTTTTTCATTTGTTGCTGCAACTTTAAATACATAGCTAACACCTTCTTTAAGGCCTTCAATATGTAGTGGGGATTGTTTGGATGTTGCTTCTGACCAAATGGCATTGCCTTCAGATTTATATTGAACAGTGTAGGAAACACTTTCATCAGCTTCCTCTGGAGCTTCCCATTTAACAGAAACTGAATCAACACCGGTGATAATGATTGTGGGGACTTTAAGTTTGTATGTGGGTTTTGCTAAAAAATTTGTTTAGTTAAGATATTTTTGGGTTTCGTTTAAGCTTACAAATTAATCTTGTAATAATTAATGGCGCAGAAATGACATTGCTATTAGATCGTAAACCTCCTTCATTGTAAGCTTCAACTTTAAACTCATAAGTTGAGCCAGCACTAAAGCGTTGATTTACGTAAAAGCTTGTAATGAAAACCATATCAGCATTAAGCTTTTTCCATTCTCCACCATTTTCACGAATGAATACATCATAGCCATAAATTGGTGAACCACCATTTTCTGTACATTTTTGCCAATCAAGGGTACAACTCTTAAATGTAAGGGATTTATTATTTTTTTAATTTTTGGTTTTAAACTTACTGTATCTTGAACATCAGTAATAATAGGGGCATTATCCATTTTAGGAGCAGAATATGGGACACCAGTTGAAACTTCTGCTAAATCACTAAATTCTCCCATGCCAAATCTATTCAATGCGGCAACACGGAATACATAGCCAGTTTCCATATCTAAGTCATCAACAATAAGTTCACGTTTTCCTGAACTTGTTTGTCCAGCACGATGGAAGACACGTCGATCAGCTTCTTTCTTTTCAATAACAAATCCAGTAACTGGACTTCCCCCATCATTAGCTGGGGCTTCCCATGATACAACTGCAAAGTCATGTCCAACTTCTTTAACTGTAACATGTTGTGGAGCATCTGGTACATCTCGAACAATGACATCAAATTCATCAGTAAAATCTTCACCATGTTCATTAAAAAGTCGGATTTTATATTTGCCTGCATCAGCTTTTGTTACTTTACGGCGGACAACTCTAACTACACCTTCCATAATGTCAAAGCTAGTTTTCATTTCAGCTGGGAGCTTTTGGCCGTTAAGCTGAATTTCAACTTCTGGTTCAGGGTTGCCATGAGCAGCAATATTAAATATAAGATTTTCATGGGCGTCCACGTCATAATCCTTCTTTCTTGTAGAACCATCTTCATTTGTTTTATAAATTACTGGTCTTCCAATAATTTCAACAAATGTTGAAGTTTCAACTGCATCAGCTTGGCAAGCATATCGACCACCCAAGAGATATGTAGGCTTCAATATTTGTAAAATTTGAACGACACCTTGATCGATTATTTTATAATTTTTATCTGATTGATCTATAACAATTCCATTATGGCTCCATTGAATTCTTTGAGCAGTGTGAGAAATTTCACATGCAAGTGTACAAATTTCTGTCATTGGAGCAATTGTTTTACGTTCAAGTTTTTTAGTAAATTCAACAGGTGTTTCATCAACGTTAACTTTAGTTGTGAATTTCATACCATCAAGTTCCACAGATGTTTCTAATCCAGTATCATCAGGGACAATGTTACGGATGAGTAAACGTCGAACATAACCTTGTTCTTCACTAATAGCTCTTGGGTCACTACTTACTGGTTTACCATTAATTGTCCAATTGACATGATCATGTTCATTGAATAACTCACATTCAATTGCAACAGTATCGCCTCGAAGGGCATATACTTCTGAATCTGGTGTTTCAACAAAACCACCACGTTTTTGACGATGTCGAGTTGCACGTTTATAAACGTCTTCAACATCAGTGATTTCCGCTTTTTGTGCTTTTTTGCGTGCACGTTCTGCCATAAAATCTTCAATTTCACCAAATTCTTCTGCTTCTTCGAAGTCACCAGAAGGTTTTCTTCGACGAAGTGAAAAGTCCAATTCTTCTGTTTTTTCTGCAACAACTTCTGCTTTTTTAACTTGCAGAATCTCGACTGCTTCTGCTGCTTCCTTTTCAGCCTGTGCTTTATTAGCGGCAGCAATGGCATCCATTTTAGCAGCAGCATCAGGATCAAGTTTGGCGATGGCTGCTGCTCTTTCTGCTTCTTCTTCAGCTGTCAAAGCAGCCTTTTTCTTTTTAACAACCTTTTTCTTCTTTTTGTCATCTGGCGCTGTTGGAGGTTTACCTTCGGCATCATCTTTTGCTGCCTTAAGATCTGCTGCTGTCTTTTTAGCATCTTCAGCATCAGCCTTTGCTTGTGCAGCACTTTCAAGTTTTGCTTTTGCTACTTCAATAGCTTCCATTTCTTCCATTGCCTTTGCTAATCTGTCCTTTTCATCTTTAGCAGCTTTTTCTGCTTTAGCCTTGGCATCAGCATCATCCTTTTCTTTCTTTTCGCGTTCTAATTTTTGAGCTTCTTCAAGCTTTGTTTTGTCACGTTTTTCTTTTTCTTTGTTTGCATCAGCTTCTGCTTTTTTCTTGGCTTCAAGATCAGCTAAGCGTGCTTTTTCAGCTTCTGCTGCTGCTTTGGCGTCTTTTTCTGCCTGTTTTTTCTTCTCCGCTTCTTCTTTCGCCTTTGCCTCTTCTTCAGCTTTCTGGACAGATTTTAGTTTTTTAGCTTCTTCTGCAGCTTTGTCTTTATCCTGTTTTTTCTTCTTTGCTGCTTCTGCATCTACACGTTTTTTCTCTTCTGCATCTTCTGTAGCCTTTTTGTCTTCAGCTTCTTTTTTCTTCTTTGCATCAGCGTCAGCTTGCTCCTTTTCTTTTTTCTGTCTTTTTTCAAGTTCAAGTTTTTCTGCTTCTTCTAGTTTTGTTTTTTCACGTTTTTGTTTTTCTTTTGACGCTTCGTCATCGTGTGCTTTTTTCTTTGCCGCCCATTCTTCTTCAAGCTTTTTGGCTGCTTCTTGATCAGCTTTTTCTTTGGCTTCAAGATCTGCTTTACGTTTAGCTTCAGCCTCTGCTTTTTTGCGTGCATCTTCTTCAGCCTTCTTTTTAGCAGCCTCTTCGCGTTTTTTCTTTAGCATATCTGCCATGCTTTTTGCATCTTCTGGCTTTTCATCACCTGATTTTTCATCTTTTTTAGCTGATTTTAGTTTCTTTGCTTCTTCCGCTGCTTTATCATCTTCTTGCTTTTTCTTTTTAGCAGCTTCGGCATCGCGAACCTTTTGAGCTTCAGCTTCTTCCTTAGCTTTTTTGTCTTCTGCTTCTTTTTTCTTTTTAGCATCTGCATCACCTTTATCTTTTGCTGCCTTTTCCTTCTTTTCATTTTCAATCTTTTCAAGCTCTTCTAATTTTGTTTTTTCACGTTTTTCTATCTCTTTTTTAGATGCTTCATCGGATTTTTTCTTAGCTTCTAAGTCAGCTAAACGTTTCTTTTCAGCTTCCTCGTCAGCTTTTTGTTTAGCCTCAAGATCAGCTTTTCTCTTCTTTTCAGCCTCTTCTTTGGCTTTTGCATCATCTTCTGCTTTCTTTTTAGCTGCTTCTGCTCTTCGTTGTTTAAGCAATTCTGCCATACTTTTAGCATCTTCAGGCTTTTCTTGTTCATCTTTCTTTGCTGTTTTCAATTTTTTAGCTTCTTCAGCAGCAGCTTTTTCGTCCTCTTCTTTCTTTTTCTTAGCAGCTTCAGCATCACGAAGTTTTTGAGCTTCAGCTTCTTCTTTAGCCTTTTTATCTTCTGCCTCTTTTTTCTTTTTAGCATCTGCATCAGCTTTATCTTTTGCTGCTTTTTCCTTCTTTTCTTTTTCAAGTTTTTCAACTTCTTCCAATTTAGTTTTCTGACCTTTTTCAAATTCAAGCTTTTTGAGCTCGTCAGCCTTCTTTTTAGCCTCCAAATCAGCTAACCGTTTATTTTCAGCTTCCTCGTCAGCTTTTTGTTTTGCTTCAAGATCAGCTTTTCTCTTCTTTTCGGCTTCTTCTTTTGCTTTTGCAGCATCTTCGGATTTTTTCTTAGCAGCTTCTTCACGCTTTTGCTTAAGTAGATCAGCCATACTTTTAGCGTCATCAGGCTTTTCTTGTTCATCTTTTTTGACGCCTTTAAGTTTTTTCGCCTCTTCTGCAGCTTTGTCTTCGTCCTGTTTCTTCTTCTTTGCTGCTTCTGCGTCAAGACGTTTTTTGTTTTCTGCTTCTTCTTTGGCTTTTTTATCATCCTCTTCTTTTTTCTTTTTAGCATCGGCATCTGCTTTAGCTTTAGCCTCTTTCTCCCTTTTCTCCTTCTCGAGTTTTTCAGCTTGTTCTAATTTTGTCTTTTCACCTTTTTCAAATTCAAGTTTTTTAAGTTCATCTGCTTTCTTTTTAGCTTCAGCTGCTTCACGATCTTTTGCTGCTTTCTCATCTTCTGCCTTTTTCTTGTCAGCTTCTTGCTTTCGCAATTTTGCTGCTGATTCTTCTTCTTTTTCCTTTTCTTCTTTTTGTTTTATCTCAGCAGCTTTAAGACGTTTTGCTTCGTCAGCAGCTTCTGCCTCTTCCCGCTTTTTCTTTTCAGCAGTTTCACGCTTTACTTTTTCTGCTTCTGCTTTGGCCTCTTCTTCGGCCTTTTTCTTGGCTTCAGCTTGTTTTTTAGTAGACGCTTTTTTATCTTCCTCTTGACTCTTTTTTGCTTTTTCTTCTTCTACTTTTCCTTTCTTTTTGGCCTCAAGCTCGGCTTTCTTACGATCGGCTTCTTCTTGTGCCTTTAATTCTGCAAGCCTCTTCTTTTCAGCTTCATCTGTTTTTCGTTGTTCTTCTAACAATCGCTGAAGTTCTTCTTTACTTGCAGCAATGGCATCAAGTTCAGCTTGACGGCGAATGCGCTCTGCTTCTTCTGCAGCAAGCTTATCTTTATCGCGGAATTCAGCTGCTGCTTTACGGATGAGTTCATCAGCCTCAGCATCAAGTAGTTCACCAGCGCGACGTTTTCTTTCGATTTCATCTAGCCTTGCTTTTTCTTCCTCCTCTCTTTGACGTTTTTCTTCTTCTTCACGTCTTTTAGCAGCTTCATCTCTTTTACGTCTAAGTTCTTCTGCTAAAGCTTTTGCCTCATCATCGGAAGCATCAGAGATACTTGGGCGCTCTTTTTTGGAAGCAGCTGCTTTACCTTGTTTCAGTGCTTCTTCAAGTTTAAGTCGAGCTTCTTCTTCAGCTTGCTTTTTGGCTTCAAGCTCTTTACGTTTTTTCTCTTCAAGCTCAGCTTTTTTGCGATCTTGCTCTTCCTTCTTTTTAGCAGCAATTTCTGCTTTTTTAGCTGCTTCTGCATCGGCAGCTTCTTTCTTCTTGCGCTCTTCTTCTTCTTTCTTCTGTTGAAGTGCTTCCTCAGCTGCCTTACGTTTGGCTTTCATTTCCTCGTCAGCTTTCTTTTTGGCCTCTTCAAGCTTCTTTTGTTCTGCTTCCTTTTTAGCTTCAGCAAGAGAAAGTCTACGATCGCCTGTATCTTTTTTACTTTCAGCTTCTTCTTGTCTACGCTTTTCAAGCTCTTCTTTACGTTTTTGAAGTTCTTCAGCACGTTTACTGTCTTCTTCTGTTGTTTCTGGTTGCGCTTCTTCTGGCTTTTTAAGTTGTTCAAGGCTCGATTTTCGCTTTTTAAGTGTCTTTTTCTTTTTGGGCTCTTCAGCCTCTGCTGGTTTTTCTTCTTCTTTAGCTTCTGCGGACACCTTTTGTGTTTCAAATGATCTTTCAACACTTGCAGACATTGGATTTTTAACCGGTGAAACAATTGATTCAATAGCTGATGCTTCTTCACCTTCTAATTTAGCGGTAAGATTAGCTTCTGAAACAAACGTAGATGGATCACCAAAGCGTGAATGAATTTCATCAGGAATAAATAATGGTTTTGGAACATTTTTCTTTTTGCCAGTTCGTGAAGGAGATGGTGATTTGGATTTTGCACGTTTTTCTTCTTCCTCTGTTTCTTTGGCTTTTTGTGCCATTGCAGCACGTTCTTCTAAAATATAAGTTTTATTATGTTTTTTAAAAGGTAAAGAAAATGGTAATGATAGTTGAAGAATTGAAATATGCTAAAATGCTCCAGTATTTTAACAGTAAAGGACAAGGACAAAAGACATAAAAAATGGACAAAACAAAAAAAACCTTTGGACATGACACGGACAGTTGTACGACAATACGAATGACCATGGGAATTTTCAGCGACACATATCTAAAAAGAAAATTTTTTTGGAAATATATTTGCATTAAAAACAGCAATTACATATTCACCACCATCATTTAATGTTATCTCCGGAATAGATACTGCAAGCTCATTGTAATTGTTTGATTTAATGTTACAAGAATACTAAAAGTTTTAAAGAAATCATTTTTAAAAATTTGCATATTTTTTGCATACTTTTGTCAAATCAACTGGTTCATTGTCTAAATCCAGCGTTAAAACTGGAGTTGGATCACCTTTTGCAGTAAAAACAAGTTCAAATGGTTCTCCTTCATCGACATCAACAACTCGAGTATGTGCCATAAATTTGGGTGCACCTCGAGCATAGCTAACTCGTCGCGTAAGATCAACTTTTTGTTCTTCTTCTAAAAGCTTTTTTAGTTTTAAAGTGCCCTACAAATGTTTTTGCTACCTTCAATATTTAAAATAACTTTTGCTTCATCATGTCCATGTTCATTTGTAGCAACAAAAGTTATTTCACCTTCAAAAGTTTGATCAATGCTATCAATCATTAGAATCATTGTATATAAATATTTATCTTTTTCAACAATAATATTTATTCTATCATCTTCTTCCATGTATGCTTCATTTCGATAAATTGACATCTAAAGATAAATATTTTTTGTTGTGAAAAGAATTTGAGAAGAAAAAAGGATAGAAAAAGAAAAACTGTGGAAGTAATTTTTTAGCTTCCTTACCCTTGGTTCTGGATTTGCCATTAGCTTTAATTTAACCACCAAATTTTTTCCCTTTTTAGCAGTAATTCTTTGTTTCTTTTGTAAAAAGCTTGGTTTTATTACATTTTCTTTTGGATGTGCAGCTTTTGATTTCTTTCCTGCTGTTACAGTACCACCAACCATTTCATCAACTTTAGCTTTTAAAATTTCACGATTATCAATTAATGTTTCTTGCGTATCAATTGTTGCCTTTGATGAAACAGACATTTCATCATCAGCATCACTTTCCGGGGATTGCTCAATATACATTTCAACAACTTTTCCCATACCACGTTTTTCAAGTTCTTCATCAAGTTTTTGAATTTTTTGTTTTGTAATTTTGAACACATCTAGCCGTGTACCATATACATCTCGAATAGTAACTTCTGCTAAACCTTGATCTCCGATTTTTCTCATTCCCACAAATAAATCTTCTGATTCTTTTTCAGCTTCTTTAACATATGCTTCTTGTTGTTCTTTAAGTGTTTGTTTTACAGCTAAAACTGCATTTACAGTTCCATATTCTTCTAGTTTTTCTGCTACTGTTTGCATGGCTTCTGTTCTTTCTTCAGGGAAATTATATGTTGTTGGTTCAGGTTCAACCTCTGCTTCTGATTCCCTTTCAGAACTTGGATGCCGAGTTTGTTTTCGATGCTTTTGTAGCTTTTTAGCTTTTGCTGCTAATTTTGGCATTGGTTTTTTCTCGTCTTCTTTTTCTGCGATAGCTTGCTTACGCTCTTTTGATTGACTTCGAAGTGATTTTTGTTCTTGTAACTTTATTTCCATTTTTAGTGTGACTTCTACAGTTTCATATTTTTCTTCTGGTTTTGCAAGTGCTTCTACATCATAGATTGACTCTTCATGTTTAATAACACGTTTACGAATTTTTACTGGTGGACGTTTTTTAAAGATCGATTTTGTTTCTTCTTCTGCTGTTTGATCCTTTGCTAAAGTTTTATCCAAATTGGTTTCTTTAATTTCTTGCAAATCTCTTAAAGCTTTTTCTCTTTCTTTTAATGATAGGTTTGCCAATGCATCAGCTTGTTCTGTCATTCTATCTAGTTGTGGATGAATAGAAATATCTTCTTCAGATTCAGGTGGAGCAATTTTGCCTTTAACTGTTGGACTATCAAGTGCAACTTTTTCAGCATCTTTTGCTAGCTTGCCTGCAATGCTTTCAAGTTCTTTATCACTTTCTGGTAAAGTAATAGTTGTTTCTGCAAGTTTTTGCTTTGCAGCTTTTCCTTTTCCTTCTGCTGTTTTTGGTGGAACTTTTGGTTTCTTTGGAGACGTTGCAACTCTTGCTTCACCTTCTTCCTCCGAAAATGTTTCTTCTGCTTTTTCAGCTGTATCACTTCGACCAATTCGAACTGCATGTTTTATTGCTTCCGCTGTTTCGTCTACAAATGTTTCATCCTCCACATCATCATCACCATATCCTTCTGAAGCAGTAACATATTCAGAATGCATTGACTCAGCTGATACAGATTTTTTATATGACTTTTTCTTTCGTGGTTGTTTTGAAACATCTAAAGTTTCTTTTAATTCTGCAATTGCTGCAGCTTTTTTATTATCTTCAGGTTCTGGTAGCTTTGCAGATTTTGACATTTGAATTGTTTCTTTAAGACTAATAGCACCTTTAGCTTTTGCAGATTCTGGAAGTTTTGTGATATCGACTTCTCGTTCTACTTCTTTTAGGGGTTGTTTAATTTTTTTTCTTGCTCCGATGTGGACTTCATCGGAGAGAAAAACTTCGATGCTTTCTTCTTCTTGTGCATGGCCAGAATCTAATTCGGCATCTAATCCAATTTCAGGAGTTTTACTTGGAGAAGCTGGTGGTGTCAAAGGCCCCTCTTCTGATCCGATATCTTTTCCAACGAGTTGCTCAGCTTCTTCAACTCCCATTTTTAAACTTTTACTTGCTTGTGAACGTTTAGGTGATTTTGAAGATCTGATATGTTCTGTTGCGGCTTCTTTATTTTTTAGTTTAAAAACACTTGTAACTGTTGTAGTTTCTTCTGTAGCTTCTGAGAATACTTTTTTAGCTTTTAGCGATTTTTTATGTTGTGTTTCAGCCTCTTCCTGATCAACTTCTTTACCACCTGTAAAAGCTTCTTTTGAAGTGACAACAGTTTTTTCACTTCTTTCAGAGGACCGTCTTCGATGTACTGTTTCAACGTGTAAAGTTTTTGGAGCAGTTATTATATTTTCTGTTACAGAAGTTGTAGATTCTTTTGATTCTTGCATCTTTTTCTTTGCCCTTAGGGTATCAGCTGTTGATGACTGTGTTGATGAAGCACTGCATTCACTTTCCCTATCAGAATCCATTATAAATTCCACAGAAATATTTTGAGTTAATGGTTCATGAAGTGATTTAGCATCTGCTGCTTCTAACTTCTCCCTTAATGCTTCAACAACAAATTGCATTGTATCAGGTTTCGCTAGAACTTTTTCATATATTATTGATTTTTCACCTTCTGGTGTTATATGTTTTTTAACTCTTTCTGATAGTGCCATTTCTGCAAGCTTTTGTTCTGTCCCTTCTGCAATTACACCACTTTCAAGCTCTTTTGACATTGAAATACTTTCTTCTTTTGATTCTTTAATCGATTTTTTAGCTGCTTTTTGCGGACTTTTACCTCTTCTTGATGCTCGAGCTTCACTTTTCTCATCTAAATGTTGCTCTGTTGAAATAGATTCTTCTGATGATTGTCGTAGCTGTTTAAACATGGCTGCTTTTTGTCGAGCTTGATGTTTCCGGAATATTTCGGCATCTTTTTCTGTAACTCCACGATTAATAGAAAATTCAGCATCTAAGGTTACAGATTCATTTCCAGATTCAATAATATTATGTTGTGATAATGCAAAATCAACTGCAGATTGAATTGATTCTGCTTCAGAATATTCCTCGCCACCAAGTGATATCCCTGATGCATGGCGTTGCATCATTTTTTTCTTTGAACTTTTTTGTTGTTTTGAACTTGATCGACTAAATGTTGGTTTATCACTTGCTTCTATGGCAGCTTCTTGAGCTTCTTTTAAAGCATTTTCTTCATGTTGTGCGAAGGTTAGACTTTCTTGGGCTTTTAGGGATTCAGGGTATGTTGATGTTGCTTGGTCAGATGCTTCGGTTTTTGAAAGATCAATATCTTTTTGAGCTTTTTTCGATGTAGGTGCTTTAGCTGATTTATATGCAAAATCACCTTCTTGCTCAGTTACTAAGCCAATAGCTTCACCAGGTTTTGTGGGTGGTTTTGTGAACGTTTTTTCTACCGCTGCTGTTGATTCAGCTTCATCTTTAGCGGGCTTCGTAGTTTTTGATTTTCTTTTGGAATCTTGTTTTTTAAATGCAGAGGATTCTTCTTCATCTTTGTGAGATAAACTTTCTGATTTTTTAGCTTCCGCAATTTCACCATCATCAACAACTTCAAACTCCATCTCAACACTTTCTTGTTTTTGGGATGGTTTACGTCGAATACTTTTACGCAATTGATCGTCACGTGAAAATTCCGCTTCTGGGCTAGCAACTTGTTCACTTTCATCTTTTCTTATCCTTTGTGCTGCTGTAAAATCTCCATGAGCGCTTTCTTTTTGTGTTTGTGCTTTTGAAGTTCCTACTGATATGGCTTCTTCCATGCCCTTGATAGCTGTTAATGCAGTTTCAACAGCCTCAGAAACTTCAGAAGTTAAGCCACTGTCTTTTTTAGATTTTGTCTTTTTCTCTTTAGACTTTGTACGCTTTGATTTATCCTCTGCAATATCTTTTTTAGCAGTTGCTTCCATTTTTTGTGCTTTTGTCATTTCTGCTAATTCTTTTTCAGCATCACGTTTTCCATGGAAGGTTGCAGTAGCTTCTTCTTCAACACTTGGACGGAATTTACTTTCAAAAGCTTCATCCTCTTTATCCCTTCTAATAACTTCAGCTTCAGCATCTGCTCGAGTTTTTGCATCAACATTTGCAGAAATTGTTTCATATGAGGGTTCAGCTAATGTCTTTTTAATCACAGCTTTTGAAATTCCCGCATTTTTAATATCTGCATTTTCTTTTTGTTGCTTTTTAGCTGCATCAAAATCAACAGTTGCCTTTTCTTCTTTTGATGTGGCTAATTTTTTTGATTTTGATTGCCGAGATTTTTCTTTACGACTTAAGTCAGCTGTTTCTTCTTGTGTGGGATGACTAATGTCAATGTCAATAGATGCTTGCTTTTCCGTTGGAGCTGATAATTTTTGTGCTGCAGCTGCACTATTTTTTTCTGCCCTTTTATGATCTGTTTCTTCACTTTCAGGTACTTTAGTTGTTTCAATATCTGTTGAAGTTGATTCTTGATGTGGTTGTCGAACAAGTTTTTTAACAGATTTTCTGCTAGAATCTGCTCTATTTAATTCTGCTGATTGATCATCTGGTTGTTGTAAAAGTTCAAAATCTGCTGATGCTTTTTTATCCCCAGCTGCTGCAAGTTTTTTGGCAGCTTTAGCTTTTTGGGATGCTGATATGTAGTGTTTAGCGCCTTCAACTTGTTGTTTTTGTTTTAAATCCGCTTCCATGGCCGATTTTTCATTTTTAGCCGCAGCTAAACTTTTGCTTATTTGCTCTGCTTCTGAATCTGGATGTTCCAAATTCGCAAATTCATGTTTTTCTTTACCTTCCAAATCAAAACTTTTTTCACTCTTTTTATCACCAGCAGCTGCTAATGATTTTTTAAGTGAAGCCCGTTTTTTATCTCCACGCTTATATTCCACTGATTCAACTTCATCATCATGGCTCACTTCAAAATCTGTTGAAACTTTTTTACTTCTTGATGCAGCCATGCGTTTTTGTAACACTTCTTTAGGGCTTTCACGATGTCTTGTTGTGGCTATTTGTTCAGCAGATTTTTGTTGGGCTTCAAAATCAGATGTTTGGGTTTCTTCTTTTGATGCAGCAAGCTTTTTCCTTAATGATGCCCTTGGGGATTCATCTCTTTGAAATTCTGCTGATTCATTTTCTTCATCATGACTGGCTTCAAATTGTGTTGTTGCTTTTTCATGTTTTGGTGCAGCCATGCTTTTATGTAATTTTTCTTGTGGGGTTTCTTTTTGTGCTGTTTTTGCTGATTCAGAAGCATTTTTTTGTGTAGCTTCAAAATCAATACCTTGTTTTTCTTCTTTTGATGGAGCAAGCTTTTTTCTTATTGATCTGCGGCTGGAGTCGTCTCTAACAAATTCAGCTGATTCTTCATCATCATTGCGCTGTTTTTCAAAATTTGCATTTATTTTTTCGTGTTTTAGTTGTTTTGAGCTTAATTCTGCTGCATCACTTTCAGCATCAGCAATTACCCAATCTTCAGATAGTTCCTCTTCAGGTTTTTCAAATCCTGCATCAACTTTACTTTTCATTGATTTTGATGCGCCAGTTCTAATTCCAGCTTTTGCTTTGCTTTCATCAGCTTGAATTATTTTTGCTTTTTCTACTGCTTCAGATTCTGCCAAATCAAATGAAACTTCTTTTTTAGTCATTTTCGGAGCAGATACTTTCATTTTTATATCTTCACGGATTTTTTCTTTTGTTGTTAGCTCAGTTGCATCTGCAACAACAACAGCTTCAAGAGCATTTTTAACAGCAACTTCTGCATGTTTTGGTGCTTTAACTCTTTTTTCTGTTGATTCTGCTTCTTTTGCAGACGTGTAACTTGTTGATTCATCTTTATCCTTTGCTGTTAAAATTGTGTCAGTTGAAGTTTGACGATTTTTCGCTTCTTTCATAGTTTTTTCTAATTTACGTTTTTCTGATGCAGATCTTGTAAAATCTGTTGCTTCTTCTGGTTCTATGAATTCAAAGCCTGCTTCAACTTCTGATGATTCATTTTTTGGTGGATGTGTTGTCTTTTTAACTTTTTTCAATGCTGCTGTTGCTTGTGTATAACTAGCTTCTTCAGGATGTTCAACAAATTCAAATTCTGCTGAAACATCTTTCTTCTCTAGTTTTGGTTCTTTAACAGCTTTAGCAGCTGTTGTAGATTGTTTAGTCTCTGAATGTGTACCATATGCTTGTTGTTGATCTTCAGGTTTATCAGCTTCAAAAGAAAGCTGTGCAGCTTTTGCTCCAAATTTTATACTTTTTTCAGCTTTTTCAGTTTCAACAATAGCGAAAGTTTTTGTAGTTTTTTCTTTTTGTGGTGGAGCGGTAATAATTGTTTTTTCAGCGATCTTCACTTTTCCAGGTTCAGATACATTTAGCCTCACTTTGCTTGATGGTGAATGAGTTCTTTTGCTTTTTGCTTTTCCTTCAACTTCTTCAGCTTTTAGTTCACTAACTAGCGTGGCAGCTTTTTCTGTTGGTTCTTTGACTTGTTTTGCAGTTTTACGTTTTTGTGAATCACGTCTTACTAGTTCTACTATTCCACTGGCTTCACCACCATGAAATGCTTGCTTTACAGTTTTTGATTCTTCTTTTGCTTCTTTTGTTGTAAGGGTTGTTTTAGTTGTTATCTCAACAATATCGCCACGTTGTGTACCATCTGTTGATTCTGCTTGTGGAGTCTTTTTTATTTCAACAGATTGTTCAGCTGTAACAATTCTTGCTTGACTTGATCGACGCTTACGATCTCGATATGGAATATCTAGTTGATCAGCTGATTGAACATCTTCTGGTGCCGCAGCAATATCCATAGATTTATCTTCTTCTTCTTCATGTTGTTGTTTTTGAAACTTACCTTTCTTCTTCTGCTTTGCATCCTCTTTTTCAGTGACTACTTTTTCTTCACCGACGGGTAGCCATTCCGCCGCTTCCTGCAGAGCTTGTCGGCGCCATTTGATGTCTTCCGCTAAAAAGATTAGGACGTTTCACAAAAGTTTCAACAAAAAAGTTAGCAAAAAATAGACATTGCCCCCTGTAAGGCAATGCTCTTTCTTCAATCAAAATCATCATCTGCAACAATCGACGATTGAATATATTCTGTGATCTTTTAACATGTTAGAAACAAAGAAGAAGGGAGATATAAACACAGCAAACAAAAAATTTTTGGCTTTAAAGCAACTTTTAAAGGTCACTTTAAAAACCAACGAAATGAAACACAAAAATCTTTTACAAGCTTACCATTAAAATGGAGCATTTAAACATGCAATATCGAATAACCATCATTTATATTTTATCACTGATAAAAACTCAAGGGTAAACCTAAACCAACCTGGTGTAATACTGGATTTTGATTTTCCAAGCTTCTTTTTCTTTTTTGGTTTTTCATCTGTTGATTCTATAAAAAAAGTTTAAAAATCAATAATTATTTTTTTTTACAAAAATGTATTTTAAACCAAAAAAAATATTAACGTAGTTTGAAAAAGCTAAAGACAGAATTCTTCAAGTATCACCTCTTAAAAGAACTTTTTTTTTGTTTGATTTAACGTAAAACAAGTGAGAAAAAAGAGGAATATTGCGAAATATGCTAGAAAGTTTTTAAAAAGAAGTATAAAAATAAGAAGATTTGAATAAATGAGAAACACTAAAAAGAAGTAATTATGGTAATGAATAAAAAAATATGTGTCAAAAAAGAATTTTTGCAAGAAATGCTTACAAAAATAATAAAAACAGAAATTAAAAAACTGCAGTTTTCCTTTAATAGTGACTAAATTTGTAACTTAAGTTATTGAAAATGAGGTCAATAGAATGTATCGGAAATGCAAATCTGACAAGAATCTTGAAAAGTGCAGTTACAATAACTACGATAAAAGCTATGAAAATTATGAAATGAAAAATATCTATCTAAATATTCACAAAAACATAATTTGGAAATTTACATCGTTAATTTGTCAAAACATTTTGCATACATAAAACTAAACTCTTATTATGGGCCGCTGATTTCGAATATGAACATTGTCTGTGCTACTTTGATGATAATGTAGATTTAAAAGTATTTTTTATAATAGTAACTAGTAGTTAATCGCGATGGATTCATAATAGAAAAAACAAAAGGCTTGAAAATATTGAAATAAATAAAAATTAGTTATCAATAAAGAAAAATAAAAGACTTTAAAATTCGGCGATAAGTATAAGCTTATTAATGTATCAAGAAAAAAGGGAAGATAATGCTGTGCTAATAGTTCAATCATTATAATAGAATTTTCTTTCAAAAAGGTTTAAACAATATGCTATAACACTTGTTTGCTCATCCTATTTTATCATGACTATTCTATAATTTTAAAATTTTTTTACAAAAAAATGCAAAAACAATAAAATTTTAAAGGGCAACATTATTTTCACAATTTAGTCATTACTACAATTGTGGCAGAGGTTTTACTGATATAACTTAGAAAAATCTAAATTAATTTGTTGTTAACAAAAAAAAGTATGAAATTTTTCATGAGCAATTAAATCAATGACACATAAAATTAAAGAAGAAAAAGCAAGCTTTGTGAAGAAAAAAAGTTTACAAAAGTAACGCTGCAGATTGTATTTTGCAGCAACAAAAAAATAGATGAATGAAATATGATAGAAGACGGGGGAGTATGAGACAGGATAAAAAAGTAGTAAAAAGAAAGTACTAGCAAATATTGAATTAAAGTTACAATAAAAAAGCTTGATACAAAACATAAGAAAAAAAGATGGTCAAAATTGGCACTAACAACAAAGTAGGCAAGCTTTACAAAATCATAATACAGCTCTAAAGCTTTGGTCAATTTTGGGTTTTATAAATTTTGTTGGGTAGTAATAATATTAGTTATGTGTTTCATTTTTTTTTGACAAATTTATAGCAAAATGTCTAAAAGCTTAAAATTGAAATATCGGTAGACCGAATTTACGAAAATTCTATTTGACATAGTTATGATTCACATAATTCAGCGGTCATGTTAAACGATTTTATTATTAAGATATTATTGCTAAAATTAATTAGATATTGGTAAAAATAAAAAACAATATCGTCAATTTTAGCATAAATGATCCGTTCAATTTAAGAAATAAACTAATTAAAGATTCTCAAATTTTATGGATGGGAGGTATAAAACATGGGCTAACAATTAGTTGAACAGAATTTATTTAACTACCATTTTCCTATGTATGAATGGGCAATGAATTTATAAATCAATAATCAAAATTAAAACAAATTTTAGAAATAAAATCAGCTGATAGAAAAAATCGCTTTAAGGAATCCCCTTCAAAAATTACCAGAAAAAAATATTATTTTGCGGCGATGCTTTTTCCGCTCTATCACTTTTTAACAAAATACAAAAACCATGCTTTTCTAATTTTTTTTTCGTTTCTTCAAGTCTTTTTTTCCTGTTGATTTTTGTTTTTCAAAAAAGAAAGGAAAAAAGCTAAAAAAGATATGTCAGAGATTTTTGGATTTTTTTCGCGGCAGTTGAGGGTGGAAAAAAAAGAAAATCAGAAAGAAGCCCTCTTGAAGGATCTACTGCTCTTGCGCGAGCAGCAGCAAAGAAGAGAAAAGAAAATAGTGTACACTGGACTTCCCGATCTTCTACTTTTCTTTCATTAACTTTGAGAGAAAAACGGCTTTGCTTAAGCTTGTTTTAGCGTCTCTCTTGATCTAGTGTTATTTTTCATCGCTTTATCTTTTCCAGCTAAAAGCTTTTTTCAAAAAAAAATATCCAACTTTTTCAATAACAACAAGAAAAAAAGTTATGTTTTTGTTAAAACTTATATTTTTGGAACAAGTGTGTGTGTGCGGCACTTAAATAATCTAAGAAAAAAGAAAAGAGAAAAGGTGACAAAAAGTTGTTAAGCAATAAAAAAATTATTTGTATGTTTCACAATTTTTGATGATTTTTCTTCAAGGAAATGCATGAAGAAGCTTTGATGTGTAAATGAATGTAAGTAAACATGTTTGAGAAAAGAAAGAGTAGATCGTAAGTGCATGTATATCCACAAACATGTGTATACAGTAAAATGGGATGATTATTGGGATATGTGAGGAGGTCTTTGATAAAGATTTATAAAAAAAAACAAGTAGCAAGAAAAAATATTTTTGTTCTTTAAGAGTGATTTTCGGAGATAAATAGACAATAACTACAAAAGTACATGAGTAAAATTAATTGTGTTTAATATTTGTTATTTTTTAGCTTTTATTTGAAGCAGTTAGGTGCACTGATAGTAAAAATAGTTTTGTTTTCGTTGGCATGTTTAGTCATTGAGATAATTTCAATTTTCAGTGATTTTACACCAAAAAACGTCAAATAGCTTTTAATCAAAATTTTGGTATTCATTAAAATTTTGTTTGACAAGATTATCGTTTATGGTTTATATCAATCATCGTCTACGACATTTTAAAAATGTTTAGCAACAAGCTTCAAAACGCTAATAATTAAAACTTCTTACAAATTGTTAAGGATCAAAAAGTTTGGTCATTTTTAGCAACTTTTATTTCTTCGATTTTGTGAAACGCGGTTATTAAACGATGAAATTCTGTGAATAAAGCTTTTTGAAACTGACGTAATTCAAAAAAGGCCACTTTGCATTTTTATTGTAATATCAATGAAAATCAAAATTATCCCAAGGCAAAATACTACTATCATGAGTGTGATAAATAGCTTTAAATAAAAATTGAAAAATAACGAAATATTCAGCAATACTTAGAGTCTAATTTTATAAAACAATGTAATAATTTTGTAATTTTAATAGACAAGAAAGCAAAAAAAATATTTTTTAAATAAATAAAACCAAAACATACCAGTTGATGCAGCAACAGTAATTGCAGCTTGTGCTTCAATAGTAGCTTCCACAGTTTCTTCTACTCGTGCTTTTGCTTCAATTGCTTCTTCTTCAATATTTCTGGTAACTTTTGTTTCAGCAGTTGGCATCATAACAACCATTGATACTTGCTAAAAAATGAATAATTTATGCAAATTTTTTTAGATTTTTTATTGGTTAAATTTATGCAAGTTTTTGAAAAAAAGTAATGAATGCAAAAACAATTACTATAAAACAATACCAACCTGTTTCAATGGTGACGACGGTAATATTGCTTCCATCATATCACCTTCATCAAAGACGTCACTAACTGATACATCAACATCCATGTAATCTTCTTCTAATGAAACTGTCGATTCTGATTCAGCAAAATCATATGGTTCAATTTCGATGATTGCATCCGTCGACGCTAACTCTTCACCAGCTTCAATATCAATTTCAACATTAAGATGATGTGAACCAAGTGGTGTACGATCTCTTGAAATTGCCATTTCAACATTAAGAAGTGGTCGGCCATCTGTATCTTTTGTAGCTCCCTTTCTTCGACGTTTTTTCTTTCTTTTATCTACATTAAAATCAGTTTTTTCACTATCATCTGAGAAGATTGTATGATCAGCTTCCTCGCTTTCTTGTTTAGCGAAAATTTCATCTTCCACATCAACATCTGTTGTCTCGAGTTGTGGATTAAAAACAACTCCAATACCAATTTTTTCTGTACGAGATTTAACAAATCCAAAATCTGATTGAATTTCATCAATTTCAAATTCACGTTTTGCATCATCTTTTTCATTAATGTCTATTGTTGTTGTAATGTCAGATGTCATTAAGGGTTCTTGTGAGAAGATAGCATTGACAGTAATTCTTTGTTCAGTTTTACGAACATCAGGAGATCGTGGGGATTTGGGAGGATGTTTTTCAGCTTCTAAAGCGGCAGTTAATTCAATGCTAGCTTCTTCTTCTTTCTTAGAAGGTTCAGCCGGTTTTTCACCTTGTTTTGATTTGAATTCAAATCCAGCTTCAGTTTCTTCTGTTGCACCTGGTGGTTTAAGTTGTTCAAGGCTAGATTTTCTCTTTTTAAGTGTTTTCTTTTTCTCAACCTTTTCTTCCGCGGCATCTTTTGGTGGTAGTTTTGTTGTTAGTGCAGAATCTGCGGCAACTTCTTCTTTAGCTTCTTCATCTTTTGCGGGCGCTGCCTTTGATTTAAAATCAAATCCTGCAGATGCTTCTTCTGCTGGCTTTTCTTCTTTTTTCTTTGCCTCACTTTCAAGTTCTGCGCGTTTTTTAGCACCAGATTCCCGTCGTTGTTTTAGAAGCTCTGACAAATTCTTTGGTTTTTCTTTTTCTGCTTTTTCTTCTTCTTGTTTTTCCAGCTTTGGAGGCTTTTCAAGAGGTTCAACTTTTTCAAGTTCAGTCTTTTTGCCTTTTTCTAATTTTAGTTTTTGTTCTTCTTCTGCTTTCTCTTTTACAGCCAAATCAGCATCAGCTTTTTTAGCGCCCTTCTCTTCATCTTTCTTTTCTGTCGTTGTTGGAGCAAGTTTAGCTGTCAATGAAGTTTCTGCCGAGATATTTTCTGCAATTGTATCTTTATCTTTTGTTGACTTGGCTTTTGTTTTAAAATCAAAGCCAGTTTCAACTGTTTTATCTTTTTCAGTTTTTTCTTTTGACTTCTTTTCAGCTGCTTCTTTTTCTTTCTGCTCTGCTTCTAGTTGAGCCTTCTTTTTAGCACCAGATTCACGTCGTTGTTTTAGAAGCTCTGATAAATTCTTTGGTTTTTCTTCTACTGTTTCTTCTTTATCTTTTTCAGGCTTTGGCAGCTTTTCAACTGGTTCAACCTTTTCAAGTTCAGTCTTTTTGCCCTTTTCTAACTTTTGTTTTTGTTCTTCTTCTGCTTTCTGTTTTACAGCCAAATCAGCATCTGACTTTTTAACTGCTTTGTCTTCTTCTTTCTTTTCTGCCGTTAATGGAGCAAGCTTAGCTGTCAATGCAGTTTCTGCCGTGGCATTCTCTGGAGTTGTATCTGTATCTTTTTGTGCCTTTGTCTTTGATTTGAAATCAAAACCAGTTTCAGTTGTCTCTTCTTTTTCCGCTTTTGTTTTCGCTTTCTTCTCTGCTTCTTCTTTTTCTTTTTGCTCAGCTTCTAATTGAGCCTTCTTTTTAGCACCAGATTCACGTCGTTGTTTTAGAAGTTCAGATAAATTCTTTGGTTTTTCTTCTTCAACTGTTTCTTCTTTATCTTTTTCAGGCTTTAGAGGCTTTCCAAGAGGTTCAACTTTTTCTAATTCTGTCTTTTTGCCTTTTTCTAACTTTTGTTTTTGTTCTTCTTCTGCTTTCTGTTTTACAGCCAAATCCTCAGCAACTGTTTTACTAAGCTTTTCTTTAGCTTCGTCTTTCGTTTCAGTTTTTGTTGGAGCAAGTTTAGCAGTTAAAGCAGTATCTGCTGAAATTTCTGCAGAAGTAGAGTCTACATCTTTTGGTGCTTTTGCTTTAGTTTTAAAATCAAAGCCAGCTTCAGCCGTTTCTTCCTTATCAGCCTTTGCTTTTGTCTTCTTTTCTGCATCTTCTTTTTCTTTCTGCTCAGCTTCTAATTGAGCCTTCTTCTTAGCACCAGATTCACGTCGTTGCTTAAGAAGTTCTGATAATGATTTTGGTTCTTCAGGCTTTACTTCAGCTGGTTGTTTTTCAACTTCAGGTGCCAAAACTTTTTCGAATTTTTCAACTTTTTCTAGCTTTGTAGGTTTGCTTTTTTCAGCTTCTGGTAACACTTTATCTTTGGCTTCAGTTTTTGATTCCACAACAGCTTTTTGGGCTTTTGTTTCGACATCTATTGTTGCTGCTTTTTCTGGAACAGGAGGAGCAGTTTTTTCAACTTTATCAGTTTTTTCTTTCTTTTCAGCTTCAGCTTTTTGAACTGCTTTTAGTTTTTTAGCTTCTTCTGCAGCGCTGTCTTCGTCCTGTTTCTTTTTCTTTGAAGCTTCGATATCTTTACGTTTTTTCTCTTCTGCATCTTCTTTAGCCTTTTTATCTTCAGCTTCTTTTTTCTTTTTAGCATCAGCTTCTGTAAACTCTTTTTCTTTTTTCTGTCTTTTTTCAAGCTCTAGCTTTTCAGCTTCTTCAAGTTTAGTTTTTTCTCCTCTTTCTCTTTCAATCTTAGCTTCTTCTTCTCGAGCTTTCTTTTTAGCTGCCCATTCTTCTTCAAGCTTTTTGGTTGCTTCTTGATCAGCTTTTTCTTTTGCTTCAAGATCTGCTTTACGTTTGGCTTCAGCTTCTGCCTTTTTACGAGCGTCTTCTTCTGCCTTCTTTTTAGCAGCTTCTTCACGTTTTTTCTTTAGCATATCTGCCATGCTTTTTGCATCTTCTGGCTTTTCATCACCTGATTTTTCATCTTTTTTAGCTAATTTTAGTTTCTTTGCTTCTTCCCCAGCTTTATCTTCATCTTGTTTCTTCTTTTTAGCAGCTTCAGAATCGCGGAGTTTTTGAGCTTCGGCTTCTTCTTTAGCCTTTTTATCTTCAGCCTCTTTTTTTATTTTAGCATCAGCATCTGCTTTATCTTTTGCTGCCTTTTCCTTCTTTTCTTTTTCAATCTTATCAAGCTCTTCTAATTTTGTTTTTTCACGTTTTTCTATCTCTTTTTTAGATGCATCATCGGCTTTTTTCTTAGCTTCTAAGTCAGCTAAACGTTTCTTTTCAGCTTCCTCGTCAGCTTTTTGTTTAGCCTCAAGATCAGCTTTTCTCTTCTTTTCAGCCTCTTCTTTGGCTTTTGCATCATCTTCTGCCTTTTTCTTTGCTGCTTCTGCTCTTCGTTGCTTGAGTAATTCTGCCATACTTTTAGCATCTTCAGGCTTTTCTTGTTCATCTTTCTTTGCAGTTTTTAACTTTTTAGCTTCTTCAGCAGCAGCTTTATCCTCCTCTTCTTTCTTTTTCTTTGCAGCTTCAGCATCACGAAGCTTTTGGGCTTCAGCTTCTTCTTTAGCCTTTTTATCTTCAGCCTCGTTTTTTATTTTAGCATCAGCATCTGCTTTATCTTTTGCAGCTTTTTCCTTTTTCTCTTTTTCAAGTTCCTCTAATTTTGTTTTTTCACGTTTTTCTATGTCTTTCTTTGAAGCTTCATCTGCCTTTTTCTTAGCTTCTAAGTCAGCTAAACGTTTCTTTTCAGCTTCCTCTTCAGCTTTTTGTTTAGCCTCAAGATCATCTTTTCTCTTCTTTTCGGCCTCCTTTTTTTTCAACGCTTCTTCTTCAGCTTCCTTTTTAGCCGCTTCTTCACGTTTTGCTTTAAGAGTTTCAGCCATACTTTTTGCAGCTTCATGTTTTACCTGCTCGTCTTTCTTGACGTCTTTTAATTTTTTCGTTTCTTCTGCAGCTTTATCTTCATCTTCTTTCTTTTTCTTAGCAGCTTCAGCATCACGAAGTTTTTGAGCTTCAGCTTCTTCTTTAGCCTTTTTCTCTTCTGCTTCTTTTTTCTTTTTAGCATCGTCGTCTGCTTTATCTTTAGCGGCTTTTTCTTTCTTTTCTTTTTCAAGTTTTTCAGCTTGTTCTAATTTAGCTTTTTCACCTTTTTCTAATTCAAGTTTTTTAAGTTCATCTGCTTTCTTTTTAGCTTCAGCTGCTTCACGATCTTTTGCTGCTTTCTCATTTTCAGCTTTTTTCTTATCAGCTTCTTGTTTGCGTAATTTTGCTGCTGATTTTTCTTCTTTCTCTTTTTCATCTTTTTGTTTTATCTCAGCAGCTTTAAGGCGTTTAGCTTCTTCTGCCGCTTCTGCCTCTTCACGCTTTTTCTTTTCTGCAGCTTCGCGCTTAACTTTTTCTGCTTCTGCTTTGGCTTCTTCTTCTGCTTTTTTCTTGGCTTCAGCTTGTTTTTTAGTAGACGCTTTTTTATCTTCCTCTTGACTCTTTTTAGCTTTTTCTTCTTCTACTTTTCCTTTCTTTTTGTCCTCAAGCTCGGCTTTCTTACGATCGGCTTCTTCTTGTGCCTTTAATTCTGCAAGTCGTTTCTTTTCAGCTTCATCTGCTTTTCGTTGTTCTTCAAGCAATCGCTGTAGTTCTTCTTTACTTGCAGCAATAGAGTCAAGTTCAGCTTGACGACGAAGTCGTTCCGCTTCTTCGGCAGCAAGTTTGTCTTTATCGCGGAACTCAGCTGCAGCTCTACGAATTAGCTCATCAGCTTCAGCATCAAGTAATTCACCTGCGCGACGCTTTCTTTCAATTTCATCTAATCTTGCTTTTTCTTCTGCGTCTCTTTGACGTTTTTCTTCTTCTTCACGTCGTTTAGCGGCTTCATCTCTTTTGCGTTTAAGTTCTTCCGCTAAAGCTTTAGCCTCGTCATCTGAAGCATCAGAAATACTTTGCCGTTCCTTTTTGGAAGCAGCTTCTTTACCTTGTTTTAGAGCTTCTTCAAGCTTAAGACGAGCCTCTTCCTCTGCTTGCTTTTTAGCTTCAAGCTCTTTACGTTTTTTCTCTTCAAGCTCGGCTTTTTTGCGATCTTGTTCTTCCTTCTTTTTGGCAGCAATTTCTGCTTTTTTAGCTGCTTCAGCGTCTGCAGCTTCTTTCTTTTTGCGCTCTTCTTCTTCCTTCTTCTTTTGAAGTGCTTCCTCAGCTGCCCTACGCTTAGCTTTCATTTCTTCATCAGCTTTCTTTTTAGCTTCTTCAAGCTTCTTTTGTTCAACTTCTTTTCTGGCTTCTGCAAGGGATAATCTCCGGTCTCCTGCAGAAGTGGATTTCTTATCATTTTCATTTTGTTCTATTTGTATATTATTGCCTTGCTCATCTTTCAACGTTAATTGATTTGCTTGTGCTTGTGCCTGTCCTTCAGGGATTGTAACCTCCTGCATTTTTGGCTCTATACTTGATTTACGTTTCTTTAAAGTTTTTTTCGTTTTTGTTTCATCGCTTCCTTCTAGCATTGCAACAACAATCGGTTGTTCGATTTTTTCTTCTTGATTTGGTATAATAGGTTTTTCAGTAACAGTAGTCAGCGATGATGCTTGCGTTGTGTCTTCAGCAGGCACTGTTGTCGGCTTCTTTTCTTCTGGTTGTTCAATTCGTATAGGCTTCTTCTTCTCATATTTTTTAATTTTCCGTTCTTTGACATCTAGGGCTTCTTCCTTATCTTGATTTGATTTTTCATCTTTCTCAGATTTTGTTTCAACCGGTGCTAATTCTGATGTCTCTTGTTTTAAATTATTGGCTATCCTAATTGAATTGATGTCATCGGTTTTTTGTTTTTCTGCAGCAATACGGTCTAATTCGCGATATCGCTCAGCGGCTTTTCTTATTTCGGCTTCCGCTTCTTCTTCTCTCATTCTTCCTTCCTTTTTCATTTGTTCTATTTTCGCGTAAAGTTTCTCTTCTTCTTCTCGACGAAGCTTTTTGTCAACTTCGAATCTTTCATCACGCTTCTTTTGAATTTCTGCAGCCAAGAGTTTGGCTTCATCATCAGCTTGATCACTTACTTGAGGTATTTCTTTTTGAGCTGCTAATTCTTTTCCTTGTTTTAGCGATTCCTCTATTCTTTTTCTTGCTTCTTCCTCCTCTTTTATTTTGTCTTCTATCGCCTTTTGTTTAGCTGCCTCTTTATCAGCATTCTTTTGAGCAACCTCTACTTGTTTTTTAGCAGCAATTTCTGCTTTTCTAGCAGCTTCCTCTTCTGCGGCGGCTTTCTTTTTATTTTCTGCTTCTTCTTTCTCTTTTTTAAGCTTATCCGCCTGTGCTTGTCTTTTCTCACGCAAGATTTCGTCTTGCTTTCTTTTTAAATCAGCAATTCTTTCTTTTTCCGCCTCTTTCTTATTTGCTTCTTCTAAGGCTTTTACTGCCTCCTGCTCTTTCTGTAGTAAAGCTTCAGCTTCCTTTTTCTTTGCTAATATCGCATTTAATTCAGCAGCAGAAGAAGCTTCTGACAACTCTGCTACAAAAGGATTCTCTTGATCCGTACCAGAACCTTTCATTCTTTCATGTTTCACACGTTTTCTTTCTTCTCTGCGCAACAAAATTTCTTCCTCAGCTTTTGCGAGGGATTTTTCTATCCTTTTTAAATCATCAACTCTCATAGAAGCACCAATTAAACGAGACTGTGGGCTCAACAACTGTTCGCCGCTATCAGCATCAACAACAGCAGAAACATCAAGAATGAGAGTACTTCCTTGAATAGTAACTTCAGAATTCATGTCAAGTTCAACTTGTTTAGCTTTTGCCTCTTGATCTTTTTTCTGTTTTTCTTCTTCAATCTTCTTTTTGGCGTCAGCTTCAGATTTCTTTGCGGCTTCAGTTTGTTTAGCTTTTTCCTCCTCAATCTTCTTTTTGGAGTCTTCAACAGGTTTTGCTTTATCATCCTCGGCCTTTTTCTTTGCAAGTTGGTCAGCTTCAAGTTTAGCTTTAGCTTCTTGATCCTTCTTTGCTTTGTCTTCTTCTAATTTTTTCTTTGCTTGTGCTTCAGCTTCTGATTTCTTAGCAGCTGCTGCATCAGATTCTGCTTTCTTTGTGGCTTCGGCCTTGGCTTTTTCTTCTTCCGCTTTCTTCTTAGCAAGTTGTTCATTTTCAACTTGTTTAGCTTTTGCCTCTTGATCTTTTTTCTGTTTTTCTTCTTCAGTCTTCTTTTTGGCGTCAGCTTCAGATTTCTTTGCGGCTTCAGTTTGTTTAGCTTTTTCCTCCTCAATCTTTTTTTTAGAGTCTTCAACATGTTTTGCTTTATCATCCTCGGCCTTTTTCTTTGCAAGTTGGTCAGCTTCAAGTTTAGCTTTAGCTTCTTGATCCTTCTTTGCTTTGTCTTCTTCTAATTTTTTCTTTGCTTGTGCTTCAGCTTCTGATTTCTTAGCAGCTGCTGCATCAGATTCTGCTTTCTTTGTGGTTTCGGCCTTGGCTTTTTCTTCTTCCGCTTTCTTCTTAGCAAGTTGTTCATTTTCAACTTGTTTAGCTTTTGCCTCTTGATCTTTTTTCTGTTTTTCTTCTTCAGTCTTCTTTTTGGCGTCAGCTTCAGATTTCTTTGCGGCTTCAGTTTGTTTAGCTTTTTCCTCCTCAATCTTCTTTTTAGAGTCTTCAACAGGTTTTGCTTTATCATCCTCGGCCTTTTTCTTTGCAAGTTGGTCAGCTTCAAGTTTAGCTTTAGCTTCTTGATCCTTCTTTGCTTTGTCTTCTTCTAATTTTTTCTTTGCTTGTGCTTCAGCTTCTGATTTCTTAGCAGCTGCTGCATCAGATTCTGCTTTCTTTGTGGCTTCGGCCTTGGCTTTTTCTTCTTCCGCTTTCTTCTTAGCAAGTTGTTCATTTTCAACTTGTTTAGCTTTTGCCTCTTGATCTTTTTTCTGTTTTTCTTCTTCAATCTTCTTTTTGGCGTCAGCTTCAGATTTCTTTGCGGCTTCAGTTTGTTTAGCTTTTTCCTCCTCAATCTTCTTTTTGGAGTCTTCAACAGGTTTTGCTTTATCATCCTCGGCCTTTTTCTTTGCAAGTTGGTCAGCTTCAAGTTTAGCTTTAGCTTCTTGATCCTTCTTTGCTTTGTCTTCTTCTAATTTTTTCTTTGCTTGTGCTTCAGCTTCTGATTTCTTAGCAGCTGCTGCATCAGATTCTGCTTTCTTTGTGGCTTCGGCCTTGGCTTTTTCTTCTTCCGCTTTCTTCTTAGCAAGTTGTTCATTTTCAACTTGTTTAGCTTTTGCCTCTTGATCTTTTTTCTGTTTTTCTTCTTCAATCTTCTTTTTGGCGTCAGCTTCAGATTTCTTTGCGGCATCAGTTTGTTTAGCTTTTTCCTCCTCAATCTTCTTTTTAGAGTCAACAGCTTCAACAGGTTTTGCTTTATCATCCTCGGCCTTTTTCTTTGCAAGTTGGTCAGCTTCAAGTTTAGCTTTAGCTTCTTGATCCTTCTTTGCTTTGTCTTCTTCTAATTTTTTCTTTGCTTGTGCTTCAGCTTCTGATTTCTTAGCAGCTGCTGCATCAGATTCTGCTTTCTTTGTGGCTTCGGCCTTGGCTTTTTCTTCTTCCGGTTTCTTCTTAGCAAGTTGTTCATTTTCAACTTGTTTAGCTTTTGCCTCTTGATCTTTTTTCTGTTTTTCTTCTTCAATCTTCTTTTTGGCGTCAGCTTCAGATTTCTTTGCGGCATCAGTTTGTTTAGCTTTTTCCTCCTCAATCTTCTTTTTAGAGTCAACAGCTTCAACAGGTTTTGCTTTATCATCCTCGGCCTTTTTCTTTGCAAGTTGGTCAGCTTCAAGTTTAGCTTTAGCTTCTTGATCCTTCTTTGCTTTGTCTTCTTCTAATTTTTTCTTTGCTTGTGCTTCAGCTTCTGATTTCTTAGCAGCTGCTGCATCAGATTCTGCTTTCTTTGTGGCTTCGGCCTTGGCTTTTTCTTCTTCCGCTTTCTTCTTAGCAAGTTGTTCATTTTCAACTTGTTTAGCTTTTGCCTCTTGATCTTTTTTCTGTTTTTCTTCTTCAATCTTCTTTTTGGCGTCAGCTTCAGATTTCTTTGCGGCATCAGTTTGTTTAGCTTTTTCCTCCTCAATCTTCTTTTTAGAGTCTTCAACAGGTTTTGCTTTATCATCCTCGGCCTTTTTCTTTGCAAGTTGGTCAGCTTCAAGTTTAGCTTTAGCTTCTTGATCCTTCTTTGCTTTGTCTTCTTCTAATTTTTTCTTTGCTTGTGCTTCAGCTTCTGATTTCTTAGCAGCTGCTGCATCAGATTCTGCTTTCTTTGTGGCTTCGGCCTTGGCTTTTTCTTCTTCCGCTTTCTTCTTAGCAAGTTGTTCATTTTCAACTTGTTTAGCTTTTGCCTCTTGATCTTTTTTCTGTTTTTCTTCTTCAATCTTCTTTTTGGCGTCAGCTTCAGATTTCTTTGCGGCATCAGTTTGTTTAGCTTTTTCCTCCTCAATCTTCTTTTTAGAGTCAACAGCTTCAACAGGTTTTGCTTTATCATCCTCGGCCTTTTTCTTTGCAAGTTGGTCAGCTTCAAGTTTAGCTTTAGCTTCTTGATCCTTCTTTGCTTTGTCTTCTTCTAATTTTTTCTTTGCTTGTGCTTCAGCTTCTGATTTCTTAGCAGCTGCTGCATCAGATTCTGCTTTCTTTGTGGCTTCGGCCTTGGCTTTTTCTTCTTCCGCTTTCTTCTTAGCAAGTTGTTCATTTTCAACTTGTTTAGCTTTTGCCTCTTGATCTTTTTTCTGTTTTTCTTCTTCAATCTTCTTTTTGGCGTCAGCTTCAGATTTCTTTGCGGCATCAGTTTGTTTAGCTTTTTCCTCCTCAATCTTCTTTTTAGAGTCAACAGCTTCAACAGGTTTTGCTTTATCATCCTCGGCCTTTTTCTTTGCAAGTTGGTCAGCTTCAAGTTTAGCTTTAGCTTCTTGATCCTTCTTTGCTTTGTCTTCTTCTAATTTTTTCTTTGCTTGTGCTTCAGCTTCTGATTTCTTAGCAGCTGCTGCATCAGATTCTGCTTTCTTTGTGGCTTTGGCCTTGGCTTTTTCTTCTTCCGCTTTCTTCTTAGCAAGTTGTTCATTTTCAACTTGTTTAGCTTTTGCCTCTTGATCTTTTTTCTGTTTTTCTTCTTCAATCTTCTTTTTGGCGTCAGCTTCAGATTTCTTTGCGGCATCAGTTTGTTTAGCTTTTTCCTCCTCAATCTTCTTTTTAGAGTCTTCAACAGGTTTTGCTTTATCATCCTCGGCCTTTTTCTTTGCAAGTTGGTCAGCTTCAAGTTTAGCTTTAGCTTCTTGATCCTTCTTTGCTTTGTCTTCTTCTAATTTTTTCTTTGCTTGTGCTTCAGCTTCTGATTTCTTAGCAGCTGCTGCATCAGATTCTGCTTTCTTTGTGGCTTCGGCCTTGGCTTTTTCTTCTTCCGCTTTCTTCTTAGCAAGTTGTTCATTTTCAACTTGTTTAGCTTTTGCCTCTTGATCTTTTTTCTGTTTTTCTTCTTCAATCTTCTTTTTGGCGTCAGCTTCACATTTCTTTGCGGCTTCAGTTTGTTTAGCTTTTTCCTCCTCAATCTTCTTTTTAGAGTCAACAGCTTCAACAGGTTTTGCTTTATCATCCTCGGCCTTTTTCTTTGCAAGTTGGTCAGCTTCAAGTTTAGCTTTAGCTTCTTGATCCTTCTTTGCTTTGTCTTCTTCTAATTTTTTCTTTGCTTGTGCTTCAGCTTCTGATTTCTTAGCAGCTGCTGCATCAGATTCTGCTTTCTTTGTGGCTTCGGCCTTGGCTTTTTCTTCTTCCGCTTTCTTCTTAGCAAGTTGTTCATTTTCAACTTGTTTAGCTTTTGCCTCTTGATCTTTTTTCTGTTTTTCTTCTTCAATCTTCTTTTTGGCGTCAGCTTCAGATTTCTTTGCGGCATCAGTTTGTTTAGCTTTTTCCTCCTCAATCTTCTTTTTAGAGTCTTCAACAGGTTTTGCTTTATCATCCTCGGCCTTTTTCTTTGCAAGTTGGTCAGCTTCAAGTTTAGCTTTAGCTTCTTGATCCTTCTTTGCTTTGTCTTCTTCTAATTTTTTCTTTGCTTGTGCTTCAGCTTCTGATTTCTTAGCAGCTGCTGCATCAGATTCTGCTTTCTTTGTGGCTTTGGCCTTGGCTTTTTCTTCTTCCGCTTTCTTCTTAGCAAGTTGTTCATTTTCAACTTGTTTAGCTTTTGCCTCTTGATCTTTTTTCTGTTTTTCTTCTTCAATCTTCTTTTTGGCGTCAGCTTCAGATTTCTTTGCGGCTTCAGTTTGTTTAGCTTTTTCCTCCTCAATCTTCTTTTTAGAGTCTTCAACAGGTTTTGCTTTATCATCCTCGGCCTTTTTCTTTGCAAGTTGGTCAGCTTCAAGTTTAGCTTTAGCTTCTTGATCCTTCTTTGCTTTGTCTTCTTCTAATTTTTTCTTTGCTTGTGCTTCAGCTTCTGATTTCTTAGCAGCTGCTGCTTCAGATTCTGCTTTCTTTGTGGCTTCGGCCTTGGCTTTTTCTTCTTCCGCTTTCTTCTTAGCAAGTTGTTCATTTTCAACTTGTTTAGCTTTTGCCTCTTGATCTTTTTTCTGTTTTTCTTCTTCAATCTTCTTTTTGGCGTCAGCTTCAGATTTCTTTGCGGCTTCAGTTTGTTTAGCTTTTTCCTCCTCAATCTTCTTTTTAGAGTCAACAGCTTCAACAGGTTTTGCTTTATCATCCTCGGCCTTTTTCTTTGCAAGTTGGTCAGCTTCAAGTTTAGCTTTAGCTTCTTGATCCTTCTTTGCTTTGTCTTCTTCTAATTTTTTCTTTGCTTGTGCTTCAGCTTCTGATTTCTTAGCAGCTGCTGCATCAGATTCTGCTTTCTTTGTGGCTTCGGCCTTGGCTTTTTCTTCTTCCGCTTTCTTCTTAGCAAGTTGTTCATTTTCAACTTGTTTAGCTTTTGCCTCTTGATCTTTTTTCTGTTTTTCTTCTTCAATCTTCTTTTTGGCGTCAGCTTCAGATTTCTTTGCGGCTTCAGTTTGTTTAGCTTTTTCCTCCTCAATCTTCTTTTTAGAGTCTTCAACAGGTTTTGCTTTATCATCCTCGGCCTTTTTCTTTGCAAGTTGGTCAGCTTCAAGTTTAGCTTTAGCTTCTTGATCCTTCTTTGCTTTGTCTTCTTCTAATTTTTTCTTTGCTTGTGCTTCAGCTTCTGATTTCTTAGCAGCTGCTGCTTCAGATTCTGCTTTCTTTGTGGCTTCGGCCTTGGCTTTTTCTTCTTCCGCTTTCTTCTTAGCAAGTTGTTCATTTTCAACTTGTTTAGCTTTTGCCTCTTGATCTTTTTTCTGTTTTTCTTCTTCAATCTTCTTTTTGGCGTCAGCTTCAGATTTCTTTGCGGCTTCAGTTTGTTTAGCTTTTTCCTCCTCAATCTTCTTTTTAGAGTCAACAGCTTCAACAGGTTTTGCCTTATCATCCTCGGCCTTTTTCTTTGCAAGTTGGTCAGCTTCAAGTTTAGCTTTAGCTTCTTGATCCTTCTTTGCTTTGTCTTCTTCTAATTTTTTCTTTGCTTGTGCTTCAGCTTCTGATTTCTTAGCAGCTGCTGCATCAGATTCTGCTTTCTTTGTGGCTTCGGCCTTGGCTTTTTCTTCTTCCGCTTTCTTCTTAGCAAGTTGTTCATTTTCAACTTGTTTAGCTTTTGCCTCTTGATCTTTTTTCTGTTTTTCTTCTTCAATCTTCTTTTTGGCGTCAGCTTCAGATTTCTTTGCGGCTTCAGTTTGTTTAGCTTTTTCCTCCTCAATCTTCTTTTTAGAGTCTTCAACAGGTTTTGCTTTATCATCCTCGGCCTTTTTCTTTGCAAGTTGGTCAGCTTCAAGTTTAGCTTTAGCTTCTTGATCCTTCTTTGCTTTGTCTTCTTCTAATTTTTTCTTTGCTTGTGCTTCAGCTTCTGATTTCTTAGCAGCTGCTGCTTCAGATTCTGCTTTCTTTGTGGCTTCGGCCTTGGCTTTTTCTTCTTCCGCTTTCTTCTTAGCAAGTTGTTCATTTTCAACTTGTTTAGCTTTTGCCTCTTGATCTTTTTTCTGTTTTTCTTCTTCAATCTTCTTTTTGGCGTCAGCTTCAGATTTCTTTGCGGCTTCAGTTTGTTTAGCTTTTTCCTCCTCAATCTTCTTTTTAGAGTCAACAGCTTCAACAGGTTTTGCTTTATCATCCTCGGCCTTTTTCTTTGCAAGTTGGTCAGCTTCAAGTTTAGCTTTAGCTTCTTGATCCTTCTTTGCTTTGTCTTCTTCTAATTTTTTCTTTGCTTGTGCTTCAGCTTCTGATTTCTTAGCAGCTGCTGCATCAGATTCTGCTTTCTTTGTGGCTTCGGCCTTGGCTTTTTCTTCTTCCGCTTTCTTCTTAGCAAGTTGTTCATTTTCAACTTGTTTAGCTTTTGCCTCTTGATCTTTTTTCTGTTTTTCTTCTTCAATCTTCTTTTTGGCGTCAGCTTCAGATTTCTTTGCGGCATCAGTTTGTTTAGCTTTTTCCTCCTCAATCTTCTTTTTAGAGTCAACAGCTTCAACAGGTTTTGCTTTATCATCCTCGGCCTTTTTCTTTGCAAGTTGGTCAGCTTCAAGTTTAGCTTTAGCTTCTTGATCCTTCTTTGCTTTGTCTTCTTCTAATTTTTTCTTTGCTTGTGCTTCAGCTTCTGATTTCTTAGCAGCTGCTGCATCAGATTCTGCTTTCTTTGTGGCTTCGGCCTTGGCTTTTTCTTCTTCCGCTTTCTTCTTAGCAAGTTGTTCATTTTCAACTTGTTTAGCTTTTGCCTCTTGATCTTTTTTCTGTTTTTCTTCTTCAATCTTCTTTTTGGCGTCAGCTTCAGATTTCTTTGCGGCATCAGTTTGTTTAGCTTTTTCCTCCTCAATCTTCTTTTTAGAGTCAACAGCTTCAACAGGTTTTGCTTTATCATCCTCGGCCTTTTTCTTTGCAAGTTGGTCAGCTTCAAGTTTAGCTTTAGCTTCTTGAACCTTCTTTGCTTTGTCTTCTTCTAATTTTTTCTTTGCTTGTGCTTCAGCTTCTGATTTCTTAGCAGCTGCTGCATCAGATTCTGCTTTCTTTGTGGCTTCGGCCTTGGCTTTTTCTTCTTCCGCTTTCTTCTTAGCAAGTTGTTCATTTTCAACTTGTTTAGCTTTTGCCTCTTGATCTTTTTTCTGTTTTTCTTCTTCAATCTTCTTTTTGGCGTCAGCTTCAGATTTCTTTGCGGCATCAGTTTGTTTAGCTTTTTCCTCCTCAATCTTCTTTTTAGAGTCAACAGCTTCAACAGGTTTTGCTTTATCATCCTCGGCCTTTTTCTTTGCAAGTTGGTCAGCTTCAAGTTTAGCTTTAGCTTCTTGATCCTTCTTTGCTTTGTCTTCTTCTAATTTTTTCTTTGCTTGTGCTTCAGCTTCTGATTTCTTAGCAGCTGCTGCATCAGATTCTGCTTTCTTTGTGGCTTCGGCCTTGGCTTTTTCTTCTTCCGCTTTCTTCTTAGCAAGTTGTTCATTTTCAACTTGTTTAGCTTTTGCCTCTTGATCTTTTTTCTGTTTTTCTTCTTCAATCTTCTTTTTGGCGTCAGCTTCAGATTTCTTTGCGGCTTCAGTTTGTTTAGCTTTTTCTTCCTCAATCTTCTTTTTAGAGTCTTCAACAGGTTTTGCTTTATCATCCTCGGCCTTTTTCTTTGCAAGTTGGTCAGCTTCAAGTTTAGCTTTAGCTTCTTGATCCTTCTTTGCTTTGTCTTCTTCTAATTTTTTCTTTGCTTGTGCTTCAGCTTCTGATTTCTTAGCAGCTGCTGCATCAGATTCTGCTTTCTTTGTGGCTTCGGCCTTGGCTTTTTCTTCTTCCGCTTTCTTCTTAGCAAGTTGTTCATTTTCAACTTGTTTAGCTTTTGCCTCTTGATCTTTTTTCTGTTTTTCTTCTTCAATCTTCTTTTTGGCGTCAGCTTCAGATTTCTTTGCGGCTTCAGTTTGTTTAGCTTTTTCCTCCTCAATCTTCTTTTTAGAGTCAACAGCTTCAACAGGTTTTGCTTTATCATCCTCGGCCTTTTTCTTTGCAAGTTGTTCAGCTTCAAGTTTAGCTTTAGCTTCTTGATCCTTCTTTGCTTTGTCTTCTTCTAATTTTTTCTTTGCTTGTGCTTCAGCTTCTGATTTCTTAGCAGCTGCTGCATCAGATTCTGCTTTCTTTGTGGCTTCGGCCTTGGCTTTTTCTTCTTCCGCTTTCTTCTTAGCAAGTTGTTCATTTTCAACTTGTTTAGCTTTTGCCTCTTGATCTTTTTTCTGTTTTTCTTCTTCAATCTTCTTTTTGGCGTCAGCTTCAGATTTCTTTGCGGCTTCAGTTTGTTTAGCTTTTTCCTCCTCAATCTTCTTTTTAGAGTCTTCAACAGGTTTTGCTTTATCATCCTCGGCCTTTTTCTTTGCAAGTTGGTCAGCTTCAAGTTTAGCTTTAGCTTCTTGATCCTTCTTTGCTTTGTCTTCTTCTAATTTTTTCTTTGCTTGTGCTTCAGCTTCTGATTTCTTAGCAGCTGCTGCTTCAGATTCTGCTTTCTTTGTGGCTTCGGCCTTGGCTTTTTCTTCTTCCGCTTTCTTCTTAGCAAGTTGTTCATTTTCAACTTGTTTAGCTTTTGCCTCTTGATCTTTTTTCTGTTTTTCTTCTTCAATCTTCTTTTTGGCGTCAGCTTCAGATTTCTTTGCGGCTTCAGTTTGTTTAGCTTTTTCTTCCTCAATCTTCTTTTTAGAGTCTTCAACAGGTTTTGCTTTATCATCCTCGGCCTTTTTCTTTGCAAGTTGGTCAGCTTCAAGTTTAGCTTTAGCTTCTTGATCCTTCTTTGCTTTGTCTTCTTCTAATTTTTTCTTTGCTTGTGCTTCAGCTTCTGATTTCTTAGCAGCTGCTGCATCAGATTCTGCTTTCTTTGTGGCTTCGGCCTTGGCTTTTTCTTCTTCCGCTTTCTTCTTAGCAAGTTGTTCATTTTCAACTTGTTTAGCTTTTGCCTCTTGATCTTTTTTCTGTTTTTCTTCTTCAATCTTCTTTTTGGCGTCAGCTTCAGATTTCTTTGCGGCTTCAGTTTGTTTAGCTTTTTCCTCCTCAATCTTCTTTTTAGAGTCTTCAACAGGTTTTGCTTTATCATCCTCGGCCTTTTTCTTTGCAAGTTGGTCAGCTTCAAGTTTAGCTTTAGCTTCTTGATCCTTCTTTGCTTTGTCTTCTTCTAATTTTTTCTTTGCTTGTGCTTCAGCTTCTGATTTCTTAGCAGCTGCTGCATCAGATTCTGCTTTCTTTGTGGCTTCGGCCTTGGCTTTTTCTTCTTCCGCTTTCTTCTTAGCAAGTTGTTCATTTTCAACTTGTTTAGCTTTTGCCTCTTGATCTTTTTTCTGTTTTTCTTCTTCAATCTTCTTTTTGGCGTCAGCTTCAGATTTCTTTGCGGCTTCAGTTTGTTTAGCTTTTTCCTCCTCAATCTTCTTTTTAGAGTCTTCAACAGGTTTTGCTTTATCATCCTCGGCCTTTTTCTTTGCAAGTTGGTCAGCTTCAAGTTTAGCTTTAGCTTCTTGATCCTTCTTTGCTTTGTCTTCTTCTAATTTTTTCTTTGCTTGTGCTTCAGCTTCTGATTTCTTAGCAGCTGCTGCATCAGATTCTGCTTTCTTTGTGGCTTCGGCCTTGGCTTTTTCTTCTTCCGCTTTCTTCTTAGCAAGTTGTTCATTTTCAACTTGTTTAGCTTTTGCCTCTTGATCTTTTTTCTGTTTTTCTTCTTCAATCTTCTTTTTGGCGTCAGCTTCAGATTTCTTTGCGGCTTCAGTTTGTTTAGCTTTTTCCTCCTCAATCTTCTTTTTGGAGTCTTCAACAGGTTTTGCTTTATCATCCTCGGCCTTTTTCTTTGCAAGTTGGTCAGCTTCAAGTTTAGCTTTAGCTTCTTGATCCTTCTTTGCTTTGTCTTCTTCTAATTTTTTCTTTGCTTGTGCTTCAGCTTCTGATTTCTTAGCAGCTGCTGCATCAGATTCTGCTTTCTTTGTGGCTTCGGCCTTGGCTTTTTCTTCTTCCGCTTTCTTCTTAGCAAGTTGTTCATTTTCAACTTGTTTAGCTTTTGCCTCTTGATCTTTTTTCTGTTTTTCTTCTTCAATCTTCTTTTTGGCGTCAGCTTCAGATTTCTTTGCGGCTTCAGTTTGTTTAGCTTTTTCCTCCTCAATCTTCTTTTTAGAGTCTTCAACAGGTTTTGCCTTATCATCCTCGGCCTTTTTCTTTGCAAGTTGGTCAGCTTCAAGTTTAGCTTTAGCTTCTTGATCCTTCTTTGCTTTGTCTTCTTCTAATTTTTTCTTTGCTTGTGCTTCAGCTTCTGATTTCTTAGCAGCTGCTGCATCAGATTCTGCTTTCTTTGTGGCTTCGGCCTTGGCTTTTTCTTCTTCCGCTTTCTTCTTAGCAAGTTGTTCATTTTCAACTTGTTTAGCTTTTGCCTCTTGATCTTTTTTCTGTTTTTCTTCTTCAATCTTCTTTTTGGCGTCAGCTTCAGATTTCTTTGCGGCTTCAGTTTGTTTAGCTTTTTCCTCCTCAATCTTCTTTTTAGAGTCTTCAACAGGTTTTGCTTTATCATCCTCGGCCTTTTTCTTTGCAAGTTGGTCAGCTTCAAGTTTAGCTTTAGCTTCTTGATCCTTCTTTGCTTTGTCTTCTTCTAATTTTTTCTTTGCTTGTGCTTCAGCTTCTGATTTCTTAGCAGCTGCTGCATCAGATTCTGCTTTCTTTGTGGCTTCGGCCTTGGCTTTTTCTTCTTCCGCTTTCTTCTTAGCAAGTTGTTCATTTTCAACTTGTTTAGCTTTTGCCTCTTGATCTTTTTTCTGTTTTTCTTCTTCAATCTTCTTTTTGGCGTCAGCTTCAGATTTCTTTGCGGCTTCAGTTTGTTTAGCTTTTTCCTCCTCAATCTTCTTTTTAGAGTCTTCAACAGGTTTTGCTTTATCATCCTCGGCCTTTTTCTTTGCAAGTTGGTCAGCTTCAAGTTTAGCTTTAGCTTCTTGATCCTTCTTTGCTTTGTCTTCTTCTAATTTTTTCTTTGCTTGTGCTTCAGCTTCTGATTTCTTAGCAGCTGCTGCATCAGATTCTGCTTTCTTTGTGGCTTCGGCCTTGGCTTTTTCTTCTTCCGCTTTCTTCTTAGCAAGTTGTTCATTTTCAACTTGTTTAGCTTTTGCCTCTTGATCTTTTTTCTGTTTTTCTTCTTCAATCTTCTTTTTGGCGTCAGCTTCAGATTTCTTTGCGGCTTCAGTTTGTTTAGCTTTTTCCTCCTCAATCTTCTTTTTAGAGTCTTCAACAGGTTTTGCTTTATCATCCTCGGCCTTTTTCTTTGCAAGTTGGTCAGCTTCAAGTTTAGCTTTAGCTTCTTGATCCTTCTTTGCTTTGTCTTCTTCTAATTTTTTCTTTGCTTGTGCTTCAGCTTCTGATTTCTTAGCAGCTGCTGCATCAGATTCTGCTTTCTTTGTGGCTTCGGCCTTGGCTTTTTCTTCTTCCGCTTTCTTCTTAGCAAGTTGTTCATTTTCAACTTGTTTAGCTTTTGCCTCTTGATCTTTTTTCTGTTTTTCTTCTTCAATCTTCTTTTTGGCGTCAGCTTCAGATTTCTTTGCGGCATCAGTTTGTTTAGCTTTTTCCTCCTCAATCTTCTTTTTAGAGTCAACAGCTTCAACAGGTTTTGCTTTATCATCCTCGGCCTTTTTCTTTGCAAGTTGGTCAGCTTCAAGTTTAGCTTTAGCTTCTTGATCCTTCTTTGCTTTGTCTTCTTCTAATTTTTTCTTTGCTTGTGCTTCAGCTTCTGATTTCTTAGCAGCTGCTGCATCAGATTCTGCTTTCTTTGTGGCTTCGGCCTTGGCTTTTTCTTCTTCCGCTTTCTTCTTAGCAAGTTGTTCATTTTCAACTTGTTTAGCTTTTGCCTCTTGATCTTTTTTCTGTTTTTCTTCTTCAATCTTCTTTTTGGCGTCAGCTTCAGATTTCTTTGCGGCATCAGTTTGTTTAGCTTTTTCCTCCTCAATCTTCTTTTTAGAGTCAACAGCTTCAACAGGTTTTGCTTTATCATCCTCGGCCTTTTTCTTTGCAAGTTGGTCAGCTTCAAGTTTAGCTTTAGCTTCTTGATCCTTCTTTGCTTTGTCTTCTTCTAATTTTTTCTTTGCTTGTGCTTCAGCTTCTGATTTCTTAGCAGCTGCTGCATCAGATTCTGCTTTCTTTGTGGCTTTGGCCTTGGCTTTTTCTTCTTCCGCTTTCTTCTTAGCAAGTTGTTCATTTTCAACTTGTTTAGCTTTTGCCTCTTGATCTTTTTTCTGTTTTTCTTCTTCAATCTTCTTTTTGGCGTCAGCTTCAGATTTCTTTGCGGCATCAGTTTGTTTAGCTTTTTCCTCCTCAATCTTCTTTTTAGAGTCTTCAACAGGTTTTGCTTTATCATCCTCGGCCTTTTTCTTTGCAAGTTGGTCAGCTTCAAGTTTAGCTTTAGCTTCTTGATCCTTCTTTGCTTTGTCTTCTTCTAATTTTTTCTTTGCTTGTGCTTCAGCTTCTGATTTCTTAGCAGCTGCTGCATCAGATTCTGCTTTCTTTGTGGCTTCGGCCTTGGCTTTTTCTTCTTCCGCTTTCTTCTTAGCAAGTTGTTCATTTTCAACTTGTTTAGCTTTTGCCTCTTGATCTTTTTTCTGTTTTTCTTCTTCAATCTTCTTTTTGGCGTCAGCTTCACATTTCTTTGCGGCTTCAGTTTGTTTAGCTTTTTCCTCCTCAATCTTCTTTTTAGAGTCAACAGCTTCAACAGGTTTTGCTTTATCATCCTCGGCCTTTTTCTTTGCAAGTTGGTCAGCTTCAAGTTTAGCTTTAGCTTCTTGATCCTTCTTTGCTTTGTCTTCTTCTAATTTTTTCTTTGCTTGTGCTTCAGCTTCTGATTTCTTAGCAGCTGCTGCATCAGATTCTGCTTTCTTTGTGGCTTCGGCCTTGGCTTTTTCTTCTTCCGCTTTCTTCTTAGCAAGTTGTTCATTTTCAACTTGTTTAGCTTTTGCCTCTTGATCTTTTTTCTGTTTTTCTTCTTCAATCTTCTTTTTGGCGTCAGCTTCAGATTTCTTTGCGGCATCAGTTTGTTTAGCTTTTTCCTCCTCAATCTTCTTTTTAGAGTCTTCAACAGGTTTTGCTTTATCATCCTCGGCCTTTTTCTTTGCAAGTTGGTCAGCTTCAAGTTTAGCTTTAGCTTCTTGATCCTTCTTTGCTTTGTCTTCTTCTAATTTTTTCTTTGCTTGTGCTTCAGCTTCTGATTTCTTAGCAGCTGCTGCATCAGATTCTGCTTTCTTTGTGGCTTCGGCCTTGGCTTTTTCTTCTTCCGCTTTCTTCTTAGCAAGTTGTTCATTTTCAACTTGTTTAGCTTTTGCCTCTTGATCTTTTTTCTGTTTTTCTTCTTCAATCTTCTTTTTGGCGTCAGCTTCAGATTTCTTTGCGGCATCAGTTTGTTTAGCTTTTTCCTCCTCAATCTTCTTTTTAGAGTCAACAGCTTCAACAGGTTTTGCTTTATCATCCTCGGCCTTTTTCTTTGCAAGTTGGTCAGCTTCAAGTTTAGCTTTAGCTTCTTGATCCTTCTTTGCTTTGTCTTCTTCTAATTTTTTCTTTGCTTGTGCTTCAGCTTCTGATTTCTTAGCAGCTGCTGCATCAGATTCTGCTTTCTTTGTGGCTTCGGCCTTGGCTTTTTCTTCTTCCGCTTTCTTCTTAGCAAGTTGTTCATTTTCAACTTGTTTAGCTTTTGCCTCTTGATCTTTTTTCTGTTTTTCTTCTTCAATCTTCTTTTTGGCGTCAGCTTCAGATTTCTTTGCGGCTTCAGTTTGTTTAGCTTTTTCCTCCTCAATCTTCTTTTTAGAGTCTTCAACAGGTTTTGCTTTATCATCCTCGGCCTTTTTCTTTGCAAGTTGGTCAGCTTCAAGTTTAGCTTTAGCTTCTTGATCCTTCTTTGCTTTGTCTTCTTCTAATTTTTTCTTTGCTTGTGCTTCAGCTTCTGATTTCTTAGCAGCTGCTGCTTCAGATTCTGCTTTCTTTGTGGCTTCGGCCTTGGCTTTTTCTTCTTCCGCTTTCTTCTTAGCAAGTTGTTCATTTTCAACTTGTTTAGCTTTTGCCTCTTGATCTTTTTTCTGTTTTTCTTCTTCAATCTTCTTTTTGGCGTCAGCTTCAGATTTCTTTGCGGCTTCAGTTTGTTTAGCTTTTTCCTCCTCAATCTTCTTTTTAGAGTCAACAGCTTCAACAGGTTTTGCTTTATCATCCTCGGCCTTTTTCTTTGCAAGTTGGTCAGCTTCAAGTTTAGCTTTAGCTTCTTGATCCTTCTTTGCTTTGTCTTCTTCTAATTTTTTCTTTGCTTGTGCTTCAGCTTCTGATTTCTTAGCAGCTGCTGCATCAGATTCTGCTTTCTTTGTGGCTTCGGCCTTGGCTTTTTCTTCTTCCGCTTTCTTCTTAGCAAGTTGTTCATTTTCAACTTGTTTAGCTTTTGCCTCTTGATCTTTTTTCTGTTTTTCTTCTTCAATCTTCTTTTTGGCGTCAGCTTCAGATTTCTTTGCGGCTTCAGTTTGTTTAGCTTTTTCCTCCTCAATCTTCTTTTTAGAGTCTTCAACAGGTTTTGCTTTATCATCCTCGGCCTTTTTCTTTGCAAGTTGGTCAGCTTCAAGTTTAGCTTTAGCTTCTTGATCCTTCTTTGCTTTGTCTTCTTCTAATTTTTTCTTTGCTTGTGCTTCAGCTTCTGATTTCTTAGCAGCTGCTGCTTCAGATTCTGCTTTCTTTGTGGCTTCGGCCTTGGCTTTTTCTTCTTCCGCTTTCTTCTTAGCAAGTTGTTCATTTTCAACTTGTTTAGCTTTTGCCTCTTGATCTTTTTTCTGTTTTTCTTCTTCAATCTTCTTTTTGGCGTCAGCTTCAGATTTCTTTGCGGCTTCAGTTTGTTTAGCTTTTTCCTCCTCAATCTTCTTTTTAGAGTCAACAGCTTCAACAGGTTTTGCTTTATCATCCTCGGCCTTTTTCTTTGCAAGTTGGTCAGCTTCAAGTTTAGCTTTAGCTTCTTGATCCTTCTTTGCTTTGTCTTCTTCTAATTTTTTCTTTGCTTGTGCTTCAGCTTCTGATTTCTTAGCAGCTGCTGCATCAGATTCTGCTTTCTTTGTGGCTTCGGCCTTGGCTTTTTCTTCTTCCGCTTTCTTCTTAGCAAGTTGTTCATTTTCAACTTGTTTAGCTTTTGCCTCTTGATCTTTTTTCTGTTTTTCTTCTTCAATCTTCTTTTTGGCGTCAGCTTCAGATTTCTTTGCGGCTTCAGTTTGTTTAGCTTTTTCCTCCTCAATCTTCTTTTTAGAGTCTTCAACAGGTTTTGCTTTATCATCCTCGGCCTTTTTCTTTGCAAGTTGGTCAGCTTCAAGTTTAGCTTTAGCTTCTTGATCCTTCTTTGCTTTGTCTTCTTCTAATTTTTTCTTTGCTTGTGCTTCAGCTTCTGATTTCTTAGCAGCTGCTGCTTCAGATTCTGCTTTCTTTGTGGCTTCGGCCTTGGCTTTTTCTTCTTCCGCTTTCTTCTTAGCAAGTTGTTCATTTTCAACTTGTTTAGCTTTTGCCTCTTGATCTTTTTTCTGTTTTTCTTCTTCAATCTTCTTTTTGGCGTCAGCTTCAGATTTCTTTGCGGCTTCAGTTTGTTTAGCTTTTTCCTCCTCAATCTTCTTTTTAGAGTCAACAGCTTCAACAGGTTTTGCCTTATCATCCTCGGCCTTTTTCTTTGCAAGTTGGTCAGCTTCAAGTTTAGCTTTAGCTTCTTGATCCTTCTTTGCTTTGTCTTCTTCTAATTTTTTCTTTGCTTGTGCTTCAGCTTCTGATTTCTTAGCAGCTGCTGCATCAGATTCTGCTTTCTTTGTGGCTTCGGCCTTGGCTTTTTCTTCTTCCGCTTTCTTCTTAGCAAGTTGTTCATTTTCAACTTGTTTAGCTTTTGCCTCTTGATCTTTTTTCTGTTTTTCTTCTTCAATCTTCTTTTTGGCGTCAGCTTCAGATTTCTTTGCGGCTTCAGTTTGTTTAGCTTTTTCCTCCTCAATCTTCTTTTTAGAGTCTTCAACAGGTTTTGCTTTATCATCCTCGGCCTTTTTCTTTGCAAGTTGGTCAGCTTCAAGTTTAGCTTTAGCTTCTTGATCCTTCTTTGCTTTGTCTTCTTCTAATTTTTTCTTTGCTTGTGCTTCAGCTTCTGATTTCTTAGCAGCTGCTGCTTCAGATTCTGCTTTCTTTGTGGCTTCGGCCTTGGCTTTTTCTTCTTCCGCTTTCTTCTTAGCAAGTTGTTCATTTTCAACTTGTTTAGCTTTTGCCTCTTGATCTTTTTTCTGTTTTTCTTCTTCAATCTTCTTTTTGGCGTCAGCTTCAGATTTCTTTGCGGCTTCAGTTTGTTTAGCTTTTTCCTCCTCAATCTTCTTTTTAGAGTCAACAGCTTCAACAGGTTTTGCTTTATCATCCTCGGCCTTTTTCTTTGCAAGTTGGTCAGCTTCAAGTTTAGCTTTAGCTTCTTGATCCTTCTTTGCTTTGTCTTCTTCTAATTTTTTCTTTGCTTGTGCTTCAGCTTCTGATTTCTTAGCAGCTGCTGCATCAGATTCTGCTTTCTTTGTGGCTTCGGCCTTGGCTTTTTCTTCTTCCGCTTTCTTCTTAGCAAGTTGTTCATTTTCAACTTGTTTAGCTTTTGCCTCTTGATCTTTTTTCTGTTTTTCTTCTTCAATCTTCTTTTTGGCGTCAGCTTCAGATTTCTTTGCGGCATCAGTTTGTTTAGCTTTTTCCTCCTCAATCTTCTTTTTAGAGTCAACAGCTTCAACAGGTTTTGCTTTATCATCCTCGGCCTTTTTCTTTGCAAGTTGGTCAGCTTCAAGTTTAGCTTTAGCTTCTTGATCCTTCTTTGCTTTGTCTTCTTCTAATTTTTTCTTTGCTTGTGCTTCAGCTTCTGATTTCTTAGCAGCTGCTGCATCAGATTCTGCTTTCTTTGTGGCTTCGGCCTTGGCTTTTTCTTCTTCCGCTTTCTTCTTAGCAAGTTGTTCATTTTCAACTTGTTTAGCTTTTGCCTCTTGATCTTTTTTCTGTTTTTCTTCTTCAATCTTCTTTTTGGCGTCAGCTTCAGATTTCTTTGCGGCATCAGTTTGTTTAGCTTTTTCCTCCTCAATCTTCTTTTTAGAGTCAACAGCTTCAACAGGTTTTGCTTTATCATCCTCGGCCTTTTTCTTTGCAAGTTGGTCAGCTTCAAGTTTAGCTTTAGCTTCTTGAACCTTCTTTGCTTTGTCTTCTTCTAATTTTTTCTTTGCTTGTGCTTCAGCTTCTGATTTCTTAGCAGCTGCTGCATCAGATTCTGCTTTCTTTGTGGCTTCGGCCTTGGCTTTTTCTTCTTCCGCTTTCTTCTTAGCAAGTTGTTCATTTTCAACTTGTTTAGCTTTTGCCTCTTGATCTTTTTTCTGTTTTTCTTCTTCAATCTTCTTTTTGGCGTCAGCTTCAGATTTCTTTGCGGCATCAGTTTGTTTAGCTTTTTCCTCCTCAATCTTCTTTTTAGAGTCAACAGCTTCAACAGGTTTTGCTTTATCATCCTCGGCCTTTTTCTTTGCAAGTTGGTCAGCTTCAAGTTTAGCTTTAGCTTCTTGATCCTTCTTTGCTTTGTCTTCTTCTAATTTTTTCTTTGCTTGTGCTTCAGCTTCTGATTTCTTAGCAGCTGCTGCATCAGATTCTGCTTTCTTTGTGGCTTCGGCCTTGGCTTTTTCTTCTTCCGCTTTCTTCTTAGCAAGTTGTTCATTTTCAACTTGTTTAGCTTTTGCCTCTTGATCTTTTTTCTGTTTTTCTTCTTCAATCTTCTTTTTGGCGTCAGCTTCAGATTTCTTTGCGGCTTCAGTTTGTTTAGCTTTTTCTTCCTCAATCTTCTTTTTAGAGTCTTCAACAGGTTTTGCTTTATCATCCTCGGCCTTTTTCTTTGCAAGTTGGTCAGCTTCAAGTTTAGCTTTAGCTTCTTGATCCTTCTTTGCTTTGTCTTCTTCTAATTTTTTCTTTGCTTGTGCTTCAGCTTCTGATTTCTTAGCAGCTGCTGCATCAGATTCTGCTTTCTTTGTGGCTTCGGCCTTGGCTTTTTCTTCTTCCGCTTTCTTCTTAGCAAGTTGTTCATTTTCAACTTGTTTAGCTTTTGCCTCTTGATCTTTTTTCTGTTTTTCTTCTTCAATCTTCTTTTTGGCGTCAGCTTCAGATTTCTTTGCGGCTTCAGTTTGTTTAGCTTTTTCCTCCTCAATCTTCTTTTTAGAGTCAACAGCTTCAACAGGTTTTGCTTTATCATCCTCGGCCTTTTTCTTTGCAAGTTGGTCAGCTTCAAGTTTAGCTTTAGCTTCTTGATCCTTCTTTGCTTTGTCTTCTTCTAATTTTTTCTTTGCTTGTGCTTCAGCTTCTGATTTCTTAGCAGCTGCTGCATCAGATTCTGCTTTCTTTGTGGCTTCGGCCTTGGCTTTTTCTTCTTCCGCTTTCTTCTTAGCAAGTTGTTCATTTTCAACTTGTTTAGCTTTTGCCTCTTGATCTTTTTTCTGTTTTTCTTCTTCAATCTTCTTTTTGGCGTCAGCTTCAGATTTCTTTGCGGCTTCAGTTTGTTTAGCTTTTTCCTCCTCAATCTTCTTTTTAGAGTCTTCAACAGGTTTTGCTTTATCATCCTCGGCCTTTTTCTTTGCAAGTTGGTCAGCTTCAAGTTTAGCTTTAGCTTCTTGATCCTTCTTTGCTTTGTCTTCTTCTAATTTTTTCTTTGCTTGTGCTTCAGCTTCTGATTTCTTAGCAGCTGCTGCTTCAGATTCTGCTTTCTTTGTGGCTTCGGCCTTGGCTTTTTCTTCTTCCGCTTTCTTCTTAGCAAGTTGTTCATTTTCAACTTGTTTAGCTTTTGCCTCTTGATCTTTTTTCTGTTTTTCTTCTTCAATCTTCTTTTTGGCGTCAGCTTCAGATTTCTTTGCGGCTTCAGTTTGTTTAGCTTTTTCTTCCTCAATCTTCTTTTTAGAGTCTTCAACAGGTTTTGCTTTATCATCCTCGGCCTTTTTCTTTGCAAGTTGGTCAGCTTCAAGTTTAGCTTTAGCTTCTTGATCCTTCTTTGCTTTGTCTTCTTCTAATTTTTTCTTTGCTTGTGCTTCAGCTTCTGATTTCTTAGCAGCTGCTGCATCAGATTCTGCTTTCTTTGTGGCTTCGGCCTTGGCTTTTTCTTCTTCCGCTTTCTTCTTAGCAAGTTGTTCATTTTCAACTTGTTTAGCTTTTGCCTCTTGATCTTTTTTCTGTTTTTCTTCTTCAATCTTCTTTTTGGCGTCAGCTTCAGATTTCTTTGCGGCTTCAGTTTGTTTAGCTTTTTCCTCCTCAATCTTCTTTTTAGAGTCTTCAACAGGTTTTGCTTTATCATCCTCGGCCTTTTTCTTTGCAAGTTGGTCAGCTTCAAGTTTAGCTTTAGCTTCTTGATCCTTCTTTGCTTTGTCTTCTTCTAATTTTTTCTTTGCTTGTGCTTCAGCTTCTGATTTCTTAGCAGCTGCTGCATCAGATTCTGCTTTCTTTGTGGCTTCGGCCTTGGCTTTTTCTTCTTCCGCTTTCTTCTTAGCAAGTTGTTCATTTTCAACTTGTTTAGCTTTTGCCTCTTGATCTTTTTTCTGTTTTTCTTCTTCAATCTTCTTTTTGGCGTCAGCTTCAGATTTCTTTGCGGCTTCAGTTTGTTTAGCTTTTTCCTCCTCAATCTTCTTTTTAGAGTCTTCAACAGGTTTTGCTTTATCATCCTCGGCCTTTTTCTTTGCAAGTTGGTCAGCTTCAAGTTTAGCTTTAGCTTCTTGATCCTTCTTTGCTTTGTCTTCTTCTAATTTTTTCTTTGCTTGTGCTTCAGCTTCTGATTTCTTAGCAGCTGCTGCATCAGATTCTGCTTTCTTTGTGGCTTCGGCCTTGGCTTTTTCTTCTTCCGCTTTCTTCTTAGCAAGTTGTTCATTTTCAACTTGTTTAGCTTTTGCCTCTTGATCTTTTTTCTGTTTTTCTTCTTCAATCTTCTTTTTGGCGTCAGCTTCAGATTTCTTTGCGGCTTCAGTTTGTTTAGCTTTTTCCTCCTCAATCTTCTTTTTGGAGTCTTCAACAGGTTTTGCTTTATCATCCTCGGCCTTTTTCTTTGCAAGTTGGTCAGCTTCAAGTTTAGCTTTAGCTTCTTGATCCTTCTTTGCTTTGTCTTCTTCTAATTTTTTCTTTGCTTGTGCTTCAGCTTCTGATTTCTTAGCAGCTGCTGCATCAGATTCTGCTTTCTTTGTGGCTTCGGCCTTGGCTTTTTCTTCTTCCGCTTTCTTCTTAGCAAGTTGTTCATTTTCAACTTGTTTAGCTTTTGCCTCTTGATCTTTTTTCTGTTTTTCTTCTTCAATCTTCTTTTTGGCGTCAGCTTCAGATTTCTTTGCGGCTTCAGTTTGTTTAGCTTTTTCCTCCTCAATCTTCTTTTTAGAGTCTTCAACAGGTTTTGCCTTATCATCCTCGGCCTTTTTCTTTGCAAGTTGGTCAGCTTCAAGTTTAGCTTTAGCTTCTTGATCCTTCTTTGCTTTGTCTTCTTCTAATTTTTTCTTTGCTTGTGCTTCAGCTTCTGATTTCTTAGCAGCTGCTGCATCAGATTCTGCTTTCTTTGTGGCTTCGGCCTTGGCTTTTTCTTCTTCCGCTTTCTTCTTAGCAAGTTGTTCATTTTCAACTTGTTTAGCTTTTGCCTCTTGATCTTTTTTCTGTTTTTCTTCTTCAATCTTCTTTTTGGCGTCAGCTTCAGATTTCTTTGCGGCTTCAGTTTGTTTAGCTTTTTCCTCCTCAATCTTCTTTTTAGAGTCTTCAACAGGTTTTGCTTTATCATCCTCGGCCTTTTTCTTTGCAAGTTGGTCAGCTTCAAGTTTAGCTTTAGCTTCTTGATCCTTCTTTGCTTTGTCTTCTTCTAATTTTTTCTTTGCTTGTGCTTCAGCTTCTGATTTCTTAGCAGCTGCTGCATCAGATTCTGCTTTCTTTGTGGCTTCGGCCTTGGCTTTTTCTTCTTCCGCTTTCTTCTTAGCAAGTTGTTCATTTTCAACTTGTTTAGCTTTTGCCTCTTGATCTTTTTTCTGTTTTTCTTCTTCAATCTTCTTTTTGGCGTCAGCTTCAGATTTCTTTGCGGCTTCAGTTTGTTTAGCTTTTTCCTCCTCAATCTTCTTTTTAGAGTCTTCAACAGGTTTTGCTTTATCATCCTCGGCCTTTTTCTTTGCAAGTTGGTCAGCTTCAAGTTTAGCTTTAGCTTCTTGATCCTTCTTTGCTTTGTCTTCTTCTAATTTTTTCTTTGCTTGTGCTTCAGCTTCTGATTTCTTAGCAGCTGCTGCATCAGATTCTGCTTTCTTTGTGGCTTCGGCCTTGGCTTTTTCTTCTTCCGCTTTCTTCTTAGCAAGTTGTTCATTTTCAACTTGTTTAGCTTTTGCCTCTTGATCTTTTTTCTGTTTTTCTTCTTCAATCTTCTTTTTGGCGTCAGCTTCAGATTTCTTTGCGGCTTCAGTTTGTTTAGCTTTTTCCTCCTCAATCTTCTTTTTAGAGTCTTCAACAGGTTTTGCTTTATCATCCTCGGCCTTTTTCTTTGCAAGTTGGTCAGCTTCAAGTTTAGCTTTAGCTTCTTGATCCTTCTTTGCTTTGTCTTCTTCTAATTTTTTCTTTGCTTGTGCTTCAGCTTCTGATTTCTTAGCAGCTGCTGCATCAGATTCTGCTTTCTTTGTGGCTTCGGCCTTGGCTTTTTCTTCTTCCGCTTTCTTCTTAGCAAGTTGTTCATTTTCAACTTGTTTAGCTTTTGCCTCTTGATCTTTTTTCTGTTTTTCTTCTTCAATCTTCTTTTTGGCGTCAGCTTCAGATTTCTTTGCGGCTTCAGTTTGTTTAGCTTTTTCCTCCTCAATCTTCTTTTTAGAGTCTTCAACAGGTTTTGCTTTATCATCCTCGGCCTTTTTCTTTGCAAGTTGGTCAGCTTCAAGTTTAGCTTTAGCTTCTTGATCCTTCTTTGCTTTGTCTTCTTCTAATTTTTTCTTTGCTTGTGCTTCAGCTTCTGATTTCTTAGCAGCTGCTGCATCAGATTCTGCTTTCTTTGTGGCTTCGGCCTTGGCTTTTTCTTCTTCCGCTTTCTTCTTAGCAAGTTGTTCATTTTCAACTTGTTTAGCTTTTGCCTCTTGATCTTTTTTCTGTTTTTCTTCTTCAATCTTCTTTTTGGCGTCAGCTTCAGATTTCTTTGCGGCTTCAGTTTGTTTAGCTTTTTCCTCCTCAATCTTCTTTTTAGAGTCTTCAACAGGTTTTGCTTTATCATCCTCGGCCTTTTTCTTTGCAAGTTGGTCAGCTTCAAGTTTAGCTTTAGCTTCTTGATCCTTCTTTGCTTTGTCTTCTTCTAATTTTTTCTTTGCTTGTGCTTCAGCTTCTGATTTCTTAGCAGCTGCTGCATCAGATTCTGCTTTCTTTGTGGCTTCGGCCTTGGCTTTTTCTTCTTCCGCTTTCTTCTTAGCAAGTTGTTCATTTTCAACTTGTTTAGCTTTTGCCTCTTGATCTTTTTTCTGTTTTTCTTCTTCAATCTTCTTTTTGGCGTCAGCTTCAGATTTCTTTGCGGCTTCAGTTTGTTTAGCTTTTTCCTCCTCAATCTTCTTTTTAGAGTCTTCAACAGGTTTTGCTTTATCATCCTCGGCCTTTTTCTTTGCAAGTTGGTCAGCTTCAAGTTTAGCTTTAGCTTCTTGATCCTTCTTTGCTTTGTCTTCTTCTAATTTTTTCTTTGCTTGTGCTTCAGCTTCTGATTTCTTAGCAGCTGCTGCTTCAGATTCTGCTTTCTTTGTGGCTTCGGCCTTGGCTTTTTCTTCTTCCGCTTTCTTCTTAGCAAGTTGTTCATTTTCAACTTGTTTAGCTTTTGCCTCTTGATCTTTTTTCTGTTTTTCTTCTTCAATCTTCTTTTTGGCGTCAGCTTCAGATTTCTTTGCGGCTTCAGTTTGTTTAGCTTTTTCTTCCTCAATCTTCTTTTTAGAGTCTTCAACAGGTTTTGCTTTATCATCCTCGGCCTTTTTCTTTGCAAGTTGGTCAGCTTCAAGTTTAGCTTTAGCTTCTTGATCCTTCTTTGCTTTGTCTTCTTCTAATTTTTTCTTTGCTTGTGCTTCAGCTTCTGATTTCTTAGCAGCTGCTGCATCAGATTCTGCTTTCTTTGTGGCTTCGGCCTTGGCTTTTTCTTCTTCCGCTTTCTTCTTAGCAAGTTGTTCATTTTCAACTTGTTTAGCTTTTGCCTCTTGATCTTTTTTCTGTTTTTCTTCTTCAATCTTCTTTTTGGCGTCAGCTTCAGATTTCTTTGCGGCTTCAGTTTGTTTAGCTTTTTCCTCCTCAATCTTCTTTTTGGAGTCTTCAACAGGTTTTGCTTTATCATCCTCGGCCTTTTTCTTTGCAAGTTGGTCAGCTTCAAGTTTAGCTTTAGCTTCTTGATCCTTCTTTGCTTTGTCTTCTTCTAATTTTTTCTTTGCTTGTGCTTCAGCTTCTGATTTCTTAGCAGCTGCTGCATCAGATTCTGCTTTCTTTGTGGCTTCGGCCTTGGCTTTTTCTTCTTCCGCTTTCTTCTTAGCAAGTTGTTCATTTTCAACTTGTTTAGCTTTTGCCTCTTGATCTTTTTTCTGTTTTTCTTCTTCAATCTTCTTTTTGGCGTCAGCTTCAGATTTCTTTGCGGCTTCAGTTTGTTTAGCTTTTTCCTCCTCAATCTTCTTTTTAGAGTCTTCAACAGGTTTTGCTTTATCATCCTCGGCCTTTTTCTTTGCAAGTTGGTCAGCTTCAAGTTTAGCTTTAGCTTCTTGATCCTTCTTTGCTTTGTCTTCTTCTAATTTTTTCTTTGCTTGTGCTTCAGCTTCTGATTTCTTAGCAGCTGCTGCATCAGATTCTGCTTTCTTTGTGGCTTCGGCCTTGGCTTTTTCTTCTTCCGCTTTCTTCTTAGCAAGTTGTTCATTTTCAACTTGTTTAGCTTTTGCCTCTTGATCTTTTTTCTGTTTTTCTTCTTCAATCTTCTTTTTGGCGTCAGCTTCAGATTTCTTTGCGGCTTCAGTTTGTTTAGCTTTTTCCTCCTCAATCTTCTTTTTAGAGTCTTCAACAGGTTTTGCTTTATCATCCTCGGCCTTTTTCTTTGCAAGTTGGTCAGCTTCAAGTTTAGCTTTAGCTTCTTGATCCTTCTTTGCTTTGTCTTCTTCTAATTTTTTCTTTGCTTGTGCTTCAGCTTCTGATTTCTTAGCAGCTGCTGCATCAGATTCTGCTTTCTTTGTGGCTTCGGCCTTGGCTTTTTCTTCTTCCGCTTTCTTCTTAGCAAGTTGTTCATTTTCAACTTGTTTAGCTTTTGCCTCTTGATCTTTTTTCTGTTTTTCTTCTTCAATCTTCTTTTTGGCGTCAGCTTCAGATTTCTTTGCGGCTTCAGTTTGTTTAGCTTTTTCCTCCTCAATCTTCTTTTTAGAGTCTTCAACAGGTTTTGCTTTATCATCCTCGGCCTTTTTCTTTGCAAGTTGGTCAGCTTCAAGTTTAGCTTTAGCTTCTTGATCCTTCTTTGCTTTGTCTTCTTCTAATTTTTTCTTTGCTTGTGCTTCAGCTTCTGATTTCTTAGCAGCTGCTGCATCAGATTCTGCTTTCTTTGTGGCTTCGGCCTTGGCTTTTTCTTCTTCCGCTTTCTTCTTAGCAAGTTGTTCATTTTCAACTTGTTTAGCTTTTGCCTCTTGATCTTTTTTCTGTTTTTCTTCTTCAATCTTCTTTTTGGCGTCAGCTTCAGATTTCTTTGCGGCTTCAGTTTGTTTAGCTTTTTCCTCCTCAATCTTCTTTTTAGAGTCTTCAACAGGTTTTGCTTTATCATCCTCGGCCTTTTTCTTTGCAAGTTGGTCAGCTTCAAGTTTAGCTTTAGCTTCTTGATCCTTCTTTGCTTTGTCTTCTTCTAATTTTTTCTTTGCTTGTGCTTCAGCTTCTGATTTCTTAGCAGCTGCTGCTTCAGATTCTGCTTTCTTTGTGGCTTCGGCCTTGGCTTTTTCTTCTTCCGCTTTCTTCTTAGCAAGTTGTTCATTTTCAACTTGTTTAGCTTTTGCCTCTTGATCTTTTTTCTGTTTTTCTTCTTCAATCTTCTTTTTGGCGTCAGCTTCAGATTTCTTTGCGGCTTCAGTTTGTTTAGCTTTTTCTTCCTCAATCTTCTTTTTAGAGTCTTCAACAGGTTTTGCTTTATCATCCTCGGCCTTTTTCTTTGCAAGTTGGTCAGCTTCAAGTTTAGCTTTAGCTTCTTGATCCTTCTTTGCTTTGTCTTCTTCTAATTTTTTCTTTGCTTGTGCTTCAGCTTCTGATTTCTTAGCAGCTGCTGCATCAGATTCTGCTTTCTTTGTGGCTTCGGCCTTGGCTTTTTCTTCTTCCGCTTTCTTCTTAGCAAGTTGTTCATTTTCAACTTGTTTAGCTTTTGCCTCTTGATCTTTTTTCTGTTTTTCTTCTTCAATCTTCTTTTTGGCGTCAGCTTCAGATTTCTTTGCGGCTTCAGTTTGTTTAGCTTTTTCCTCCTCAATCTTCTTTTTGGAGTCTTCAACAGGTTTTGCTTTATCATCCTCGGCCTTTTTCTTTGCAAGTTGGTCAGCTTCAAGTTTAGCTTTAGCTTCTTGATCCTTCTTTGCTTTGTCTTCTTCTAATTTTTTCTTTGCTTGTGCTTCAGCTTCTGATTTCTTAGCAGCTGCTGCATCAGATTCTGCTTTCTTTGTGGCTTCGGCCTTGGCTTTTTCTTCTTCCGCTTTCTTCTTAGCAAGTTGTTCATTTTCAACTTGTTTAGCTTTTGCCTCTTGATCTTTTTTCTGTTTTTCTTCTTCAATCTTCTTTTTGGCGTCAGCTTCAGATTTCTTTGCGGCTTCAGTTTGTTTAGCTTTTTCCTCCTCAATCTTCTTTTTAGAGTCTTCAACAGGTTTTGCTTTATCATCCTCGGCCTTTTTCTTTGCAAGTTGGTCAGCTTCAAGTTTAGCTTTAGCTTCTTGATCCTTCTTTGCTTTGTCTTCTTCTAATTTTTTCTTTGCTTGTGCTTCAGCTTCTGATTTCTTAGCAGCTGCTGCATCAGATTCTGCTTTCTTTGTGGCTTCGGCCTTGGCTTTTTCTTCTTCCGCTTTCTTCTTAGCAAGTTGTTCATTTTCAACTTGTTTAGCTTTTGCCTCTTGATCTTTTTTCTGTTTTTCTTCTTCAATCTTCTTTTTGGCGTCAGCTTCAGATTTCTTTGCGGCTTCAGTTTGTTTAGCTTTTTCCTCCTCAATCTTCTTTTTAGAGTCTTCAACAGGTTTTGCTTTATCATCCTCGGCCTTTTTCTTTGCAAGTTGGTCAGCTTCAAGTTTAGCTTTAGCTTCTTGATCCTTCTTTGCTTTGTCTTCTTCTAATTTTTTCTTTGCTTGTGCTTCAGCTTCTGATTTCTTAGCAGCTGCTGCATCAGATTCTGCTTTCTTTGTGGCTTCGGCCTTGGCTTTTTCTTCTTCCGCTTTCTTCTTAGCAAGTTGTTCATTTTCAACTTGTTTAGCTTTTGCCTCTTGATCTTTTTTCTGTTTTTCTTCTTCAATCTTCTTTTTGGCGTCAGCTTCAGATTTCTTTGCGGCTTCAGTTTGTTTAGCTTTTTCCTCCTCAATCTTCTTTTTGGAGTCTTCAACAGGTTTTGCTTTATCATCCTCGGCCTTTTTCTTTGCAAGTTGGTCAGCTTCAAGTTTAGCTTTAGCTTCTTGATCCTTCTTTGCTTTGTCTTCTTCTAATTTTTTCTTTGCTTGTGCTTCAGCTTCTGATTTCTTAGCAGCTGCTGCATCAGATTCTGCTTTCTTTGTGGCTTCGGCCTTGGCTTTTTCTTCTTCCGCTTTCTTCTTAGCAAGTTGTTCATTTTCAACTTGTTTAGCTTTTGCCTCTTGATCTTTTTTCTGTTTTTCTTCTTCAATCTTCTTTTTGGCGTCAGCTTCAGATTTCTTTGCGGCTTCAGTTTGTTTAGCTTTTTCCTCCTCAATCTTCTTTTTAGAGTCTTCAACAGGTTTTGCTTTATCATCCTCGGCCTTTTTCTTTGCAAGTTGGTCAGCTTCAAGTTTAGCTTTAGCTTCTTGATCCTTCTTTGCTTTGTCTTCTTCTAATTTTTTCTTTGCTTGTGCTTCAGCTTCTGATTTCTTAGCAGCTGCTGCATCAGATTCTGCTTTCTTTGTGGCTTCGGCCTTGGCTTTTTCTTCTTCCGCTTTCTTCTTAGCAAGTTGTTCATTTTCAACTTGTTTAGCTTTTGCCTCTTGATCTTTTTTCTGTTTTTCTTCTTCAATCTTCTTTTTGGCGTCAGCTTCAGATTTCTTTGCGGCTTCAGTTTGTTTAGCTTTTTCCTCCTCAATCTTCTTTTTAGAGTCTTCAACAGGTTTTGCTTTATCATCCTCGGCCTTTTTCTTTGCAAGTTGGTCAGCTTCAAGTTTAGCTTTAGCTTCTTGATCCTTCTTTGCTTTGTCTTCTTCTAATTTTTTCTTTGCTTGTGCTTCAGCTTCTGATTTCTTAGCAGCTGCTGCATCAGATTCTGCTTTCTTTGTGGCTTCGGCCTTGGCTTTTTCTTCTTCCGCTTTCTTCTTAGCAAGTTGTTCATTTTCAACTTGTTTAGCTTTTGCCTCTTGATCTTTTTTCTGTTTTTCTTCTTCAATCTTCTTTTTGGCGTCAGCTTCAGATTTCTTTGCGGCTTCAGTTTGTTTAGCTTTTTCCTCCTCAATCTTCTTTTTAGAGTCTTCAACAGGTTTTGCTTTATCATCCTCGGCCTTTTTCTTTGCAAGTTGGTCAGCTTCAAGTTTAGCTTTAGCTTCTTGATCCTTCTTTGCTTTGTCTTCTTCTAATTTTTTCTTTGCTTGTGCTTCAGCTTCTGATTTCTTAGCAGCTGCTGCATCAGATTCTGCTTTCTTTGTGGCTTCGGCCTTGGCTTTTTCTTCTTCCGCTTTCTTCTTAGCAAGTTGTTCATTTTCAACTTGTTTAGCTTTTGCCTCTTGATCTTTTTTCTGTTTTTCTTCTTCAATCTTCTTTTTGGCGTCAGCTTCAGATTTCTTTGCGGCTTCAGTTTGTTTAGCTTTTTCCTCCTCAATCTTCTTTTTAGAGTCTTCAACAGGTTTTGCTTTATCATCCTCGGCCTTTTTCTTTGCAAGTTGGTCAGCTTCAAGTTTAGCTTTAGCTTCTTGATCCTTCTTTGCTTTGTCTTCTTCTAATTTTTTCTTTGCTTGTGCTTCAGCTTCTGATTTCTTAGCAGCTGCTGCTTCAGATTCTGCTTTCTTTGTGGCTTCGGCCTTGGCTTTTTCTTCTTCCGCTTTCTTCTTAGCAAGTTGTTCATTTTCAACTTGTTTAGCTTTTGCCTCTTGATCTTTTTTCTGTTTTTCTTCTTCAATCTTCTTTTTGGCGTCAGCTTCAGATTTCTTTGCGGCTTCAGTTTGTTTAGCTTTTTCCTCCTCAATCTTCTTTTTAGAGTCTTCAACAGGTTTTGCTTTATCATCCTCGGCCTTTTTCTTTGCAAGTTGGTCAGCTTCAAGTTTAGCTTTAGCTTCTTGATCCTTCTTTGCTTTGTCTTCTTCTAATTTTTTCTTTGCTTGTGCTTCAGCTTCTGATTTCTTAGCAGCTGCTGCATCAGATTCTGCTTTCTTTGTGGCTTCGGCCTTGGCTTTTTCTTCTTCCGCTTTCTTCTTAGCAAGTTGTTCATTTTCAACTTGTTTAGCTTTTGCCTCTTGATCTTTTTTCTGTTTTTCTTCTTCAATCTTCTTTTTGGCGTCAGCTTCAGATTTCTTTGCGGCTTCAGTTTGTTTAGCTTTTTCCTCCTCAATCTTCTTTTTAGAGTCTTCAACAGGTTTTGCTTTATCATCCTCGGCCTTTTTCTTTGCAAGTTGGTCAGCTTCAAGTTTAGCTTTAGCTTCTTGATCCTTCTTTGCTTTGTCTTCTTCTAATTTTTTCTTTGCTTGTGCTTCAGCTTCTGATTTCTTAGCAGCTGCTGCTTCAGATTCTGCTTTCTTTGTGGCTTCGGCCTTGGCTTTTTCTTCTTCCGCTTTCTTCTTAGCAAGTTGTTCATTTTCAACTTGTTTAGCTTTTGCCTCTTGATCTTTTTTCTGTTTTTCTTCTTCAATCTTCTTTTTGGCGTCAGCTTCAGATTTCTTTGCGGCTTCAGTTTGTTTAGCTTTTTCCTCCTCAATCTTCTTTTTAGAGTCAACAGCTTCAACAGGTTTTGCTTTATCATCCTCGGCCTTTTTCTTTGCAAGTTGGTCAGCTTCAAGTTTAGCTTTAGCTTCTTGATCCTTCTTTGCTTTGTCTTCTTCTAATTTTTTCTTTGCTTGTGCTTCAGCTTCTGATTTCTTAGCAGCTGCTGCATCAGATTCTGCTTTCTTTGTGGCTTCGGCCTTGGCTTTTTCTTCTTCCGCTTTCTTCTTAGCAAGTTGTTCATTTTCAACTTGTTTAGCTTTTGCCTCTTGATCTTTTTTCTGTTTTTCTTCTTCAATCTTCTTTTTGGCGTCAGCTTCAGATTTCTTTGCGGCTTCAGTTTGTTTAGCTTTTTCCTCCTCAATCTTCTTTTTAGAGTCTTCAACAGGTTTTGCTTTATCATCCTCGGCCTTTTTCTTTGCAAGTTGGTCAGCTTCAAGTTTAGCTTTAGCTTCTTGATCCTTCTTTGCTTTGTCTTCTTCTAATTTTTTCTTTGCTTGTGCTTCAGCTTCTGATTTCTTAGCAGCTGCTGCATCAGATTCTGCTTTCTTTGTGGCTTCGGCCTTGGCTTTTTCTTCTTCCGCTTTCTTCTTAGCAAGTTGTTCATTTTCAACTTGTTTAGCTTTTGCCTCTTGATCTTTTTTCTGTTTTTCTTCTTCAATCTTCTTTTTGGCGTCAGCTTCAGATTTCTTTGCGGCTTCAGTTTGTTTAGCTTTTTCCTCCTCAATCTTCTTTTTAGAGTCTTCAACAGGTTTTGCTTTATCATCCTCGGCCTTTTTCTTTGCAAGTTGGTCAGCTTCAAGTTTAGCTTTAGCTTCAGGAATAGCTTCAGATGGCTTTGTTTCAGTGATTGCAACTTCTGGCTTAACATCTTCTTTTGGTGCTGCTTCTGGGATTGCAACAGTTTCTTCTTGCGGTTTAACAGCTGGTACAGCTTCTGGAATATTTTCAGGCATTTTTGTTTCATCTGATTTAGTTGCATCTTTTTGAACTTCTTTTGTATCAGTTTTAACTTCATCTGGTTTAGAAATATCTTTTTCAACAATTTCAGAAGGTTTTTGTTCTTCAGTTGTTGCAGACTTTTCAACCTTCTCTTCTACCAATGGAGCTTTTTGTGTTTCAAGTTGTTCTTCTTTTTGTGGTTCAGTAATTTGTTGTACTTCTGTTTTTGATTCAACAGAAATTGCTTCTGTGATATCTGCAATCTTTTGTACTGTTTCAGTTGGGGCTTCAGTAGGTTTTTCTTCAACTGTTTCCTTTGGTTTTTCTTCTTCTGGTACTGCTGGCTTTTCATCTTTTTGCATTTTACCACTTACTTTACTTTCAACATCTTCAAGCTCTTCTGCATAAATTTCAACTTCTAAACCTTGATAAATATGTGGTTTTTCAAATAATAGATCAGTTGTAGTTGTTGCAGTTGTTTCATCAACAACTGATTCTTTTGCAGCACTATCAGCTTGTTGCTGCTTTGTCTCATCGATTTTAGGTTTTTCTTCAACAATTTCCGAAATTTTTGTTGTTTTATCTTCTGTAACTTCAGGAACTACCTTATCGGCTGCTTTTACTTCTGTTGCTGGAATAGCTTCAGATGGCTTTGTCTCTGCAATAGTTACAGTTTCCTCTGGCTTATCAGCTTCTTTTGGTGCTACTTCTACGGTTGCAACAGTTTCTTGTGGTTTTAGAGCTGTTGGAGCTTCAGGAATAGCTTCAGATGGCTTTGTTTCAGTGATTGCAACTTCTGGCTTAACATCTTCTTTTGGTGCTGCTTCTGGGATTGCAACAGTTTCTTCTTGCGGTTTAACAGCTGGTACAGCTTCTGGAATATTTTCAGGCATTTTTGTTTCATCTGATTTAGTTGCATCTTTTTGAACTTCTTTTGTATCAGTTTTAACTTCATCTGGTTTAGAAATATCTTTTTCAACAATTTCAGAAGGTTTTTGTTCTTCAGTTGTTGCAGACTTTTCAACCTTCTCTTCTACCAATGGAGCTTTTTGTGTTTCAAGTTGTTCTTCTTTTTGTGGTTCAGTAATTTGTTGTACTTCTGTTTTTGATTCAACAGAAATTGCTTCTGTGATATCTGCAATCTTTTGTACTGTTTCAGTTGGGGCTTCAGTAGGTTTTTCTTCAACTGTTTCCTTTGGTTTTTCTTCTTCTGGTACTGCTGGCTTTTCATCTTTTTGCATTTTACCACTTACTTTACTTTCAACATCTTCAAGCTCTTCTGCATAAATTTCAACTTCTAAACCTTGATAAATATGTGGTTTTTCAAATAATAGATCAGTTGTAGTTGTTGCAGTTGTTTCATCAACAACTGATTCTTTTGCAGCACTATCAGCTTGTTGCTGCTTTGTCTCATCGATTTTAGGTTTTTCTTCAACAATTTCCGAAATTTTTGTTGTTTTATCTTCTGTAACTTCAGGAACTACCTTATCGGCTGCTTTTACTTCTGTTGCTGGAATAGCTTCAGATGGCTTTGTCTCTGCAATAGTTACAGTTTCCTCTGGCTTATCAGCTTCTTTTGGTGCTACTTCTACGGTTGCAACAGTTTCTTGTGGTTTTAGAGCTGTTGGAGCTTCAGGAATAGCTTCAGATGGCTTTGTTTCAGTGATTGCAACTTCTGGCTTAACATCTTCTTTTGGTGCTGCTTCTGGGATTGCAACAGTTTCTTCTTGCGGTTTAACAGCTGGTACAGCTTCTGGAATATTTTCAGGCATTTTTGTTTCATCTGATTTAGTTGCATCTTTTTGAACTTCTTTTGTATCAGTTTTAACTTCATCTGGTTTAGAAATATCTTTTTCAACAATTTCAGAAGGTTTTTGTTCTTCAGTTGTTGCAGACTTTTCAACCTTCTCTTCTACCAATGGAGCTTTTTGTGTTTCAAGTTGTTCTTCTTTTTGTGGTTCAGTAATTTGTTGTACTTCTGTTTTTGATTCAACAGAAATTGCTTCTGTGATATCTGCAATCTTTTGTACTGTTTCAGTTGGGGCTTCAGTAGGTTTTTCTTCAACTGTTTCCTTTGGTTTTTCTTCTTCTGGTACTGCTGGCTTTTCATCTTTTTGCATTTTACCACTTACTTTACTTTCAACATCTTCAAGCTCTTCTGCATAAATTTCAACTTCTAAACCTTGATAAATATGTGGTTTTTCAAATAATAGATCAGTTGTAGTTGTTGCAGTTGTTTCATCAACAACTGATTCTTTTGCAGCACTATCAGCTTGTTGCTGCTTTGTCTCATCGATTTTAGGTTTTTCTTCAACAATTTCCGAAATTTTTGTTGTTTTATCTTCTGTAACTTCAGGAACTACCTTATCGGCTGCTTTTACTTCTGTTGCTGGAATAGCTTCAGATGGCTTTGTCTCTGCAATAGTTACAGTTTCCTCTGGCTTATCAGCTTCTTTTGGTGCTACTTCTACGGTTGCAACAGTTTCTTCTTGCGGTTTAACAGCTGGTACAGCTTCTGGAATATTTTCAGGCATTTTTGTTTCATCTGATTTAGTTGCATCTTTTTGAACTTCTTTTGTATCAGTTTTAACTTCATCTGGTTTAGAAATATCTTTTTCAACAATTTCAGAAGGTTTTTGTTCTTCAGTTGTTGCAGACTTTTCAACCTTCTCTTCTACCAATGGAGCTTTTTGTGTTTCAAGTTGTTCTTCTTTTTGTGGTTCAGTAATTTGTTGTACTTCTGTTTTTGATTCAACAGAAATTGCTTCTGTGATATCTGCAATCTTTTGTACTGTTTCAGTTGGGGCTTCAGTAGGTTTTTCTTCAACTGTTTCCTTTGGTTTTTCTTCTTCTGGTACTGCTGGCTTTTCATCTTTTTGCATTTTACCACTTACTTTACTTTCAACATCTTCAAGCTCTTCTGCATAAATTTCAACTTCTAAACCTTGATAAATATGTGGTTTTTCAAATAATAGATCAGTTGTAGTTGTTGCAGTTGTTTCATCAACAACTGATTCTTTTGCAGCACTATCAGCTTGTTGCTGCTTTGTCTCATCGATTTTAGGTTTTTCTTCAACAATTTCCGAAATTTTTGTTGTTTTATCTTCTGTAACTTCAGGAACTACCTTATCGGCTGCTTTTACTTCTGTTGCTGGAATAGCTTCAGATGGCTTTATCTCTGCAATAGTTACAGTTTCCTCTGGCTTATCAGCTTCTTTTGGTGCTACTTCTACGGTTGCAACAGTTTCTTGTGGTTTTAGAGCTGTTGGAGCTTCAGGAATAGCTTCAGATGGCTTTGTTTCAGTGATTGCAACTTCTGGCTTAACATCTTCTTTTGGTGCTGCTTCTGGGATTGCAACAGTTTCTTCTTGCGGTTTAACAGCTGGTACAGCTTCTGGAATATTTTCAGGCATTTTTGTTTCATCTGATTTAGTTGCATCTTTTTGAACTTCTTTTGTATCAGTTTTAACTTCATCTGGTTTAGAAATATCTTTTTCAACAATTTCAGAAGGTTTTTGTTCTTCAGTTGTTGCAGACTTTTCAACCTTCTCTTCTACCAATGGAGCTTTTTGTGTTTCAAGTTGTTCTTCTTTTTGTGGTTCAGTAATTTGTTGTACTTCTGTTTTTGATTCAACAGAAATTGCTTCTGTGATATCTGCAATCTTTTGTACTGTTTCAGTTGGGGCTTCAGTAGGTTTTTCTTCAACTGTTTCCTTTGGTTTTTCTTCTTCTGGTACTGCTGGCTTTTCATCTTTTTGCATTTTACCACTTACTTTACTTTCAACATCTTCAAGCTCTTCTGCATAAATTTCAACTTCTAAACCTTGATAAATATGTGGTTTTTCAAATAATAGATCAGTTGTAGTTGTTGCAGTTGTTTCATCAACAACTGATTCTTTTGCAGCACTATCAGCTTGTTGCTGCTTTGTCTCATCGATTTTAGGTTTTTCTTCAACAATTTCCGAAATTTTTGTTGTTTTATCTTCTGTAACTTCAGGAACTACCTTATCGGCTGCTTTTACTTCTGTTGCTGGAATAGCTTCAGATGGCTTTGTCTCTGCAATAGTTACAGTTTCCTCTGGCTTAACATCTTCTTTTGGTGCTGCTTCTGGGATTGCAACAGTTTCTTCTTGCGGTTTAACAGCTGGTACAGCTTCTGGAATATTTTCAGGCATTTTTGTTTCATCTGATTTAGTTGCATCTTTTTGAACTTCTTTTGTATCAGTTTTAACTTCATCTGGTTTAGAAATATCTTTTTCAACAATTTCAGAAGGTTTTTGTTCTTCAGTTGTTGCAGACTTTTCAACCTTCTCTTCTACCAATGGAGCTTTTTGTGTTTCAAGTTGTTCTTCTTTTTGTGGTTCAGTAATTTGTTGTACTTCTGTTTTTGATTCAACAGAAATTGCTTCTGTGATATCTGCAATCTTTTGTACTGTTTCAGTTGGGGCTTCAGTAGGTTTTTCTTCAACTGTTTCCTTTGGTTTTTCTTCTTCTGGTACTGCTGGCTTTTCATCTTTTTGCATTTTACCACTTACTTTACTTTCAACATCTTCAAGCTCTTCTGCATAAATTTCAACTTCTAAACCTTGATAAATATGTGGTTTTTCAAATAATAGATCAGTTGTAGTTGTTGCAGTTGTTTCATCAACAACTGATTCTTTTGCAGCACTATCAGCTTGTTGCTGCTTTGTCTCATCGATTTTAGGTTTTTCTTCAACAATTTCCGAAATTTTTGTTGTTTTATCTTCTGTAACTTCAGGAACTACCTTATCGGCTGCTTTTACTTCTGTTGCTGGAATAGCTTCAGATGGCTTTGTCTCTGCAATAGTTACAGTTTCCTCTGGCTTATCAGCTTCTTTTGGTGCTACTTCTACGGTTGCAACAGTTTCTTGTGGTTTTAGAGCTGTTGGAGCTTCAGGAATAGCTTCAGATGGCTTTGTTTCAGTGATTGCAACTTCTGGCTTAACATCTTCTTTTGGTGCTGCTTCTGGGATTGCAACAGTTTCTTCTTGCGGTTTAACAGCTGGTACAGCTTCTGGAATATTTTCAGGCATTTTTGTTTCATCTGATTTAGTTGCATCTTTTTGAACTTCTTTTGTATCAGTTTTAACTTCATCTGGTTTAGAAATATCTTTTTCAACAATTTCAGAAGGTTTTTGTTCTTCAGTTGTTGCAGACTTTTCAACCTTCTCTTCTACCAATGGAGCTTTTTGTGTTTCAAGTTGTTCTTCTTTTTGTGGTTCAGTAATTTGTTGTACTTCTGTTTTTGATTCAACAGAAATTGCTTCTGTGATATCTGCAATCTTTTGTACTGTTTCAGTTGGGGCTTCAGTAGGTTTTTCTTCAACTGTTTCCTTTGGTTTTTCTTCTTCTGGTACTGCTGGCTTTTCATCTTTTTGCATTTTACCACTTACTTTACTTTCAACATCTTCAAGCTCTTCTGCATAAATTTCAACTTCTAAACCTTGATAAATATGTGGTTTTTCAAATAATAGATCAGTTGTAGTTGTTGCAGTTGTTTCATCAACAACTGATTCTTTTGCAGCACTATCAGCTTGTTGCTGCTTTGTCTCATCGATTTTAGGTTTTTCTTCAACAATTTCCGAAATTTTTGTTGTTTTATCTTCTGTAACTTCAGGAACTACCTTATCGGCTGCTTTTACTTCTGTTGCTGGAATAGCTTCAGATGGCTTTGTCTCTGCAATAGTTACAGTTTCCTCTGGCTTATCAGCTTCTTTTGGTGCTACTTCTACGGTTGCAACAGTTTCTTGTGGTTTTAGAGCTGTTGGAGCTTCAGGAATAGCTTCAGATGGCTTTGTTTCAGTGATTGCAACTTCTGGCTTAACATCTTCTTTTGGTGCTGCTTCTGGGATTGCAACAGTTTCTTCTTGCGGTTTAACAGCTGGTACAGCTTCTGGAATATTTTCAGGCATTTTTGTTTCATCTGATTTAGTTGCATCTTTTTGAACTTCTTTTGTATCAGTTTTAACTTCATCTGGTTTAGAAATATCTTTTTCAACAATTTCAGAAGGTTTTTGTTCTTCAGTTGTTGCAGACTTTTCAACCTTCTCTTCTACCAATGGAGCTTTTTGTGTTTCAAGTTGTTCTTCTTTTTGTGGTTCAGTAATTTGTTGTACTTCTGTTTTTGATTCAACAGAAATTGCTTCTGTGATATCTGCAATCTTTTGTACTGTTTCAGTTGGGGCTTCAGTAGGTTTTTCTTCAACTGTTTCCTTTGGTTTTTCTTCTTCTGGTACTGCTGGCTTTTCATCTTTTTGCATTTTACCACTTACTTTACTTTCAACATCTTCAAGCTCTTCTGCATAAATTTCAACTTCTAAACCTTGATAAATATGTGGTTTTTCAAATAATAGATCAGTTGTAGTTGTTGCAGTTGTTTCATCAACAACTGATTCTTTTGCAGCACTATCAGCTTGTTGCTGCTTTGTCTCATCGATTTTAGGTTTTTCTTCAACAATTTCCGAAATTTTTGTTGTTTTATCTTCTGTAACTTCAGGAACTACCTTATCGGCTGCTTTTACTTCTGTTGCTGGAATAGCTTCAGATGGCTTTGTCTCTGCAATAGTTACAGTTTCCTCTGGCTTATCAGCTTCTTTTGGTGCTACTTCTACGGTTGCAACAGTTTCTTGTGGTTTTAGAGCTGTTGGAGCTTCAGGAATAGCTTCAGATGGCTTTGTTTCAGTGATTGCAACTTCTGGCTTAACATCTTCTTTTGGTGCTGCTTCTGGGATTGCAACAGTTTCTTCTTGCGGTTTAACAGCTGGTACAGCTTCTGGAATATTTTCAGGCATTTTTGTTTCATCTGATTTAGTTGCATCTTTTTGAACTTCTTTTGTATCAGTTTTAACTTCATCTGGTTTAGAAATATCTTTTTCAACAATTTCAGAAGGTTTTTGTTCTTCAGTTGTTGCAGACTTTTCAACCTTCTCTTCTACCAATGGAGCTTTTTGTGTTTCAAGTTGTTCTTCTTTTTGTGGTTCAGTAATTTGTTGTACTTCTGTTTTTGATTCAACAGAAATTGCTTCTGTGATATCTGCAATCTTTTGTACTGTTTCAGTTGGGGCTTCAGTAGGTTTTTCTTCAACTGTTTCCTTTGGTTTTTCTTCTTCTGGTACTGCTGGCTTTTCATCTTTTTGCATTTTACCACTTACTTTACTTTCAACATCTTCAAGCTCTTCTGCATAAATTTCAACTTCTAAACCTTGATAAATATGTGGTTTTTCAAATAATAGATCAGTTGTAGTTGTTGCAGTTGTTTCATCAACAACTGATTCTTTTGCAGCACTATCAGCTTGTTGCTGCTTTGTCTCATCGATTTTAGGTTTTTCTTCAACAATTTCCGAAATTTTTGTTGTTTTATCTTCTGTAACTTCAGGAACTACCTTATCGGCTGCTTTTACTTCTGTTGCTGGAATAGCTTCAGATGGCTTTGTCTCTGCAATAGTTACAGTTTCCTCTGGCTTATCAGCTTCTTTTGGTGCTACTTCTACGGTTGCAACAGTTTCTTGTGGTTTTAGAGCTGTTGGAGCTTCAGGAATAGCTTCAGATGGCTTTGTTTCAGTGATTGCAACTTCTGGCTTAACATCTTCTTTTGGTGCTGCTTCTGGGATTGCAACAGTTTCTTCTTGCGGTTTAACAGCTGGTACAGCTTCTGGAATATTTTCAGGCATTTTTGTTTCATCTGATTTAGTTGCATCTTTTTGAACTTCTTTTGTATCAGTTTTAACTTCATCTGGTTTAGAAATATCTTTTTCAACAATTTCAGAAGGTTTTTGTTCTTCAGTTGTTGCAGACTTTTCAACCTTCTCTTCTACCAATGGAGCTTTTTGTGTTTCAAGTTGTTCTTCTTTTTGTGGTTCAGTAATTTGTTGTACTTCTGTTTTTGATTCAACAGAAATTGCTTCTGTGATATCTGCAATCTTTTGTACTGTTTCAGTTGGGGCTTCAGTAGGTTTTTCTTCAACTGTTTCCTTTGGTTTTTCTTCTTCTGGTACTGCTGGCTTTTCATCTTTTTGCATTTTACCACTTACTTTACTTTCAACATCTTCAAGCTCTTCTGCATAAATTTCAACTTCTAAACCTTGATAAATATGTGGTTTTTCAAATAATAGATCAGTTGTAGTTGTTGCAGTTGTTTCATCAACAACTGATTCTTTTGCAGCACTATCAGCTTGTTGCTGCTTTGTCTCATCGATTTTAGGTTTTTCTTCAACAATTTCCGAAATTTTTGTTGTTTTATCTTCTGTAACTTCAGGAACTACCTTATCGGCTGCTTTTACTTCTGTTGCTGGAATAGCTTCAGATGGCTTTGTCTCTGCAATAGTTACAGTTTCCTCTGGCTTATCAGCTTCTTTTGGTGCTACTTCTACGGTTGCAACAGTTTCTTGTGGTTTTAGAGCTGTTGGAGCTTCAGGAATAGCTTCAGATGGCTTTGTTTCAGTGATTGCAACTTCTGGCTTAACATCTTCTTTTGGTGCTGCTTCTGGGATTGCAACAGTTTCTTCTTGCGGTTTAACAGCTGGTACAGCTTCTGGAATATTTTCAGGCATTTTTGTTTCATCTGATTTAGTTGCATCTTTTTGAACTTCTTTTGTATCAGTTTTAACTTCATCTGGTTTAGAAATATCTTTTTCAACAATTTCAGAAGGTTTTTGTTCTTCAGTTGTTGCAGACTTTTCAACCTTCTCTTCTACCAATGGAGCTTTTTGTGTTTCAAGTTGTTCTTCTTTTTGTGGTTCAGTAATTTGTTGTACTTCTGTTTTTGATTCAACAGAAATTGCTTCTGTGATATCTGCAATCTTTTGTACTGTTTCAGTTGGGGCTTCAGTAGGTTTTTCTTCAACTGTTTCCTTTGGTTTTTCTTCTTCTGGTACTGCTGGCTTTTCATCTTTTTGCATTTTACCACTTACTTTACTTTCAACATCTTCAAGCTCTTCTGCATAAATTTCAACTTCTAAACCTTGATAAATATGTGGTTTTTCAAATAATAGATCAGTTGTAGTTGTTGCAGTTGTTTCATCAACAACTGATTCTTTTGCAGCACTATCAGCTTGTTGCTGCTTTGTCTCATCGATTTTAGGTTTTTCTTCAACAATTTCCGAAATTTTTGTTGTTTTATCTTCTGTAACTTCAGGAACTACCTTATCGGCTGCTTTTACTTCTGTTGCTGGAATAGCTTCAGATGGCTTTGTCTCTGCAATAGTTACAGTTTCCTCTGGCTTATCAGCTTCTTTTGGTGCTACTTCTACGGTTGCAACAGTTTCTTGTGGTTTTAGAGCTGTTGGAGCTTCAGGAATAGCTTCAGATGGCTTTGTTTCAGTGATTGCAACTTCTGGCTTAACATCTTCTTTTGGTGCTGCTTCTGGGATTGCAACAGTTTCTTCTTGCGGTTTAACAGCTGGTACAGCTTCTGGAATATTTTCAGGCATTTTTGTTTCATCTGATTTAGTTGCATCTTTTTGAACTTCTTTTGTATCAGTTTTAACTTCATCTGGTTTAGAAATATCTTTTTCAACAATTTCAGAAGGTTTTTGTTCTTCAGTTGTTGCAGACTTTTCAACCTTCTCTTCTACCAATGGAGCTTTTTGTGTTTCAAGTTGTTCTTCTTTTTGTGGTTCAGTAATTTGTTGTACTTCTGTTTTTGATTCAACAGAAATTGCTTCTGTGATATCTGCAATCTTTTGTACTGTTTCAGTTGGGGCTTCAGTAGGTTTTTCTTCAACTGTTTCCTTTGGTTTTTCTTCTTCTGGTACTGCTGGCTTTTCATCTTTTTGCATTTTACCACTTACTTTACTTTCAACATCTTCAAGCTCTTCTGCATAAATTTCAACTTCTAAACCTTGATAAATATGTGGTTTTTCAAATAATAGATCAGTTGTAGTTGTTGCAGTTGTTTCATCAACAACTGATTCTTTTGCAGCACTATCAGCTTGTTGCTGCTTTGTCTCATCGATTTTAGGTTTTTCTTCAACAATTTCCGAAATTTTTGTTGTTTTATCTTCTGTAACTTCAGGAACTACCTTATCGGCTGCTTTTACTTCTGTTGCTGGAATAGCTTCAGATGGCTTTGTCTCTGCAATAGTTACAGTTTCCTCTGGCTTATCAGCTTCTTTTGGTGCTACTTCTACGGTTGCAACAGTTTCTTGTGGTTTTAGAGCTGTTGGAGCTTCAGGAATAGCTTCAGATGGCTTTGTTTCAGTGATTGCAACTTCTGGCTTAACATCTTCTTTTGGTGCTGCTTCTGGGATTGCAACAGTTTCTTCTTGCGGTTTAACAGCTGGTACAGCTTCTGGAATATTTTCAGGCATTTTTGTTTCATCTGATTTAGTTGCATCTTTTTGAACTTCTTTTGTATCAGTTTTAACTTCATCTGGTTTAGAAATATCTTTTTCAACAATTTCAGAAGGTTTTTGTTCTTCAGTTGTTGCAGACTTTTCAACCTTCTCTTCTACCAATGGAGCTTTTTGTGTTTCAAGTTGTTCTTCTTTTTGTGGTTCAGTAATTTGTTGTACTTCTGTTTTTGATTCAACAGAAATTGCTTCTGTGATATCTGCAATCTTTTGTACTGTTTCAGTTGGGGCTTCAGTAGGTTTTTCTTCAACTGTTTCCTTTGGTTTTTCTTCTTCTGGTACTGCTGGCTTTTCATCTTTTTGCATTTTACCACTTACTTTACTTTCAACATCTTCAAGCTCTTCTGCATAAATTTCAACTTCTAAACCTTGATAAATATGTGGTTTTTCAAATAATAGATCAGTTGTAGTTGTTGCAGTTGTTTCATCAACAACTGATTCTTTTGCAGCACTATCAGCTTGTTGCTGCTTTGTCTCATCGATTTTAGGTTTTTCTTCAACAATTTCCGAAATTTTTGTTGTTTTATCTTCTGTAACTTCAGGAACTACCTTATCGGCTGCTTTTACTTCTGTTGCTGGAATAGCTTCAGATGGCTTTGTCTCTGCAATAGTTACAGTTTCCTCTGGCTTATCAGCTTCTTTTGGTGCTACTTCTACGGTTGCAACAGTTTCTTGTGGTTTTAGAGCTGTTGGAGCTTCAGGAATAGCTTCAGATGGCTTTGTTTCAGTGATTGCAACTTCTGGCTTAACATCTTCTTTTGGTGCTGCTTCTGGGATTGCAACAGTTTCTTCTTGCGGTTTAACAGCTGGTACAGCTTCTGGAATATTTTCAGGCATTTTTGTTTCATCTGATTTAGTTGCATCTTTTTGAACTTCTTTTGTATCAAGTTTTCCTGTTTTCTCTACCGCCATTTTTACTTGTTGTGTTCCTTCTATCTCTATTTTGCACTGTGTAAATGCTGTTCCTTGTTTGTTTTCTGCATTACATGTTACCGTTATGTTCCCTTTTACTTTTTGTATGTCGATTACTGCAATGCCATCTTCGTAAATTGTCCTGAAATGGTATTTGTAGTGTCTTTTTGTGCTTTTTATTTTCTTGTATGAAGTTCATTGTTTTTTTAATTTTCTTCGGCATTTTTCGCATAGTTTTCTTTTAATATATTTTGGTTTTTTAAACCTCTACTATGTTTTGAAAACTAAGCTACTATAATGTATTTTAATATATTGTTTACCGTAGACGGTTTTAACTGATGGTGGATCTGCATTTTGAAAGCTTGTGAACCACTTCAGTTGCATAAAAATTTATTGAATTTTCTTTTATTATAACTCTTTAAAGTTATTGACATCGAAATTTTATAACAAAAATAAATATCGTCTGCTATTTATTAGCTATACTCGTTTAGCTATTAAATCCCAGGGAGGAGTGTTGTGCAGCTAATATTTTGTTTCTAACTATCTCTTACTATAACGAGTATTTAGGCAAAATATCAGGTCTCAACTCCACCATCTATTGGAACCGTCTACGGTTAGAGTTGTCGATAAGTTCATTATTTGCGTTCAAAAACGTTGTTATTTTTGGGATGTTATTATGGACCAAAATTTGGTCACCGAATTCGATTAGCTTAATGAACGATTTCTTAAAGAAGACTTTACTATTTTTAAAAAATATACTTACTCATATTTTTCAACATTTTCGTTTGGTTCTATTGTCCATACTATTTGAGGTTCAGGTTTTCCGGAAACAAATGTTTTAAGTCTGATATTGCTATCACCTTTAATCTTTTGATCTTTAAGTTCATTGTTAAATGTTGGCTTTTCGCGGTATGCTTTTTTATCATATTGATCATATTCATCTTCATCATATTCGGAAGTAGTAGGAGTTGTATCTGTTAAAGTTTTTTGACTATCATCTTCGATATCAGATTCGTCTTTTTGTTTAAGATGTTGTAGCTGTTCTTGAACTTTTTGTTGTTCAATGACCGTGACATCAAGTGTAGTGTCAGAAAGTTCTTTGTGGCAGAAGATGTCCAGGCGGACTTGTGTTTCAAAAGCGTCTTCTTCTAAAAAAAATTGAGTGTAAAAATATATGCAGATTTTTGACTACTAGGTTGGTTGTGGTGAAAATTTTAAATGGAGATAGCGGTACAAAAGTTTCCAAAAAATTTTCGTTAAAAAGTCTTTTTGGCCAAATGTGTATGAACACCAACCAAATTTTTTTTGACCACAGCTATACAAACCCCATTTTCTTTATCTAAAATCTTTTATCCCATACCTTCAATGTTCAAAACACAATGAGTTCTTGCAGTTCCAATTGCATTGATCGCTTCACATGTAAAAATGGCATTATCATCTAGCTGCGGCTTTTGTAACGATAACAATGCAATTCCATCTTCACTAATAAAATTGTAATATCGATTTGCACTCATAATATTTCCATTTTTGAGCCATCGAATTTGTGGATATGGATAACCAGTAAAATTACACTTTAGCTGAACTTTTTCATCCTCCTAAATTATTTTGTTACTATTTCTGCATCATATTTTTGTATTTCTTACTTTAACATATAGTTCAGTAGGTAATTCTTTAACAAATTTTGGATGTCGACCACTTATTGTTTGGGTATCTGTTGATGATAAGGAAATAGTTTTTTCATCTTCTGCTTCTTCTTCTGCGGCTACGGCACTACCAGGTTCTTTACCTAAAGTTAGACTTACCTTTTGTTTTGGAGTTACAATAGCTTGAATTTCTTTATATTCTTCAACAGAATTGATTGAAACTATTTCCATTCTTTCTTCACTATCTAAAATGGATAAAAATTGTTTTTTAATTTAACTGAAGCAAAAAATTATGCTAAAAGTGATTTAATCGAACCCATAACTTTGACAAAAATCTTACCATCAATTGAAACCAAGCATGAACACATTGCATGCCCAGCAGGATTTCGAATTTCACATCTCAAATCCTTTCCCTTCCATGTTTTTGGTACTTCACGAATTTGTAATAAAGTAACACCATCTTCATTGATAATATTAAAGTTTGATGAATTTTGTAGGGTTACATCATTGGCATGCCAAGTTGCATATGGCAGCGGAATACCATGAAAAGTACAACGAAAAACTTTTGGCTTTAAAGCTTCTAGGGTTTCAGCTTCTGGTAAAGCAAGAATAAAAACAGGTGGAGAATATGCTGTAGATTCTGAGGATGCAGTTGCAAGAGAATTTTCATCCGCTGAAATTTCGTCATCTTGTACATTTTCTTGAATGACTGTATTAATTTCAGCTCGTTCTGTTGCATTGGTAAAAGTGAATCGAGCATTGATATCTTCCGTATGAGTGATAGGGTCACCTTCTTTATGAAATTCAATAATAGCTTTGAGGCGAGAAATTCGGGGTTGAAGAATTTGAAGTTCAATTTCATGGAGTTCTGTGTGTTTGATAAAATGAAGATCAGCATCAGCAGTTTGGGTTACTTCTGCTGCAAAATCCATGGATATCATTTCGATATCTGTAGTAATATCAGATGTATCGTCGAAGTCTTCACTTGGCGGGGGAGCTTCTGCTGGCTCGACGAGAATGAATTCATCTCGGAAGGGCATGTAAAGAGCTTCTTGAACAGCAGAATATGCAAATTCTTCTGCAAAGCGGTTGATGACGTCAATATTTGGGGCATCAATTTCTGGGATTGCAGGGGGCTGATCTTGTGCAGCTTCAACAAGGGCTTGTTGTTGTTCAGGGGAGAGGGGTTGTGCTGGCTCTTGTGGTGGTGAGGGTTGAATAATTTCAATGTCTTCAGCTGAGGGTTGGATTATTTCAATGTCCTCAAGGGATGGAGCTTTTGGTTCTTCTGCAGCTGCAGGGATGCTTTTTTCCTCAGAGTAATGTTGACTTCCCTTCTCTTTTGCAAGCTTCACTTGAACGGAATACTCTTTTTCGATTGTTTGTTCACTTGATCGTCTCTCCTTCCTTGGCTGCTGTTCACCTTCCGTTGCTCCCTCTGGCACTTCAAATACCTGTGGAACACTTTTTGTAAACAACAACGTCTCTTGCTCTGGTTGATTCACAATATTAACATTCAAATCAACAATCGATCCTGGTTCACTCGATTCTGACTTCCCTTCACCCTTCTCATCAACATCCAACATTTCCCAATCCTCTGTTTTATCTTCATGTTTTGACGTTGTATCAAAGGATGATTGAATATTTGTTGAATCAGACATAACACTTTCATCAGCAACTACAATCATTCGTGTAACTGGTAGATATGTTTCATCTACGATAACTCCATAATTACCAGTATCATCAACATCAACATTTTTAATGGTTAAATAATGTTGACGATACTCGGCATCAGAATCAGAGGAGAATCTTTCATTGGGTGGAATTGAAGCATGATCTTTTTGCCATTCAATTTCTGGTTTACTTGTTGCTGTTTCACACTTTATTGTTACATTTGTTCCAACTGGAACTGCAGCTTCATCAGGGGTTTCTGATTTATCTGTAAATTTAGAATTTTTTAGTTTTTCTAACAAACAAATAAAGTACAACACAGTTTTAGTATCACAAAATGTTAGCTTAATTAAACAAAAAAAAATAAATTTTTTTTTAATTTTTATACTGAATTTGCTCAGAACAATGCAGTTTTACCACGACAAAGTTTTAAATCAGTTATTAAATACAAACATTGCCATATTTTTGTTGTTAGTTTTATTATTAAATTTAATTCTGTTATCACAGTTTATATTACAAACAATTTTGCAAATAAAAGCACGTATTTTAATAAAATTGTTTCCAATGTGGTACGAAAATATATCTTAAATTCAGTTTCTTTCTATAAATAGATTGGTGTCATCTTTGCAAACAGCAGTAATTGAAATAAATTATTTTTTTATCGGAAATTTTTTTTTTATAAAACATGTTTAGATAAATAACACACATGCATTATCGAAAAATGTTATGTTAACAAATTAAAATTATATTGTGTCAATGTACATGCAGTTTCTCAAGCCTTCTTTGTTCCTTTACCCAAAACTTTTTCACAATAATTCTTGTCATTATTTAAAAAATTAAAACATTCATCGTGAAAAAGGATTTTGTTCTGCAGCGCGAAAAAATTTTTTTGCAAGCAATGCATTTTAGTAGAAATAAAAACACTTTTATGGCTAAAAAATAGAAATAAAATCAAATCAGTTTTAATTAAAGTACATACTGCACACAGTTTTTATTGTTTTCAAAAACGAGAAGCTAATTAATCGCTTAAGGTTTTTGGTATTTAACAGTTGTTTTTTGGAAAAGAAATATTTAACAAAATCAGCCCTCTTAAACATTTTATGCGTTTACACGGTAAATCAGTTTTTTATAAACTGATTTACCGAGCTTTTAATTTCAAAAAGCTTTGCTTATTTAAAGCTCAAGGATATCAGTTATTCTTATAAATTTATTACTTTGAATTTAACATTATTGCAGTTAAAAACGCATTGCAAGCTAATTATAGGGAAAATGTTTTTTATTTTTTGCCGTTTAAAAATTTAAATGGCTTACGAAGATGTTTGCGAGGTTGCAGTTTTTTTTTGCTATCATGAATACTTGATCAGAAATCAATTTTCTCAATTCGCCTAACATGTTTTTAGTCAAAGGTTATCTAACAAACAACAGTTTTAGCTGTCTTTAAAAAAATTAGAAACAAATTATTCTCTTAAAAATTAAACTTCTGGTTGGTTTTTTATTGATAGCAGTTATTATGTATCAAAGCTCTAAAATTTTTTGCGCACTTACATGCCAGTGTGCTATTGCACATTTATGAACATCATATAAATCTTTTAACTTAAAAAAGCTTAAGAAAAATATGCATTATAAACAAAATTTTAAGAAAATGTTTTCAAATTATTGCACCCTTTTTTATTTTTCATGTGACAAAGATGTTTTCGATTTTGCAGTTTTTTGTTATCAGTAATGCAAACCTTAGTTTTTCAATTTCACTTAACAAGTATAAGCTTTTGCTATCATCAAAAAAATAATTAAAATTAACCTTCCTGAAAACGCTTAATGTTTTTGGCGTTTTATTGAAAACAGTAATTTTTGGACAAGTTCTAATAACCAGTAATATTAGCTTTTAAAATGTTTGCACATTGCACTTTTATAATTATTATTAAAACAAAAAATTCTTTATTTTAAATAAGTTTTTTTTGCCGTAATGATTACAGTTCTATTCACATCAGCTTATTTACAGAATTACACACTATAACAGCTAAAAAAATGCATTGTAAGCACATTTTTAAGGTGTTTCATTTACAATACTTCTTAATTTGAGATCATTATGCTTGATGTTTATTGTTAAATCTGCTCAGTTTTGTAATAAAAATTTGTAATGGACTAGCCAAAAATCTACATAATATTCATTTTACCCTTGTTTGTGCTTATTATCATAATGTTGTTTGAAAAATTAAACATAAGTATACACTTGACTAAACCATTAAAATCAAAATGCATAATTAATAAATTTTTTAATTCATTAAACATAGATGTCTTAAGAATGTCAGTTTAAATACAACCGAGACCAATGTTACGGATATTAACTTTTTTTTATTTTCATTTGGAAAAAAAATCTTGATTTTGTATATAAAAACTATCCGTAAAATTAAGCAGTGCCGCATTAGGTAATCAACAGTTTTTGTCATTTAATTCTTTATCTTTTACATTTGTTGTATAGACAAAATATCTGTTAGTTTAAATAAGCTTGTGTTTAAATCTTTACTTTGCTTTTTAATATTGTATTTATGATTTCAAATATACTCGTACAGTTTAGCTTATCCTTTTTTCACAAAAGCCCCCATTATTGTGAAGGTAAAAATGACCCAAATTTTATTATAAGAAAATTTTTAGTTTTCAATTTGGTATCAATTTTCAATCTTAGTCAGTTTTTTATATCATTTTGCTATTCAGTTTTGTATTATTTTAATAAATGCTTACACCAAAAATTAAATCCATACATGCCAGTTTTTTTCAAATCCTGTGTTTAGTTCTTAAATTTGCTTTTTGACATTACACCTATATAAACTATCAGTAAAATTAAACAGTGCTGCATGATTTTGAAATACAGTTATTTCTCAAACGGTTTTAACAAAGCTAATTTGTTGAATTTTTTTGTACTTGTTAGTGACAGGAACATTTCGCGTTGTAAAAACTACTACAAAGGTTGTTTTTAATTAAAAATGTAAGTTTTAAAAAAATCATAAATGAACTTCAGTTAAATAAGCAACCAATCACGAACAATACTGCAGTTATTTAAATCACTATTAAGCGGACCTATATCAGTTTCCTGTTTTTTTAATATCAGTATAATTTATAAATACAGGGTAATAGGTAACTTGCTATATAATAGGTGCTCAAAAACAACAAGCAATAAATTCAAACAGTTTCAATGCTATGCTGTTTTTTATTGTTCAATGAATTTTTTTTGCTTTTTTTGTCTCACTTTTGTCATTTACAACTCTTTATTTCTATCTTTATTGCATGATGGATACTCCTCCAATTTTATTACCTTTATTATTTTTACTTTACTCCCATTATTACAAACGTAGAAATGATTCAATTTTGTATCAAGCTTGCTCAGTTTTTCATACTATTTTTATGCTCAAGGCAAATAGTTATCCTCTTAAATTATAACCAACCAAAACATTGATGATTTTCAATTTTATTTTAAATAAATGAAAATGTGTCCATGATTACAGTTATTCACCGTTTTATTTAATATGGATCGCTTTAAAAACTGGATTTATCAGTTTCCTACTTTTAGAACTATTTCATTTTTGTTTTTAAGCATTGTTTTTGTGTTTCAGCAATATAGTTTTTTTCAAGATTGTAACAAAATTAATTCGTTCGATGTTTTTGTATTTGTTAGTAACACACGAAAGAACAATTCGCATTGTAAATTTTATTTTTTAAAAAAAATATCTTGTAAACGAAAGCTAAATATAAAACATATTTTTTAGACAACAAATGATGGCCAACAGTTAAAATATTTATGATCGAAAACTTTGTAATGAATTATTACTAATTCTCTTTAATCGACTTCCACTTAAAATTTGTGATCCCTCTGTAATAGTAATTTGAGCAACTTTAAATTGGGTATCATTGATTGAAACAGAGTAAACACCAGAATCCTCCGGCTGTGCATTATGAATGATAAGATAATGCTTATTTCCATTAACAACATGTTCAAGTTTATCATTCATTCGAAGATTTTTGTTATTTCTTTGCCATACAAGATCCCTTAGAAATTCTGATGATTCTAATTCACATGCGATAGTGGCTGTAGAACCAGGTGGGACAAGATAATCATTTAAATCTTCATCATCTGTTTCTGGTCCAGATACTACAACTTCTTTTTCGTCAATTTTTTCTGAAATTGGGATTGAGAGAATGATGGTGATGAAAAAAAGAGATAAATGAGAGGATAAAAAAATGAACTTGAGAGAGAGAACATTTACATTTGACAGTTTTCCCTTAATAATAAATATATTACTTTTCAACCTTTTGTGCTACTGCAAACAGTTTTTTTCTCTTCCGTTTTTAAACCTTTTAATACTATTTTTTTATATAATTAAAATGTCGTTATTTTCACTACTAAAAATTTTCGCTTAATATTTCTTTTCTTAAAGCTTTTTGAAGAATAATAAGAACAGTTTAAAATCGATATGTTATATTTTTGCCAACTAATCGTAAAATTCTGTCAGGTTTTCAAACTTTATAATTAACTTTTTTTAGTTCAAACAATGCTTAAGCTGCAAGTGATACAGCTTATCTAAAAATAAATTTTAACTTATTGTATGGCCAACAAAATGGCAGTTATTTTAAATTAAAAACTAAATCTAAATTTTTTCCTATTAGTTTTTAACCAAAAAAATATTTTACATTCAATGTACCCAGTATTAATGGGAGTCAGTTTTACTGCTGATTATGTTAAGATGAATATTACGAAATAACAGAGAACTTTTTAATATTCATTTATTCAGCTTTATTTTTTAATTAGCATTTTAAGTTTTTTCTTAACCTGTGCAAAATTTGTTTAATTTTAATTTACGAGAATCTGTATATGAACCTCCCAGTTTAGCAAAATTTTAAGGGTATTTTATATCCTAACGGCAAAAGATGACTTAATTCTTGCACTGTGAAGCTATTCATATCTTGTCTAATTTTAAATTTTGGGATTAAAGTTTATTAAAAAAATAAAAGAATCAAATTTTAAACCCTTTTTTTTCTTTCTAAATTATGCGAAGACGCTAGTGGTAACACTCTTCGACAATTCTGTAATTTTATACATATTGTTATTAAACTTTTGTGAATTTATAAAAGTTTAATAACTCAGTTTTTATAAATTCTAACAACACAAAATCCTAGTTTGACTATTGCTAGAATAACAAAGCAACTAACAGTTGTTTAACCAAAATTTTAATTAAAATAAAAAAACTTCTAAATTAATTGCTTAAAAAATGAAGTATCGTAGAAGGATTTTTTACAGTTTAAAAATCTACTTTATCAAAAAAATAAACTTTTGTACATAATTCAGCATGGATAATATCGTGGCAGTTTTATACTTCAATAATTAAAAATTGGTTAATTTTACAGCTAAAAATCAGATTTTTCATCTCAACCTTCTCAAAAAATGTTAACCTCACAAATAGAAAAGTCTGCTTGAATTCAAAAAAAGTCTTTCAATATTTTATTATTGGCATGCAGTTTCCGCCAATATAATTTAGAAACAATTCTAACTCTGATTCAGTTTTACATGAACTATTCCACATATTTCTTTCCTAGCCAGTTTTTTAAAATCTTTTCTCTCTCAAGTTCAATTTTTGAAATCCCCCCGAAAAAAATTAGACCTTCAACAACAAGTGTAATATATGTTGATGAATCTTCATAATATGCATAATAAGTTCCTTGATCACTTGTTTCAGTTTCATCAATTATCACATGATACCAGCCATCATTAGTTGCCAACAAATGAATTCGATGAGATTCTTGTACCATTTCTTGATCCCTGTACCATGCAATATTTAAATTAGATTCTTTCATTTGACATGAGATTTGTGATTTTTGTCCTTCCATTACAAACATGGTTTTTGATGGAGAGATAAAGATATTATTGGTGGTAGAGGATGTAACAGATGAAGCAGTATTAGCACCAGTGTCTTCAACGATGAGATATGCTACAGGATAGAGTTCACCATTGACCTTGATACTATAGAGTTCAGAATCTTCATATTCAATTTTATTGATTACTAGCACTTCTAAGAGGTCATGAGATATTCGATCATACTTGCCATGAGATTTGCTAATTCGAAGTGGTTCTTTTCCTTTGTACCATTCCATGGAAGTGTCTTTATTGACATAGTTGTTCAGTTCACAGGTAATCGAGGCTGTTGATAAATGCTTAATTATATACGTCGGAATATTCAATGATGGATTCGATAACGTTTTATCAGTAGTTACAGTAGTCAAAGATTTTTGTGATGATCGATGTGATAGCGTGTTATCACTTTTTTGTGACATTTCTTGATTCTCGCTTACCATTACATTGAACAGGATACTTGATTTTGTGTCACTCATATTATCAAAAGTGTTATCCCCAATTGTCATCGATACTTCACCCCATGGAATTTCTTCAAGGTGGACATAAACTTTATCGGTCATTGTCTTTGCATTTACAGAAATCGATAAATCTGCAGCAGTATTGACATCAGAAGTTGAAGTGTACTTTGATGAAAAATTATCTGGACGAGGTGTTGATTGTCGACTATATTCTGATGGTTCATGTAACTTTACTGCTGCTTGATCAAAAGCTTCTTCTAACATCATTGCAGAATCTCTACCCTTTTCTGACATCTTTTCAACATTAACATCCACGTGATCCTTTAGGAATGTGACTTCTGTAGTTGCTCGTTGCTCAGGATAGAGAACAGCATTAACCTTGTAATTCCTCTTTTTTCTCGCCAAATCAAAGTTTTCATTTAACGAATTTCGAACATTTGTAACTTGTACAAAACTTTTTTCATCATCTCCTTCTTCATCAGTCAGCTGCATGGAGTCTCTTGATTTGATACTTGGGAGAATAGTAAACGATGCATTTGAATAACTTTCAACATTAGGATTCCTACCAAGATATGGACTTCTCGGTTGTCCAAGAAGTTTATGCCGTGGCAATGGACTGTCTTCAGATGTAAAAGAAATGACATCACTTGATTCTTCTTCAATTGGATGATTAGGGAAGAAAGTTTTAACACCACCTCGAAAGAATGCTGAAGTAGTATCCGTATCAGTTCCAGCATCAGATTCTTCACAGATCATTTGTACAGATGCATTATCACCTGTCATAATCTGGGATAAATGTCGATTGAGATATGCATATGGTAAAATGATTTCAGCTTTTTGATGATCACCTCGACGACGGAGGTGGATTGAAACTTCCATATTGGTATCAGAAGATTCTGGGAGGTAATTTGGTGAAGTCAAGTGGATATATGGAACTTCAACAATTGCTGTTTGGGGCACTGCTGTTGCAAATGGTGGAGGGGACATAATTTTTTCTGGTGAGGGTTCTTTTTGAGCATTTAACATTAACTTTCTCAGCGGCATTGGTGACATCTGGATATATGCTGTGGCACGATCTTTTTGATCATAGGCTGTTTTTTGTTGATTGTGAGTGAATGCTGTTGAAAGATTTTCTTCTGCTTTTGAGAAGGTTAGAGCAACGGATGTGCCAATGGTCGATTTTTCAGAGCTTGATGTGAACATGACAAAAGTATTTGTCATTTCATGTTCTTCTTCTTTTTTAAGGTCAACATTACAATTTACCATTGGCATTTCTGGATCAGCTTGGGAGGAGATTGAACGGCGAGGAACTTGTTGTTGTTGACGTGGTGGTTGTTGTGGCTGATATTGTGGATGCTGTGGATGTTGGTATAACTGTTGTTGTTGCTGTAGTTGTTGATGAGGCTGTTGTTGAGGTTGTTGGTGTTGGGGATAATGTTGTTCTGGCACTTGTTGCAGTTGAGGTGGTCGGTAAGGAAGTTGTTGTTGCTGTTGTTGGTATTGCTGTTGCACAGGTTGTTGGCGTTGATTAACTTGTTGTTGCGGCAGCTGCTTCTCTTGCATTTGCTGAAGTTGTTGTTGTAACTGCTCTAGCTGTTGTGACTTATCGTTTGACACCTTAATCGCCGGGGGAGGCAAGCTCTGCTGTGATTCATAAAAGCTACTAGTACTAACACTTTGCGCAGTTTCCGTAGATCTTCTTCTACCACTTTCACTAATACTTGACCTTCCTTGGGATGAAACTTTCCTTTCAGCCAATTGCTGGTTTACGTTATCTTCTTCAACATTTAAGATTAATGTATTATTACTGCCTTGCCATACCCTCAGGGTATCCAAAATGGAATCCAAATGTGTACAAACTTTACTCAACACATTGATAACAGTATTCAAGCTATCAATTTGCCGTGATCGTCGACATAAATCATGAATATTATTGATTTCAACATTTATCTTCAACAGCAGTTCATGCAATGTTCGACGATCAGAAATTGGTGTAGCTTTACCAGATCTTCTTGCCGCTGTTTTTTCTTCATTATCTTCTACAACATCTTCCAGTGTTGTAAGCTTATTTTTGACGACATGAATCAGTGGAGTCATTCTTGCCAAATTTTCACTTCTTCGTCGAAGAATTTTTTGTTTTTTAATAGATGTTGGTGAATTTGGATTTTTTGTTATTTGTCGAAGTTCTTCTTTTATTGATAGTTCTTCATCAAGGACAAGACTCTTTTCTAAGTTAGAAAGTTTTTCTCGAAGGATGGTTATTGGTTCTTTAATAAGTTCATAATTTTCAGCAGGGTTTACTACTGGAGGGATAGCATTGGGAGTAGCAGTTTCGTAATGACCAATTGGAAGATTGAGGATCATCTCAGCAAGTCTCGTTCGTAGAAGTTCTTCATTGACCTCAGCTTGTGCCTTTGAAACTGGTGCAGCTTGTGCAAGCTTTTCTGACATTTCAAGTATCACTTTTTCAATTTCTAGGGCATCTGAATCAATATATTTTCGATATTGTTCTCGTGCTTCATCTAAGTCAGATGCTACTTCATCAACAGTTTTTTTAAGGAAATTGTAATCTTCTTGGGTAATGTATTTTTTGACAGGTGAAGAATGTCGAGGTTTTTGCCAGTAATCACCTTGTCGACGTGGTTGTGGTGTTAGTTCACGAGATTCTGGTACTGGTGAACAGCCTTCTGGTAATGTTGGGGTTAAGCTTGCTAGGGGGCAAAAGTAAGCTTGCGCTGAAAAGCTTTCTTCATCTTTGGCAATTATCCATTCTTGAGTGATGTCAACGATTTTTGCAGATTTACATCTCCAATTTGATGACTTCAAAATAAGTGGTGTCAGTCTACCAGTTTCAGGATTTGCAGGAGTCATAAGATTATCCATTGCAAAACTTCTTGGTGCGCTTGGATTTGACATATCTGCTGATTGAGTATGATGCAAGGGCTTGATTGGAGGTTGTCGTGCTGAGGGTAAAGTTGAAAATCTTTTCATTGTAGATTGTTGGTTTTGAATTTGCATATTTAAATCCGAAAATATATCACTAAAATCACAAAGTGATTCAATATATTTTTGCACTGGTGATATTCGACCATCAGGATTATGCAAATCTACTGGATATCCACGATATGTTACTTTATCAGGTAGCGACGGGGTTCGAGGCTCAGATCGTTGAACACTAGATATCGGTGTAGGATTCGATGAATCAAATCCATTTTCCCATAAATCACTATCTACCATAGCATTTGAAGATTTTCGCCCTTGCATCACTGTCTCAACTTCTGTTGAAGCAGAAGGCGTTGACCAATTCATTATATCACCTGCTGGATTTGTTTTATCCCCTTGACCAGGAAAAGCCCATAAAGTTGTATGAAAAACAGCTGAAGCAAAATCAGCTTTTATCGGGATTTTATGCTTCAAATAATCAGCTTCAAAATATTTATGTATAGCAAAATTTTCTGTTGTATCTGTATTTAGTGGTTTGGAAGGCTCATTATAATACCATGAATTTTCGTCAGATGAATTTTTTTTTCCTTGTATCCCAGATGCTGTAGTAGTAGATGAGATATCTTGTTGTGAAGTACCTTTATGAAGACGTTTAATTTTTCTTAAAAAATAATTATCACTTATTGGCATTGAAAGAGATGAAATCGATAATAGAGGATCACTTGATGGATATCTTGATGAAATCGTTGGTGAAAAATTTTCTAAAATTTCGTTGATCAGCAAAATGTGTTGTTGCAAGTGTTGAATGAAAAAAAAGTGTTTCACGAGGTGATGGCACGATATTATTGCTCGAGTATGAATAATGAGAGTGAGAGATATTATCAGTTGATTATTATTACCATATGCAAATTTGGCGTTTATATGTGATGGCAAAAAATGAAAAACTGTGGCTAGTGGTGAGATGAGGAAGATATGAAAAATGCATCAAAATAATGAGAGATCTGAGAAGTTTTTACAGAACATAGACACGAAAGACAATATAAGTTTTAAAAAGAAGGAAAAAGAAGTTAACAGTAAGATTTAAAGAGAATTCTAAGAGCTAAAGTATGTCATGAAACAAACTTCATCAGCTTACTTTCGTTCAAATCAGTTTTGCCATATAATTTATTATTTTATACCAGTTTTTTTATAAAAGCTAAATATTTTCTAACGCGAATTGTTCCGGAAAAAGTTTCACAAATCAAACGTTTGTAAAAAAAAGAGAAAAACCAATGTACTTTTTTTTATTTCAGTTTTAACTTTTTAATTAAGAATTAGCAATGTGCAGTTAATATCGACGATATAACGAAAAACTCATTTTTTGCAAATTTTTTCATCTTATAAATCCTTTTTTGTAAAAAAATTAAATTTAAAATTTGTTATACTGTTTCCAGTTTTTCTCTTTTTTTAACTTTTTGTTAGTACATTTTTGGCAGTTTGGAGTGACAAAAAAGTATGTTTAAAAAAAGTGTTAAAAAAGCTTTGTACTTTTTATTTCCAAAAAATCATCTTCATCAGTTTTTAGAGTGCTCGAATAGCCTCTCCTACCCAAAAATATGAAATATGCAGTTTCTTAGCATTTGCAAATGGAATAAAACTTCAGTGATTTCTTTATAATTTTTTTCATATTTATTCTTTGGGCCGAATGTTCATCAATAAAAACTTCAATTTTCAGTTACCTAAGAATCAAGAATATCCCACAAAAAACGTCTCAGTTTTACGATCATTGAAGTGGGGACAGTTTGAAATTTTAATGGTAGTTAAAAATTTTTGTGGCTAATTTGAAGTCAAAAATGCTTTTGTTTTAATTTTATTTGAACTCAAAGTTCAGAGATACAGTTAGCCAATTTTTTTTAGCAAATGGAAGAAACTTTTTTACAGTTTTTTTATACTCAATATTTTAGCAACCCATGAAAACTTCAGATTAACATTTTGCTAAAAAACGAAAAAATCAAAAAGCGTTCAGTTTTTATTTTTTGCAAACGATAAGAAACTACAACAATTTTTAAAGATTTTCTTGCTAATCAGAGCCGCAAGTGTTGCAGTTATAAAAACTTTTTTCCGGAATCAATATTTTGGCCACCCCCAACAACTTCACAGTTAAAATTCAAAAAAATTCCATAGAGAAATATTTCAGTTTTTATAAAAGTACAAAACTTTTTTAGAACTCACTTCTTTTGCTGAAACAAATAAATAAAAAAATCACTTCAAACAGAAAAAACACGCATAATAAAACAAATTTCGCGCCAACCTTGAATTTTAACAAAGCATTTAGTGGTTTTATGTCCGGCCACATTAAATGCTCTAAAAAGGGGATATTATGGGGATCAAAAGAAGACAGTTTATATCTCTCACTTGCAAACATATTCTCCTTCATCTTCAGCAATAACTCGACGGAAGCGTAGCACGCTTACCCCATCTTCATAGATAATTTCATATTCACTAAAAAAAGAGAAAAGAAGAATTTAAAATGCTCAGTTTTGTTATATTTTTTGTTACAACTTTAGTAATAGCCGATGGGCAGAAGCTAATGGGTTGCAGTTTTTAAAAAACGTTATCGATTTTTCAAGCCAACTTTTCATTCAAAGCCAAGAAAGAATAAAGAACTTTTTTTAACTGACTCAAAAAAAATCTTTTTTTTAGTTCTCAAGCACCTGACCATCATTATCGCCAAAAGCTGCTGCTGCAGCTGGATAGGCAGCTTTTAAAAAAATGTAATCTTTATTTTTTGCTGCCGATTAATTTTCGAGCATGTTCTTTTTACTCTTTTTTCTCATGGCATAGAAGTAAAAGCTATTCAGTTAAAAAAATGTATCGAACAAATGTGTGTTATCACAATTTAGCTGCTGTGGCTGCTTCCTACTATTGGCACTCAATAAAAAATATGTCATTCAGTTAATGCCTGATGATAGTTAAATTGATGGACACCTGCTGTCCAGAAAGTGATTTTTAGAAAGAAAAAAAAAGCGTAAAAAAACAACATGAACAACTTTTTTATATAACTATAAGATTGATTTTGTCAGTTTACAAGGGATTTGCAAAAATTTTAAGATAGTTGCAAAATGTAGAAGTATCAACATATGGCTTATAGCCTGTAAAAATTTAAGTGTATTTTTAATCAGTAATTTGTTTAAATCATTTTTCACCAATAAATTCCAGTTAAATAAATCTTCAACAACAATGTATTGAATATTTGGCTCATTCAATATTCTGTTTTTTTTCACCAGGAGTTTATATAGTTATTCAGTTTTTTCTCATATATTTACTAAAATATGTAATCAATTGCAGTTCAAAAAGCCATGCTGGGAAAAAAACTTGAAAGCAGAAAGAGCTTTACTTTTTATACTTTAATTACCGTTTCACTTATACGTTATTTGCATATTCATTATAACAGTTGAGATTTATTCAACATAAATGGCGTTGAAAAATAACAATGTCTAACTCAGTTCATAGAATCTTTTAATAAGTTTTTTAAATTTAGCGCTAATTCTTTTCAAAGCATAATTATGATTATTCACAAGAAATTTTTTTCACCATGTTAAAAAGCATTTTTCAGTTATTATATGCTATTTGAAAATAACGTTCCTTTAGTTTAATAAGCGTTTTGGTGATTCAGTTTTTTTATAATGCATATTGCATAACAGTTAAATATAAATGCTGGTTTGTGTAACGCTGATATGAGAAGGTTGCAAAAGAATTTGCAGTTTTGAGCAATATGAAAAGTTTTAATACCCAGTTTTTAATTTTATGCATACCGCTATCCTTTATGAATAAAATGGTAGCAAAAAAGTAAACGATAATCAGTTTTTATAAATTATAAAAACCTTTAATAATTCTAAGCTAAAAATTCAATGTGTTTCTTGTAATAGTTGCAACTGCAAATTTTTTGTTGTTAATATTCAGAACTTTTTTTCAGTTTTTTAACTTTTTTGTTTTTTGTATCATATACTGCACGGTTCAAATAAAGAAAGCGAATATGTTGATGAAAAATTGACATGCAGTTAATTTGCATGTCACTTTTATTTTGTTCAGTTTTAGGCAAACTGAAAATTTTAACACTCAGTTTTTAATGCGCTGCAAAATAGTATTTAATCTTTAAAATCTGCTAATACCGTTTTCTTAACTATACTTTATTTTATTTTATGAAAGCCTTTAACTTGTAAAAGCTTTATGTGTGCAGTTTAAAAAAGTGGAAATTTAAATTTTGCCGTAAAATCAATTTGTACTGCGCTATTTTTATATGATGTTGAAGTAAAAATTAACAACCTGCTGCTGATCCAGTTTTTAAACTTAAAAGAATTTTAACTATTTTATTTCCCATCAGCTATTACTCTTGTTGTAACATTATTGAATGAAAGCACTTACTCATTTGATACAATTAAATCACCATCAACAAACCATTCAACTTGTGGTGAAGGATTTCCTGCAACAATGCATTTAAGTTGTGCAGATTGTCCAATAACAAAAGTAGCATTTTGAATTTCTTGTCGAAATGACGGAGCTTGATTTATTCCTGATGTGGAGGTTTCAGTTATTGTTGATTGAGACTGTTCATCGAGCGTTGTTGAAGGTTGATCACGACTTTGATCTTCTGAATCTAGGCCTTCTTTGGCTGTTACATATGTCTGTGAAGTTAATGAAGTTGTAGTTGATTGAGATTTCTAAACAGAAAAAAATGGGTATCAGTTTAAAAAAATAATTTTAACTCACTGGAATTTCAGATAATACTTCTGTTAGTAGCTTGCTTCCTTCAAGCATACTAATTTCTACCACAGGATGTGATGGACCAGAATATGCAACATTAATATTTGCATAAGCAGTTGCTTCAGGAGAAGTTGGAGATGTTGGTTCTTCTTTCTAAAAGTATTTAGCTATAATGAGTTTCTTGGGTGCTCGGTGGATCCGAGGTTAAAACGAATTCCATGAGTGGCACCCAGGTTAAAAGTGAGCCTCCTCCATGGATATATGTAAAGTCGACTCACGGGTATCGCATTAGGGATCAGTAGGTGTTAGGGCCTACACAATACTAAGTTTTTTTTAAGTAAAAATTCAACAGCAGCACTAGTTTTATTAATCCAAATTAATCCTTGATTACAGTTTATTCAAAAAACATTAGATTCCTTTGTAATAATTCTTTTTCAAGTATCCGCTAGTGCAGTTTGAAAACATTCTGTAATGCGCCTCAAGGACAGTTTAACAAGATGCCTTCAAAAATTAGTGCATATCCATAGAAAGCTTCAGCTTTTTAGTCAAAAATCTTAATAAACCATTTTTATATATTTACTAAAAGATGTAAACACGAAAGTACAACTCAAATTCAAAACAATTATTTTTCTTTATTTTTCTATCGTTCAGCAATTTTATAACCCTACACTAATAATCTTATCTAAATTTAAAGGAACATTTTAAAATCAGTAGTAGCGTTTTAAAAAATTTAAAAGCAAAAATAAACTTGTCTAAAATTAATTAATTGTTGTTAGAGAGTATTGAGTTTATAAAAATTTTCATGCGTGTTTAAGTTTTAAACATTAACGTAGCAAATCTGTTCCGAAATAAATTTATCTCTATCTTCAAACAGTTAAAAAATACAAGCAAGGGTTTTTTGGTTACAGTTTTTGTAATCCTTTTTTTTCATAAGCGTTTTCACTATAGCGCTCATTTATTAGATCAAAATTTGGCAGCCTTTTTGAAAAAAAAAATAATGACATGTATTTTCACCTATCTTATTTACAAAAATGAGAGTTGATAAATCTTTTTCATCAGTTTATTATAAATGTAACGTTTCAAAAATTAATTCATTTTTTCACATGTTTCGTTAAAAGGCTTGCGACAGAGCTTGGTGTCAGTTAACCAAATAAAAACTAAGAATTTCTCCTTTGACTGCAGTTTTGTCTTAAAGAATTGTCATTTTGTTTACTCACTTTTTTCACTAAGTCAAATTTTGATAGCTTTTTCAAAAAAAATAATTTTATGTATTCTCACTAGTAAAAGCTCGACACTTGAAATTCGCAGTTTTATTGTTTTTTTCTATTAAATTATTTTTAAAATCACAGTTTTGAAAAATATACTTTATTCAAATGAATTTCAGTTTTTAGTAAAGATAATAAAAAGTAGTTTAAATGTGGTTTTTTGTCATTAAAATTTTACATGACAGTTAGTAATGCTTAATATCTAAAATAACAAAAATTCATTTTGAATCAATTACAGTTTATATAACACCCCTTTTCACAGCTTTTTTGAAATTAATAATATTCTCAGTTAAAAACTAAAAGTAGATTTAAGGCAAAGTACAGTTTATCTTAGGAAGAAACAAGAATTCAGTTTTACGACTGTTGGGTACGCTAATCAAACTTAATTAAGTTTTGACACTTTTTTTATCGTGTTTTCAATCTATTTACTATCCTGGAGTTTACGCCAAAAGTTAAAATTAATGAATGAAAAAGTTCACTATAAAACGGCAACAAATGAAGTTTTGACTAACAATGGAAATATCAGTTAATACAACCCTTTAAGATTTCCAAAAAGAACATACCCGATTAAGAATCCATGTATCTCTTGCTTCTGTAGCTCCACCTTCCTTTTTAAGAATCCATTTATATATGACATTTTCTTTCGTTAATGCAGGAGTTAAGACACTAACTTCGATTCCACTTTGATCCGGAATCTTTGTAATATCTTCACTAACACTAATAATTCGTTGATTTGATAGCATTGTTCCAGATAGCTCTGCTGAAACAATCAATAGCTGTGGTTGAACAATTCGAAGATGATAGGTAAATGTTGCATCATCTTTTGTAATTTCAATGTTGACTTCTGGAGCTGTTGTAACAGACTCTGGTGGAACAGTTTCATCGACTTTTGGGAGTTCAGTAGTAGCTTCAGCTGCCTCAGCCTGTGCTTTCTCAGTTATAATTTCCATATCCGTAATAGAAGTAATCATTTCTACTACAGGTTCACCGGATTCATTTGTTAAAGTAATTTCTGGGATATCAATTTTACGGAATTCTGTTGGTGATTGTGGTAGCGTTTCACCAGCTTGTCCTTTGCTACCATCTTTTGACAACTTAACATCTTGCTTTGAAATTACTTCAAATGCTTCTTCAATCTCTGGCTCTTCAAGAATTGTATCTTCTGACGGCTCTCGACTATAACGCTTTCTTGCTTCTGCAAGAGCTTCTTCTCGTTCAACTTCTTTTTCAAATTCTTTTTCAATATTTAATTCATGGGTTATACCCTCTGGGATTTGGAAGCCTGTTTCATCAAGATCTTTTTGTAATTGTTTAAGTTGCTCTTCAAGAGTAAGGATTGCTTTTGTGGGTGAGGGGGAAGCTTGTCGAGGTTCTGGTTCCATAGTTTGATTAGCTAATAACTTCTTGAGTTCTTGTTCAGATTCATATTCAGCTTCGGTAGTAATTGTGTCAACAAGTTTGTTAATGAATTCAGCGATATCTAAATCAGCCATAAATTCATCCATTGTTGGAAGAAGTTTTTCTGCTGGTTTGATATCTTCTGCTGATGCCAGTTTTTCTTCACCAAGTTTTGCGTCAGTTTTTTCTTGGGGCTGTTGTTGTTGTTCAGATTCAGCTGATGCTTCAGTTCTTTGAGTTTCACCTGGTTGTTCACTTTTTTCAGGTACAATTTGATCATCAACTTTTTCAGTTTTAGCCGGCTCCTCTGGACCAGTTTTAGTGCTTTCACCAGGTTTTGCTGCAGTGTCTTCCGTCATTTGATCAGCTTTGGCTTCAGCAGTTACACCTTTTTCTTCAATTTGTTGAGGCTTTTCTGGTTCAATTTTGCCTTCTTTAGCTTCTTTTTGTTCTTCAAGTTTATGTCCTTGCGTTTCATCAGTTTTTAATTTAGCTCCTTCAGTTTTTTGGTCACCTTGTTGAACTTCAGTTTTATCTTTTTCTTCAACTGATTGAGGTGCTTTTTCAGTTACGCCTTCTTTGTCTTCTTTGACTCCCTGTGCTTCAGGTTTTGCTTCTTCTACTTTTTCTCCTTCAGTTTTTCCCTCTTCTTTTTCTTCTTGTCCCTCAATTTCTTTCTTCTCATCCATTTTCCCTTCAATAACATCTTTCTCAACTTCAATAGTTTCAACATTTTCTGGTACAATAATTGTTTGTTCTTCACCAACAGCTTTATCAAATGATATAACAACTTCTTTAGGCTGATTAGGTGTTGTTTGCTGCTCATTGTCAGCCTTTAAAGCTGCTCCTTCATTTTCTTCACGTTTAACTTCACCTTGTGGAGTTAGTTCTTCAATTTTTTCAGTTACATCAACTTCTGTATGCTGCTCAGTACCAGAAGCTTGAACAATAATCTTTGTTTCTTGTGACTCAGATTGTTGCTGCTGCTCTTGAGTTACAGGAAGTTCAGATTGTTGTTGTTTCTTTTCAGCTGCTGCAATTTCAGAAACTTTTTGCTGCTCTGTTGTTGTGATTGTTTGTGGAGTTGCTGCTGCTGCTTGTCGCATATGGGCTTCTGAAAATTAAAATATTTAAATAGGTAATAGTTTTTTATAAAAATTTTTTACAGAGTCAATAACAAAGTTTGTTTTTTGTGGCTTTTTTGTAAAAAATTAAAATTGTTTTTAGCAATATTACATATTCTCTAATCGTAATTAAACACAAAAAACTAATAGGTGTCTATTTTTAAAGTTTTAACAACGTTTTGCATTAAAGCTAACCAGAAAACACTGTTATCAGTTTTTTTGTAGTAAATTCTCAAAACCCGTCATGCTTCGAATCAGTTAAAAATTTTAATAAGGTTTTATTACGAAAATTTCAACAACATGATTTCCTCTATTGTTGCTAACAGTTTACTATGTAAAAATAAATTGCTGTTAAATGTTTAACTTTTGCAGATTTAATATCTAAAATGAACAATTTCACGTATTCTTGAAATAATAAGTAGCCTTATTAATAAACTTTTTTTTATAGCTTTAATTAATAATTTCTCAAAAATAAGGTTTTAGCCGACCTTTCAAAAACCAGTTATTTAAACATTTTTAATATACTTACAAACAAGGTTATTTTCACCGGCAGTTTTTTTACGAAACTACAAAAAATTAAGCAGCACTAAGTTTTCACAAACAAGCTCTGGCTTCAGTTTAAATTTCTTTAAAATTAAAATTAGACAAAAACATTTTATGAGCAATTTTTTATCAAAAATTTATACTTTGGGCAAATCTAGTTAAAATGTTACCTTCTGGTTGCTGATGTTGCTTTTCAGCTGCTGCAATTTCAGAAACTTGTTGCTGCTCTGTTGTTGTTGGAGTGGTTTCTGAAGCTGCTGCTGCTTCTTGTTGTTTTTCTGCAATATAATATTTTAATAGAACTTTTTTGTATCAGTTATTTAAACATCTTTGATAAAGTTACAAATGATGAGATTTTTACAGGCAGTTATTTTACGAAAAAAAGCAATTGTAAACAGTCGCATAGGAAAACCCCGTCCCAGTTTAAATAAGTTATTTAATTAAAATTAGCCAACAAAAACCAATCTGGCGACAGTCTTTTTATCAAAAATTTCACCTTGGATTTGATCCAGTTAAAAAAAAGATTTACCTTCTGCGAGTTGCTGCTTTGCAGCTGTAGTTTCAGAAACTTTTTGCTGCTCCGATGTTGGGGTAGTTTCTGGAGTTGCTGCTGCTGCTTGTTGTTGTGGTGCTGAAAAAATAAATTATTTAATATAAACATTATTAGACTCTTGTCGTCGACGACACGAGAATACAGTTTTTTTTAACTAACTGAACTAATCACCCAACTACTTAATATTCTGATTTTAAGAGCTTTAAACAAATGCCTTATGAAACTTTTTTGATTTGTCAGTTTCTTGTTAAAATAAATGAGGTAGCAGTTTATTAGTGTTAAATGTTATGTATCAAAATTGCTATTGAAGTACACAAATCTTAATTTTTAAAAATTTTAATTAAGTTGTCGATCTTTAACTGTTGGCAGTTTATAGTAAATCAACCAAATTTACCTTTTTGCAGTTTTGCTTCTTCATTTGTTGCTTCAGTTGGTGGAAGTTGAATGTCTTCTAAAAAATAACAAATTAAGTTTTTGACGAAAAAAAGAAAGTTTTAGTTTTACCTTTATCTTTTGTTGCATCAGCAACTTTCCCTTCAGTTTTTATATCTTTTCCTTGAACAATATCACCTGCTTTTACATCACTTCCTATACCAGGTTCATCAATTGTTTCCATTCGTTCACTGATATCACTTCCAGTTGATTTCAATGATTCCATCGAAAGTCTCTTTTTCTTTCGTTGTTCATCACGAGAACGTTTTTTGGTAGTCTTGGCAACTGCACGTTCTTCAGTATTCTCAAATGGTAGGTACTCGACAATAACCTCTTGATCAAATTGATCATGCTTTTTATGAATTTCAACATTATTTGAAATTGTTTGCGTTGGATCTCCTTCGATTTTTTGGATCTCTGTTACATATGGGCCAGCGATTTCACCGTCTGAAATGTTTAAAGCCAGTTATGAAGTGTTTTTAAATACGCTTCAGTAAACGCAGTTACTTAGTTAATAAAATTTAGAAATGAAATTCAGTTTTTTGTTGAATATTTTTTCCAAAGTAATCAATTTTTTTTCAAAATTTTTACACCCACGATTTCTTCAGTTTTTTTTTGAAATTGGTCTAACAATATAAATTTAGTTCTTCAACTCATAATAATTTTTTTGTCAGTAGTTTTCAAAAATACGAAATAAATAAAAAAAGTCAGTATAATATATTTAATATTAAAAAAATGTTACAAAAAGAATCAGTCTTTTATATTATTAGACTTTAAATAAAACAAATATAGCTCATTAAGCGAACTCTTATTTATGATTGCTTAAAAATAATTCTATTCTTATTCCACCATCAGTTTAATGCTTTAACATAATTTAAAAATCCTCAACATACCTGGATCAGTAACATGAATGGTGCATTGATAAGTTGCTGTGCCATATGGATTTGTTGCAATGCATGTATAAATCCCAGCATTGCCTTTTCCAACTTTTTTCATGACTAATTGTGTATGACCTTCAGTTGTAATAACACTAATTTGGCTAAAATAGTGGGAATATTAATTTACATATGGTTAATGCTGATGGCAGTTTAAATTAAAAAAAGGTTGGTTATCCAACTCTCCAGTTATTCAATAAATTTTATGCATAACTTTACATGCACCAGAATTATCAATTATAATTATTAAAAAAGCACACGATATCGCATGCTATTTTACTTTGTTTATTGTTTAAAGCTAATTTTTTATAATAATATTATGGCTGCCAGTTTTTTATTTCTGCTATAGAGCTAGATGATTTATTCGATCATTGTAAGCAGAGGAGTGCAAACTTTCATTAACCCAGATTTAGATACGCACAATTGTAATATACAGAATAATATTTTTTTAACTAAAATAAGCACTATGTTTTTATAGATTCAAAAAATGTTTAAATCTCATCACCTCGTCGTTAAAAAAGCACCCGGCTAGAATCTCACAGTTTTGAAAAAAAACCATTTGTTAAAAATGCAATACAGTTTCAATGTTTTAAACTCGTATCAGTTATTACATTTTTATTAATAATATTATTTTTGCTTGATACAAAAAATCGAAGGTTTTTTTCATAAACACATTAGCTAAGGCTTCTATAATTGCGTGCAGTAAAATTTCATTACTTAAAAATATAAGGTTGCTCAAAAAGTCCTGTCAGTAGTTTGATAACCTGAATATTTAAAACTATAAGAGCTGCATTAATGGAGTTTGCTGTTATATAAGGCCCACAAGCAGGTGATTTAGATAGTACCATAATATCGAGGTCATGTTGGTTAATGTAGATGTACGATAAATCCAAGAACACCAACTACTGACAGGACTTTCTGAACAAGCTTATATCTCATAATTTTTTAAACAATATTTTATCCAACCTATTTTTAACTGTTTATTCAGTTTTTTAATATAATTATGCATTAAAAGTTTTCTTTGCCACAACAAGCAAGTAGAATCAGCTATTTTTTTCTCTCTTCAGTTTCAATAACAATAAATTGCTAGAGTTATTTTGTTTTAGTTCCAAAAGCAATGCAGTTTTTTAACAAAAAATTCCTTCCAATTTTATCAAAAAAAGAAATAAAATCTGAAGACTTAAACACATATTACTCTAAAAGCTATTAAAAATTTGATTACAGTTCATTTTTTATTACTTGCTAAGCATCTATCTTGTGCACGCTAATTTTACAGTTTAAAAAACCAAAGCGACAGTACGAAATAGCAGTTTTAGATTTTACTTTTACGTAAAAAGCGATATCGCTTGCTAATCACTTAAAATAAAAATAGCGCTTTAGTTTAAAATTACCAAACATTTTCTTCAATCCTAATATATTACAAAAAACAGTCTTAGATAAATCATGTTTTAATATTTATTTAAAAACTTACTCATTTTCTTCAACAAGCACCCCTTCCTTGTACCATTCAACCTTTGAGCAAGGTGCCCCTTCAATTTGTGTATGAATTGTGACATTCTCTCCCGAATTAATGTTATATGTTTCTTTGCTAATTTCAAATGTTGGTGCAAGGGTAAGAGATGGTGAAATCTTAATTCCTCCACCTTCAGATTCTGATTCTTCAGAGGATGTGGCAGTTGTAGTTGTTGCAAGGTGTCGGGCTGCATCATGCATGGCATCCAGAACTATCTTTGCTGCTAGTGATTGACCAAGGGATTCCGCAACTTTTACAAGAAGGGAATAGGTTTCTGGAATACGAGGTTGTGTTATATGTGTAAGCATTTCAACAAAGCTATCTATTCCACCACCTTCACGTTTACGAATTTTTGTTGTTTTTGAGTAATCTTCTTCTGTGTCAAGAACTGTAATATCTTTTTGTGCTGCTGCAACACTGCTTTCATCTGTAGCTGGAGCAGGTGGAGTTGCTTCTTTAACTACTACAGATGGACTCAAGGGCTCTGCTCCAGGTTTTTCTTGATCATGTTCAAGATCAGAAATTTCTGCTTCAGTTGAAACATCACTGATTGGACCTTTAGTTATTTCAACTTTTGCATGAACTTCTACTGGTGGGGGTGATGGAAGCTTGGGAAGGGAAGCAGGGGGAATAGCTGGTGGTGAACCAGGTAGCCCAGCTAAAAGCTGATCAGCAATGGTTTCAGCAGCTTTTAGCAAATCCTTGTCAACTTCTCCTTTAGGTTGTACAGGAGCAGCAGCTTGTCGAGGACTTGCATGCATTGTATCTTGAATAATTTTAACTTGCTTTTCACCAGCACCTATAAAAAATATTATAATACACAAGCTGAAGCTAAAAATCGTGAAACAGTTTTTATATAAACATAAAAAATTCTTTTTGTAAGCAGTTGGTCATCCTTTTTTGCAGTTTAAATAGCACCAAATTTTTATATTCACATATAGTTTATTAAAAAATTTATTATTTTTCTACGTCAAGCGCATCAAATAAACGTTATTTTTGTTTTGCTCTGTATTAGGTAAAACAAAAATAATTTTTAAAAAATCGATCATTAAGTTGTTGTAACTGTAGTCACCTAATACTCAGTTAAAAACATGTGTAATATTCTTAAGCAGTTTTTATTTTGTATAAAATAAAAAAAGTTTTCAATTTCTTAATTAAATAAAAAAAACAAGTCACAAATTTCAAGTTGTGAATAGTCCAGATGCCTTATATTTTTTAGGTTCATTAGGTTACAATAAAAAAGTTTGTTGAATAATATTATAGCTAAACAAATTAATAGCTTCCACACAGTTTCTATACTGTCGCCATAAATACTTTCAACTGGCAGTTACATTTTTTGAAATTTTAAAAATCAAACATTCCCTCCGCTGCTTTTAAATTTTATTTTTAGATCTATTTCCCATCGTGACGCAGTTTTAAAAGCCTAAAAAAAGAATTCTAGCAGTTTTAAAAAATATATGCTAAAATTTGATTTTTAAATACAGTAAAGTTTCTGTTGTCTAATCTGCTATCAGTTATTATTCTTTTTATTAATTTTTATTTGCAATTTTGAAAACCGAAGAGTTTTTTCTAAAACTGCGTACAACAAAATTCTGTTGCTTTGAAGGAGCATCTTACAGTTTACTATCATAATTCCATCATACACTATCTGCTTACAGTTTTTCTAATTTTATTTTATTCCAAATGCTGAAAGAGAAAAAATTAATTTTGTCATAGCCTAATCTCTTTAGTTTTTATAGTACTAAATTCTATAAACAAAAAACTGTTGAAAAGCGGTTCTTTCCTTTTTTCCCATTAAAATTCCAATAATGAAAAGGCAGTTATCTCTCTCAAATATCTCTCGTCAGTTTATATAGCAGAAATTTAAAAATTAATTCAATTTTGTTCCAGAAAAAAGAACTACGCAGTTTTATAAAAAACTCTATCAGCTAGTTTTTCAAGAAAAAAAGAAATTTAAAGTTTTTAATCAATTTTTCCTGAAGAAAAGTCATCTCTAATTTGAATGCAGTCCCCTTTTTTTAGCTGCTAAGCATCTACCTTCTTGACTAACAAGGGACCGTTTTCAAGTGAAATTCTCACTTTTCTTGGGCATTATGCGGAATCGATAGTACCTACCTAGGTATGAAAAACCCCCAAGGGATTTTTGCCCTTTCGCCTTCTGAGCGGATTCTCAGCCTTCTGAAGTTTGCTAAAAATCAACAGGGGGTCGACGATTTGATGAAAAAATCGAAAAAAATTTTTTTTCTTTTTTTGCTCTAAAATTGTTCAAAACACTTATTTAAGTAATAAAAACAAGTTTTTTGATTTTTTACGGCATCTGAAGGCCTTTTTTCAATGCCTGATTCTGATTCCCTTTACATAAGGTAATTGCAAAACATTCAACTTTTGTTTATTTTTCTTCATTTCTCGTATTTATAGGTTTTCAAGCACAGGGAATTCAATGGTAAGTTTAATTTTCTGTAAAAAAATATTCGTGTCGGGATTCCATTACATCAGGAATCTGAAGTCATAAACCTCGGGTCAATGTAAAATATACAGTTTCTGCTCGTTTTTTCTAATTTTCAGTATTTATAGGTTTTCGACGACGGAGAAAACCTATAAAGACCCCCTCCCTGTTGATTTTTAGCAAACTTCAGAAGGCTGAGAATCCGCTCAGAAGGCGAAAGGGCAAAAATCCCTTGGGGGTTTTTCATACCTAGGTAGGTACTATCGATTCCGCATAATGCCCAAGAAAAGTGAGATATCCTTGCGCGGTCCCATATAATTAACAGGTGTGCTTCTTTTTCTAAACTGTTGCGTAATGCGCGATCCTGTAAATTTTCGGTAAAAATGCTAGATTTTAGTTTAACTCAAAGCATGCATCAAGAATACGTCCAAGCAGTTTTTAAATCTAAATGGCTTGAACTAATTAATAAAACTTTTCTTCAGTTTTAAGAAATTTTAAACTACCAACAGCTATCCCACAGCTTACTATATAAGAAACATAATCCAGTTATTAATAAAAAACACAAAAAATATCACAAATAAAAAATTTATTGACTTTAAAAACCGATGAAATTTGAAAACCCAATCAAAAATCTTTTAACTTTTTGTCAAAAAATTAGCTGTGTCACGCAGATTTTATCAACAGTTTTTTCAAAAAGACTAGATGAATATAATATATAGAATTACAGTTTTCTTTTAACCAAATTCCTAAGCTCACAGTTAAATAACTTAGAAAAACTTACCATCAACAACAATAAAATGCATAGAGCTTTCAGCTTGTCCAAGTTTATTTTTTGCAATGACACGAAGTAGTCCACTCATATCTTTTGATGCATTTGGAATTCGAATTATTGATTCAAAGTGTGATGACATAACAAATTCTGGTTTAACTTTGACACCTTGAAGGGACCATTCAAATTCACATGGTTCTGTATCTTCACCAACGGTAACCCGTGCCTCCAAGATATCACCTTGCGCAATAGCAGTAGAAGAAAGAAGTTCAATGAATCGCGGGGGTTTATCAGTAGGAGTTTTGGGACGTGATTTCGGGGATGTCATAACAGTTGTTTTTGAATGAATAATACCAAGAGAATTTGTAAACTCTACAGCATATTCTGTATCATTAGGTACCATGCAACGAATGATGAGAGTAGATTTGAGTGATTCACTAATAATTTCATGATTTGCATTTGTTTCTAGTTCATTTCCATCTGCAAACCAACGGAATGAACCAGGTTCTGAAGTTCGAACAACTACTACCATCACATGTTCCATTGTGTCTGAAGCTAGGATTGTTGTAAGCGGAAGAGCATCCAAGAAGATTGGGAATTGATTATTTTGATCAGAACCATATGCATAATCCACGATAACTTTTGTCGAGAGGTTATCTTTGCCAAGATAGTTTGTAGCTATGACATCATATCTTCCTTCAATAGGTTGAAGGAAAACAATTCTTGAACGATTTTCATCAACTTTTTCAATTTTGATAGATTTGTTTGGTTTGATTTCAAAGTTGTTAACTCTCCATTGAAAATCTGCTTCGGGAATTGCTTCAGCTTCAACGTCAAGAACAAGGGGCTCATTGACTTTTACGCGATGGGATGGCGCAAATCCTGTGACAATCTTTGGAGGCTTTGGTAAATCTGATCGTTGATTAAGTGATCCACGGCGACGAAGTTTGTAGATTGGTTGTGGGGATTTCGAAAGTGATTTTCTCGTAAAGATTACTCTCTCCTTGACAGGATCAATTTCAGTGAATACTCGGCATTCATAGATTGTCTGCCCGAGGGTATTTGTTGCAGTTGCACGGAATAGCCCTTCTGAGGGAGTAGCCATTGACAATCGGGAGATGTTACTTCCTACTCTTTCAATCTTGACCCCCTCGCCTGCTTTCAGTTCAAAGTTATTTTGATACCATTGTATCTTTGCCTCTGGATATGCAGCAACTTTGAAATCCAAATTTAGTCCCTCTCCTTCTGGAACCATCACTTCCATCGGTGGATCTCCAAGGATTACAGGCTTCTGTGGGAATACAGCACCAGCTTGATCCGTTTCATTCCCGGAATCATTCATCTTTACAGTTGCAACAGAATCATCCGATTCTTCAACATCTGATGTTGCAGTAATAGCAGTTTCAGTAAAAACTGGTAAATTTACTGTTGCAGTATGTACGGTAGTTCCCATTGTTACAGTTCCCATATCATTTCTTGCTGCAACAGAATATCTCCCTTGCTTGATAGGAGAATGAACAATAAGCTTTGATTTATTTTGTTCATTTTCGAGGCTATAGTTTTTAGATTTACGAATTTCAAAACCATTAATATTCCATTTGATTTCTGCTGGTGGTGCTGCAACAACTTCAGCAATTAAGGTTAACTTCTCATTGGGGTTAACAGTAATCTCAGATGGTAGTTGATTAATAAATGCTGGAGGTTGAGGGGTGAAGCGACTGGATGAGGAACGTTGTTGTTGTTGACTTTGTGCAGAAAGGAAGGTAGAAGTTTCAGTGATTGTTGCAAAGGTTTCTAAAAAAGGAAATAATCAGTTCTATCTTTGCAAAGAATTTGTTGACCACAGTTTTTTCATTTTGGTATAATCTTTTACATTTTATACTTAAAAGTTTTTAATGTATCAATTGAAGAAAGGTTTTCTCGTTTGTATCCAAATATAAGTTTATCTTCTTTAAAAACAGTTTTTTTAAAAAAGGTTAGTTTTTATTATCATCACATTTCTAATACATTTTAATACTTAAGTTCGGATAGGAAATGCAGTTTTAACGTTATATTTTTATGTTAGCCATTTGAAATGTGATGCCATTTTGTAATTTCAAACGATTAATTTCCAAAAACAAGTTTATTACAAGCACTCAGTTTCAAAAATTTAGTTTATGGTTTCTCCGAAAAACACAGAAGCTTTTACTCCTTTAAAAAACTACAGACAAATAATGTAAAGAGTACTAAATGATAATATTTTCGATCAGTTTTTAAAAACTATATAACTTTTAACCAAAACTTTTATTAAATGCCTTTTATAATAAACTATTTAAGGCCAACTAATGTTTGACGAAAACAGCTTTTTTATGCTCAACCCAATAAGTACAATTTGATCCTTCATAATATCCTGCACAGTTTACTAAATATTTTATTAGTTTTTGTTGCAAATGAATATTGGCATATCAGTTAAACTTGAAAAAAATGTATATTTCCATCGAAATAAAATCATGTTTAAAAATAGTTATCTCTTTAACTATCGCAATTTGATTATTTTTAAAAAAGAATTCAACGCTGGTGTCAGTTACAAAAGGCACCGCTTGTTTTTATTGTGTGTGTTTTAAAGATTTTAAAAAACTCCGCAGTTTAATTACTACTAAAAAAATTTTGAAATGTATTTTTTCATCCTATATCATCCATTTGTACCGCTATATATGTTAATCATCCTGCTAAAAAAGAAAGTTTTGGCATCTTAAAAAATTATTTGAAGAGAAAAAGATAAGAGAGTAATAAAATTTTTCATAAGAATTAAAGACATGAGAAAAATGTTATTATTACAAACAGTTATTTTTTCATAAACTGTCAGTATTGTTATTGGCTCATTTTAAATAAATTTTGATATTATTTAATCTGTAATAAAATATTTTTATTCAAAATGGGTACCAACCAGTTTTGTCTCTATTCATCTTTGTTACCCCTCTCAAACAACGATGCGGTTTTGTACTTTATATTGATTTACAATCAAAGGTACAACACAACCGGTCAGTTTTAAAAATTTAGTTTATGATATTCCAGAAACTCCAAAGCTTACACTACCCTCATAAACTACAAACCAGTAATGTAAAGCAGAATATAATCTGCAAAATCGCAGTTTAGTTTTTAAAAATTACATAGCTTTTGGTAAAACTCACCTAAATGCGTATGATCATAAAGCTTTATTTAGCTTCTATTACTTTAAAATTGATCAATTTTTGTAACACATTCAAACTAAAGCTCCCAATAAAAACAGCTTCATCTATTATTTTATTGATCAGTCTGCATAAGATATTATCAGTTTTTATTTGAAATTAAATGCTATCATATACCAGTTAAACTTAATACAAATATATCTTCAGTATTTAAAATAAGGATTAATAAAGTAATTTTTTAAAAACCTCAAAATTAATCTTATTTTTTAAAAAAAGGACATTAAAGCTGGAGCTAGTTTCGAAAGGTAAGATCGTTTTTACCTTAAAATTTTCATAAAAAAATTGTAGTGTATCGTTTAAAAAGTAACAGTTATTTTTACATACTAAAATTAGATATTGAGAGCCTACCACCTCAATTTTATCTAATATAGCATATAGCATATAATTCAAAATGCTTTTGAAGTATATAAACAAAGTCAGTTTAAAAGTAGTTCTTTCTTTTTTTCCATTAAAACCTACGGTTTTTTAATTACCAGAAATTGTAATTTAATGGGGCATCCTGGTCACCAAAAGCTTTACTTTTACACTAAAATTGGGGACCGTATTGTACTTAGGCTCAGTTTTAAAAAGCTCCCAAATTTTCGAAAATAACAGTTTTTAAAAAAAATTTGTCTCATTTTGCTCCATCTTTTTTGAGAGTTATTTCAACTAATTAGTCACTCTATTATCCGATTCTTTTATTAGAAGCAGTTAAAATATTACAAAAAAATTAACAAAAATACTAAAAGACCTTGTTGCAGCATGTTTTTTCCAAAATAATCATTTAAAAAACTTTTTGTAAAGTTATAATTATTGTTAATGTGATTGAATTTTTCTTGAAACATATTCAATTTTGCACAATTAGTTTTTTTTAAATGTCCTAAAGATTACTCCTGTTGCCTAGTTACTACGACTCCACCACAGTTTTTTTAAATCGATTTTTAAAAAGAAACCATCCACATCATTTTACAAAAATCTTTAATTGACGGCAGTTAAATTATTAAAAAAAATCAATAAAAAGAGCCTAGTTGCAGTATATTCTCCCAAACCGTTTAAAAAACTTTTCGCAAATTTAAAATAATTGAATTTTTCTTAAAACCCATTAATGTTGATCAACCAGTTTTTTTAAACAACCAATAAGATGCCCTCAAGTTTAATAATCATATAACCGCAACCCCGACACAGGTTTACCCTCCTTGTTCTTTTAATTAACTTTTTAAAAGAAACATTCTTCAATAACCTACAGTAACCTCTAATTATGCACAGTTAAAACCCTACTTTTTTTTATTCTTTAAAACAACAATACTTACCAGTTTCATAACTCTTTGGTGCAACCTTTTCTTTATCAGCTTCAGGTGAGCCAGTTCGTGGTAAACTTGATGAACGTTGTGTTGCTGCATTTGGTGCAACTGGAAATGGTCGTGTTTTTGGTAGAGTTACAGATGATGAAATGCTTGTTCCATTTGGAAGTGGTGCATATTGTTGGTGTTGAAGTAAATGCAAATGTGTTTTATTTGATGAATCTAAAAAATGTTTGTTATCGGATGTCAGTTTTTTACAGTCTGATGACTACCTTAAAACCAATAATGCTGTTATAGTCCTCCTTTAGATGGTCTTTATTATGGTTCGTGTCTGGCCAAGGTACCAAGGACATGACTTAGGTGTTATGTGGGTTGGCATTATATAGGGTCAGATAGAGGGCGGAGGGTAACGGTCGCCTCACCGTTTCGTTCCAGTTTAGGAGCAGGGCTACAACCTTCCCCTCCTCAGGTGGTCATCGACCCTGATGACCTAAGCCAACTCACAAAACTCTAAGTCTATATCCAAGATTTCCTTGAAATTACATACATTATAAAAAATAAAACATTATTTTTCCTTTAAGAGAGAAAAAAAAAAGAGACGGGGAAACTAACATAAAAAAAACTAGTTGTAGTTCAGTGAATTAAAAAAATTAACTGAAACAAAGGGGATTTGTTTAAAAAAAATGTGGTTTAAGACCTCGTTTTTTTTTTCTAAAGGGGGGTAAAAAAACGAGAAATGTGATACAATAAAGGGGGAATAAAAAAAATGATACACTTCAAGGTTAAATCAAAGAAATTTCTATGACATATTTTAACAAATTAGGATAAATTGCGTGACTGCGGCTTTTCGGAAAAGGCGTGGTGCATTGTAGTCGTTGAGTATTTAAGCGGCTTCAGCGACAGTGTGGGATCATCGTCTTCTATTCATTTGATCATCTTCTCTTGTGATGTTGAAAATATTTTATTTCCATTTATATTATTATCATATTGTTTAAAGCAGCGAATAAAAACTGTAAGTTCTTTCGCTCCTTCCACCACTAGAATGTGAGGGGGTGCTTCTGAGTTGTTGTTGATAAAGTTGATGTTGCACGAGAATCGTTTGCATTTAATCATTAATTGCACTATGAGTGGTGTCCAATGTTCCATAATTTTGTAGAATTTTTCATTTGTTGAGTAAAATATTAGATTGTCGATGTAGACAGCCATATGTCCAGATAAAAAAGGGTTAATCATATATTTTCTTTTTAATTCTTGTCGTTGTTTGAGTAGTTTTGTCATCAGTTTGTGAAGAGAATTGAGAAGTTCATCTTCTTTCATAAAGTTGTAAGCGAGGAAGTTTTTTGTTATGTATTCATCATTTTGTTCTGCATAAGTGAGCATTGAATGTGTGTCATCATTGGGATAATCATTTGTTGATTCCATAATAATTGAGGCTACCATTATAGGTGCTTTAGCTCGAAGTACTTTCATTTCCTGTAGCATTTTTAGCATTTTTATCATTGGGTTAGTACCAAGGCTAGGAAATGACCGACTTACGACCACACGCAACAAAAGAAAAAATGCTGCGCACAACTTTTGTTGCACACAGCCTGACTGACGAAAACCGTTTTTCATTTTTGTTTACTGGTCAATACATTTTTTTGCAGGTGACTTTCCAAAACCGAAAAAGGTTTTGAAAAACCGCATTCAATTTTGGAAGAAAAAGAATGTGCGTCAGTCATGCAATGATGAAGAATGAAGACGTGTGTATGCCCGCAGACAGTTTTTCTTTACAAAAATTAAAACTGTTTGTCAAAACTTTTTTTTGTTTTGAAAAGTCTATTGCCTTCCAACTTTTGTATTGTGCGTCCGGCTGAGCAAAACAGAAAGAGAAAAAATGTTTTTGAAAACCGACTGCGGAAAGTTTTTTGTGGTTGGGTTGACTGACTGCGGCAGTTTTGACTCAACATCCAAGCCTTGCTAAGTTAGTACTTTTAGCGAGTTTCATTTGACACTTTTTCTTTTCTGATGCATTTTTCTTATCTTTCCATTGACATTTTTCCATCTGCTTGTTGCTGAATTCTTGATTTTGGAGTTGTTGAAGATGACGTTTAACATGTATTTTCTTTTTCAAAGAAAATATTGGTGTTGCTTTTGCGTGTGTATACAAAAGTTTGTGTTGATTCTGAACATTTTTCTTTTTTACATTGTGTTCTTGAACATTGATTTCTTTTTGATGATCAAACCATATTTGTTTCTTTTTGAAATCAAAGATGAGTTTTGAATTTAATTTTTCCAAGATGTTTAAGCCAATTAAACAGTGTGAGGGGCAATGTTTGTCTTGTGATATTAAAAAGTTGCAATACAATCTTTCAGGACCAATTCTTGTTAAAGCATCTACTGAACCAAAAAAATGTAGTGAAGTACCATTTGCAGTTTTTGCTTTTAGTTGAACCTTTGTATAATTCAAGTTCAACTTTTTTGCGGTTGAGAGTCTCATGTATGACGTAGCTGATCCTGTATCGATCATAGTAATTACAGGTTTATTTCTTATGAATATTAAGATGTGCGGAAGTACTGATTTCTTGTTTGATTTCTTCACATGATTGACTTCAAGTAGTTCCATTTTATTGTTCACATTTAAAGGTGTTGTTAGTGTTGGCTGCGTAGATGAGTGTTTGTTGATTTTACCATATTTTTGTTTGATTTTGAGTTTCAGTTGAAAAGCTATTTTCTTAACCATTGAGTATAAGAAGATAAAAAAGGTGACTATTATGTAAATGTTGACCATCATATTTATTTGTCTATCCTTGCAGGGTACATTTGTTCGTTTTGCAGTTGTTTTTATCATTTCTTCTGGCATTTGAGATAATTTTTGTGTTTCCATTTGAGTTGTCATTGAAGTTGAAAACATTGTTGTAGTTGTGGTCGAACATAGTTGAGGTTGCATAAAAGTTTCTTTATTGTTGTTAACATTGGTCATTGTTGTCACATTGTCCATCGAGTGTTGATGTTTGAAATTCATGAGTTTCCATAAATTTGTTGATAGATCATCGGAGTTGTTTGATGATGTTGTTGTAGTGTGATGCATTCATACAAGTTGATATTAAGGAAACAAAGAGTTGAAACAGCAAACAATGAATGCTTTGTTTGATTGTGGTGATACCATTGTTTGATTTTGAAAGTATTTATATATACTTCTTCTTTCTCATTGTTGTAATTTTTGAATATTGTAATGTTCCAGTTCCACTTATATTATCAAGTATTAGTTGTTATACTTCCGTTCCACTTGTTGCATCATCTGATGTCATAGGTGCCATCGGTAATGTCATTCTGATTTAAGTTTTCGTTGTTTGTTGCCATAAGAATGTGATGTAAGTTGTTGACGTCCATTGGTTTAGTTGTTGACGTCTTTTTGATGAAACTTTATTTCAAACAAATAAAGTTGATTCCATTGATTTCCATGTTGATTTAGCATGTCGTTGAGGAGTTGGTGGTATGCAGTTGCTTAATTTTGTGTAACTGCTACTGTTGAATTCTTAATGACTTGTTATGAATCAAACATCGTTGATCAGACGTGTCAATCCACTGTACAAGTTCTGATGTCGTTTATATCATTGATCAGATGCATAAGTCCATCGTTTCCCATATTAAACAGCTTTGGGTGCGCGGTTGCTATTTTTTGGGTCTTTTGAATTCATCGGGTTATTGGCTTTACTTGTTGGTGTAGATAAACTTAATGATATGCCAATGAACATTAAGCTATCCGAAATCCGTTTCGTGTTGAGGAAGGACAAATTTTCGAAAATGGCTTGACCAAATAATCTGCAGTGTTTGAAGTTTTTCTATCCGTAATTCTTATACGCATCACGGTACGTGCCGAAAATTTCAAATCATGTGATCAAGTACTTTGGGAGTCTGCCAAACCGGTTGCAAAGTCAGTCTTTCCATTTGAGTATCTTCCGGGAGAGCCATACCTGCTGTGCTTCATTCATTCAATTTCATTGTACAGGCGATCCTTGTCAGCTCTGTGTCGGGCATTCATTTCCATTTCATCATTCTCTCATTTCATACAGGTTTTCCTCATGGATGCCATCCGATACTCCATTCCTTCGTTCCACTGCAATGTCAAATCACTGTAACACATTGCATTCCATTCCATTTTCATCCGACTGTTTCACTGAACTGCTTTGAGCGTCTAATTCATTTCTTCATTTTCATTTCACAGCACATGACGCATAATTGGGGGAAAGGGAGTTGATAGCGTCTTGAACAGATACCATTCAACAATTTTTGGGGCGCCGATTTGTAGACTTTTTGGCGAAACATTTTTCATTCCAACAAGGGTGATGTCCAAGGAACCAATTTTCCATCATTCACTGGCGCGAATGATTTCATGCCATGGGTAGGGCCTCCATATATAGTCCTCCTTTAGATGGTCTTTATTATGGTTCGTGTCTGGCCAAGGTACCAAGGACATGACTTAGGTGTTATGTGGGTTGGCATTATATAGGGTCAGATAGAGGGCGGAGGGTAACGGTCGCCTCACCGTTTCGTTCCAGTTTAGGAGCAGGGCTACACTGTTTATTTCTAGCGTTATCTCAAACTATAAAAAAATGTTCCTCTTTTTTTTAATCGTAATAAAAATGTTAAGCTGCATAGTTATCATCCAAAAAAAACAAAACAAAAATAAATTCTCATTTTTTCTCTCAAAGGCATTAATTTTTTTGAAGCCCAAATTCAGCACCTCAGTTTATGAAAAAAGCTCTTGTTAGTGTTTTGTAAGATGATGCTAAATTCTACTCAACATTTATTTATTTTTAAATATCGGTAAAAAATTGCTCTTTTTTTAGATACAACAAATAGCAAAGGCCCAGTTGCAACATATTTTCAAAAAAACTATTTTTTCATCTAAATTCAGAAATATTATATCTCGCAATTTTGATAGAAGTTAAAAAAAAGCAGGCTTAAGAATATACAGTTAAAAATGTATAACATAATTTTTTGAATTAATTTTTTTGCACGGACAGTTTTACATTAATATGATGCAACTCAGAAACACAGTTTATGTAAACATAGCTTTTTTGTATAATAATTCGGTAATCTGACAAACAATAAATCTATATATTTAACAATTATTGGTAAACTAAAAAACAGTTTGCATTTTTTCTTTCTATAGCAAAAAAATTATTTCTCTATCCAACATTCAAATGCATATATTGGGCATCAGCTTAAATCATTTACGTTTTATTTAAAAAGAAATTAAGAGTTTAACAAAGCACGTAGTATGCAGTTAAAAAAACATTGTATTAGTTTTTTGGTCTTTTCAACATTTTTTCTTTAAGTTTTGCAGTTAAAAAACAGAAAAATTAATTTTCCAGAAATCAAATTTATAAATTAGATAAATCGCCCTTGAGCTAGTTTTTGCCTCTTTTTCTGTCCTTATTACGTCAAAAGTTAAAACTTCTTTTCAAAACAATCAGTTAAAGAAGTTTTTTGTGAATTTAAATTTCAATTTTAAAAAAAACTTTTTGACAACCATATTTCAGTTAATATCCTTCTATTTTTTTAACCCTAATCAAAAAACCACAAAACAAACCTTTTTCAACTTCAATGTATGCACTTGATTTTGCAATACCATATTCATTTTGGGCAACAACCTGTAAATTTTTTATATTGCAGTTATAATTTACATCTCAGAAGTTTAGATTTTCAAACACATACAGTATATTGTCCAGATTCAGGGAGTTTGAATAAAACAATTGATCGAGTATTTGATGGATCATAAAATTCAACGTTTGCAGTTGTGGTAAGAATTCTTCGTCCATTTACATACCAAATAAATCTAAAAAAAGATATGATAAGGAGACACAATTTTTTAATTTTTATCTAAAGTTTTGTATTTTCCCAATTACTAGGGCTAACGCAGTTTAAGCATTAAAAAAAAGAAAATAATGCAGTTTATGCTGTTAACCAAATGAATAACGCTAAAAGACGATATAGTTAAAATGTCCCAGGAAAAGACAGTTTTTTAGTAGTTTTAAGTATACTCCAGCAAAGACTGATGCTGCAGTTTACAAATAATTAATTAGATAAACAATTGTCATTCATACCCTCAACAAATTTAACTACTTTCAAAAAAAGCAGTCCATTCTTACATGTGTCTAGCGGAACATCAATTTAAGCTTTAAATTAATTTGACAATTTTGAAAAACATTCAGTTATTTAATACATTTCAAATATATTTGGGCAAATAAGATGACTGCTACAGTTTATAGCAAAAAGTAAGATTGACGCTTTTAATTAGACAGCAATCATAAAGTATGCTTTTACTGGCATTCAGTTTAATGATTGTCTCTTCAAAAAATGCTCATATTACAACTTATAAAAAACAAAGAAATAAATCCATATATGTCCGCATGTGTTCATTCACTATATTTCTTTTACATGTTCAGTTTATAAGATTGTTTAATAAATGTCCTTTAAACTTCCTAAATAATTACTTACTTGACATTAGAGCTTGATTCAACTTCTACATCGACAATAGCTTCAGCACCAGGTTTAAGAGTTAAATGTGGAACTTGGCTAATAAATTTAGGTGGACGCTGAAGTACATGTTGTTGCTCTTGATTTGGAGTATAAATATCTGTCGCCAAGAATTCATCTGATGAAGTCAAAAGTTTTCGACGAGCTTCATCACCTGGAAAACATTACAGTTTAAAAATAAAATAGATGGTGATAATGATACAGTTTTTCTATTTAGCTTATAAAAATTTTTTAAAACCTTATAAAAATTGATATCATAATAATAATATTATCTTAGTTTCAGGAATTTTTTTTGGTTCTGTTCAGTTTTAACTTTTCCCTATAATTACTTAAAGCAAGTTGATTTCCTCAAGATTTTCTATCTATTGTTTTTGCAGGATGTACTGATACAGACAGTTTTCAATCGAAATAAATATAAATATAAAAAGCAATATTAAACTTTACATTCAAAAGTTTTTAAATTTAAAAGATGGGAAGCAGCGAAATTTTAGAGATACAAATTAAAATAAAAATGTTCATCGTAAGTGGTTAAATTTGCCAACATGCCTCAGTTTTTTGCATTTCTCAAGTGAGCGACTTAATACAGTTTACAAAATATTTATTTTTTAATCTAATTACGATAGTGTGTATGCTTTATTTACATTAATATAGTTAAAACATTAACTATGTCGCTGTAAAAAAGTAAAAGAAAAGTTTTAGTTATTTTAACTTAACTATGTCTTGAGAAAATTATGCAGAATATAGTATCTTGATATCGTTAGTGATTGCAATATTGCACAAATAAAAATAATCAAGAAAAAATGTTGCAAAAAAAAGTATTGCCATTGCGTGACAAAGTTGAAGACAGTTTTATTGCTGTAACTTAAAATATTTTAATAGAAATAACATTATTTTTTTGACTAGAAACTTCCAGTTATAAATAAAACTTCTTTTTATGGCTAAACCATGCGGTCTAGCAAGATTCGATAATTTTTATTATTTCAGAATATTTTTTAAAAAAAATTTCATTATGGCATGAACTTGAAGAAATTAAATTGCCATCAATGCAGCAAAACTAATTATATTCCCAAAATCATATGCCATTAAATATTCTTCTTCAGTGAAAAAGTCTTGGTATTGTTTAAGAAATATGAATGCAGTTTTAATCTTGCGACTAAAACTAAAAGAAAGCTAGGAGTTTCTAGTTTTTCAAATAAGCATTTTTTCGATTGTTTGACCTACATGGAGGCAGTTTTTGATCAAATTAAGCATACCAAGCGATGAAAAAAGAAAAAAAACAGGAATGTTGGTGAAAGTGAGTTTACCAAAAATCATTTTCATGAATTGGTTTTTATAATTTTAGTCTTAAAGGGATTTTAGTACTACAACCATTTAGTACTACAAATTCGTTAATTAATTTTTTAAGCAAAATATATCATTGATTGAGACCATAAAGTATAGTTTGAAATATATTACTATAAAACTCGTGATGATCAGTTAAGAGTATGTAAGCCTCTAAACCAATTACTGAACTAAATTTCATGTACGCAACACTTAGACATGATGCAGTTAAAGAAACGATAATAAATAATACATACCAATAACAGTAATATATCCATAACTTTTTGAAATACCAGCAGGATTTCTTGCACTACATGAATAAAAACCTTGTGCTGGATTATCAACAGTTAAAGTTGTAACATTCAAATTATGTCGAACTTGAAATTTTTGTCGATTCAACGCAACAGGTTTATCATTACAAAACCATTCAAATAGGGCTGGTGGTTCAGAGCTGACTTCAACAACAAGTGTTAAACGATCTGATGATGCAACACGATAAGCTTTGATTACCTGAAAGGGATTTGGATTAGTATTCAGTTTAACAAAAAATGAAAATATTGGTGAAACAATATAGAGCTTAGGTCCCACAAATATGGATTTTAAACGGACAAAAAAATTACATCAAATTTTCTCTTAGGGCAAATACAGATAGAGTAGTTAGTTGCGCGTCAGACTTGTAATCCAGTAGATGGGAGTCAGCAGCGAGGTTAAATTTAGTATACTATACGCATATTCTTATACGGATTAATTACTGCATATTCTTAAAAATTCAGTTTTTTTTCATGTTTTAGGAAGGAACTCGAATCTCGATGTTGACTTCCATAAACTGAATTGCAAGTCTACCGCTAAACCAATTGTCTTCTCAGTTTTTCCCCTTAGAGAAAATATGAAGTACACTTTTTATCACAAAATATGAACGTGGTACAATAATGTAATCAAAAAATCAGTTAAAAAACCTTACTTGTATAAATTTTGGTGGTGTAAATGATACAAAGCTTTTAATTTCAGATGTCCAATGTTCTTCAGTATAAAATAAGTCTTGTGCACCTTCATGTCGAATTAGATGTGTTTCTTCAAGAGTTCTTCCAGGGCTCATTGGATGTAAAACTGTTTCACGATCTACAAAAGCGACTGATTGTAATGAAGCAGTTAATTTTTTAATTTTGTATTCATTTTTCCTTGTAAAAGAATAGAATATATTCTTTGATTTCAGTTTTTAAACTATTATAATTCAAAAAAATATGTTATAGTTCTTGTCAGTTTTGTTTTACAATTTTTGTAAATATTTCTCAGTTAAGAATTTCCCCCTTTTTTTAAAGAATTGTTAAAAATATTTTTTAAAAAATTTTTCAATGTGACGACTCGCAAACATAATGCAGTTTTGAGTCACAGTACTGTAATACTGTATCAGCTATTTCGTGCTAAATAAATATAAAAACAAATTTTTGAAGAACTTGGCAGTTTATTTTAAACAAAAAACTTTGTTCATGTTTCATAAAGGATATTTCCGACTTATTATTCAGTTTTTATAATCAAACAAAGTTTTTAAGATATTTTTTAAAGCTACAGAATATTAAATTACCAATTACATTATTTTATTGATATTGAAAACACTGAAAATATTGCTTTACTGGGAATTGCAGTCGGCAACAATTTTATTATTTTTTGTAAGCTTTTGGTAAAATTTTTTGAAAAAAAGCACAGATTAATTTATCACAGAAATTTTTTGATTTCAAGAACGATGCTATCTCGGTTTAACTAAATGTTTAATCTATTTCTAATTGCATCTGAAAAAACACAATCTAGGAATAAATATCCCGCTACAATGTTTTGTTCAGTTTATTAATGAAAATATTTTAGTAATAAAAAATATCATTGCTTTTAGAAGCTTTATTTTATGAGCGTTTATCTAATTAAAATTCTTTTCTGAAAATTGCTTGAAATGTACACGGTATCGATGCCATTTAGTCAAAAGTGACATTATTCTTTATGAATATGTTTTGGGTTAAGGTAGTAAAAGCGTTTTTGGGTATCACCTTGTTAGTTAAAGTAAAATTCAAAAAGCAAATCTTCGTGGCAGTTAAAATGCGGTGTAAGCTATGAGCGTTAATGAACAATTTCCATTTAACTATTGAAACAAGTTTTTCACGGTCACATTTTTTTCGCAATAAAAAAAGTTTAAAAACATTTAATTGGCAGATTGCCAATATCACACTTTTCTGATTAGTTTAATAGTTAATTTCTTACAGTTACCAAGATGTTAATATATAAATATGCTTAATGCATTTTCAAGTCAGTTTAATAAAAGCTTAAATAAAGATATCCCCCAAAATACTCTCTTACCCGATACAAATGAGCTTAAAGGTGAATGAGTTTGAAAATATGGTGATCGACGAGTTGGATCAAGTCCACCAGCAATATCAGTAATAACACTACGAGGTGATAAAACTCCACCAATTGATGATCGATCTGCTGGTGATAGAACTCCCTCTGATCGGGTGTCTTGTATTTGTTCGTTTGGTTGTGGATCAGTCATTTTTCTTCTTTATTCGTCTTTTTTAATTTCGTTCGTTTTAAAAAAAATAAACTGATTCACTGAAAAGCAAAAGTTATTTAAGATAATGCTACTATCAAAGACAGTTACCAAATTAAAATTGAGCGGCTTTTAAAAAGCCCGCCTATGGCGGCCACAAAAACAACTTTTCAGTAACAGGCCGTTACAGGTTGTTGATGGAATTCTTCGAGACAAAAAAGAAAAACAATATCAAAAAATTTGTTCACTTTTTCTGATTTGGTTTGAATAACTTTTCGTTGTCAGCAAAAACTTTTACCGCTAAAATTATGGTAGTTACAGAAGGAAGAAAAATTTTGAAATATTCACAAGAGAATTATTCTAAACAGTTAAAAAAATGTCAGGTAACGCAGAAACGGAAAAACAGTTTTCAATAAAAATTTTAAAAATGAATAATAGTTGCTTAAAATATAGATAAATACAATTTCAGAGAGAAAAAAGTGAACATTTGTTTCAGGAACACTTAAAAAAAGATATGCAATATAAAAATCTAAAAAATATAGTAAAAATATTTAAAAAAGGGAAGGTGTGGAAAAGGCAGTTAAAAAAGCAAAAAAAATATGATGATTGTGGGAGTTTTAAAATAACGAATCATATAGAAATGGAGTTTTAAATTAATATATGATTAAATGTACGGCTACAAAAACAACTTTTCAGTAAAAGGTCGTTACAAGTTGTTGTTGGAATACTTTGAGATAAAAATTTTGACAAATTAATAAAAGAAATATTTTTTATAAAATAAATAAAAAAAAATTTTTAGACAGTTTTCAATAAGAATTTTTTAAAATAAATAGTTACTTGGAGCTGAATACAAAATCAAAGAGAAAAAAGCGAGCGCCTATTGCAGAAACTCAAAAAAAATACTGTATCAAATATAAAAGTTTTAAAAAATAAAGATTTTAAAAGTGTTCAATTAAGAGAAGGCAGTTAAAAAGCAAAAAAGTATGATGATTCTGTAAGTTTTTGTAATATGGTATTGAAATTCGAATCAGTTAAATAGATAATGTTGTGTTTTACAAAATTTTTAAAATAGTCTACCAAGTGATGATCTATCAGCTAAGAATAGAATTATCCATTTATTGTCCGTTTGGTTATGGAACAGCGATAGCACTAAAGACAGTTTTCAAAATAAGATTGAGCGGCTTTTAAAGCTCGCCTATGGCGGGCAAAAAGAACTTTTCAGTAAAAGGCCGTTACACGGTTTGATGGAATTCTTTGTAAAATAAAAGAAAAACAATATCGAAAAATTTGTTCGCGTTTTTTATTTTGGCCCAAATAGCTTTGTTGTTTTTGCGAAAAAAATTAGTTCCGCTAAAAGTATTGGCAAATTAATGAGGAAACTTTTTTGCAAGATTCGCAAAAGAAACTTCCTCGACAGTTTAAAAATGTAAAATCAGGCAAATTTGGACAGTTTTTGATAAAAAAAATAAAACACTGAAAAGCAATTTAAAATATGGGTAAATACAAAATAAGAGAAAAAGAAGTGACCATCTATTTCAGAAACACTTGAAAAAAAGCAGTATCAAATATAGAAATCGAGATTATAAAAATATTTTAAAAAGCGAAGGGAGTGAAAAGGTAGTTTAAAAAAAACCAAAAAAGTAAGCTTTAAAATAGCGAATCAAATAGAACTTTATAATAATAAAATTTTTACTGATTATACATAATTAAATTTAGCATGGTTTCGAATCAGTTAGATAAAATAACATTTTTTTCCGCAAAAGCTATTGTAATTATTGAAGAAATAAACGCAAAATTTAAAGACATTTGGCAGTTATAACATAAAATAGTCAACAAAAAAACAATACAGCAGTCTTCAATAAATGAGTAATTCAAAATACGGATAAATACACAGAGACAAAAAAAGATGTCTTGTAGTTTTAAAATCTTATGTATGCTTCAATTTCAAGAAAAAAGTCTTTCTGAAAAAAATGGACACTTACTGCAGAAACACATAAGGTATCTGTTCTAAAAAAAAGGAAGGCAGTTAAAAAACAAAAAGTTATATTGATTCTTTAAGCTTTAAAACAATGAATCAAAAAGAAGTACAGTTTATAATAATTAAAAAGAAAATTAACTGATTGTACAAATCAAAAGTTGCATGGATCGACTCAGTTAGATAAAATAACTTTGCTACTTTACGAATAATAAAAAAATGTGAAAATAAATGAAGAATTAGCTGTAGATAGAACCCCAACTGATGAAGCATCCGATAGTTGTTTGTTTAGTTATGGATTAGCAATTTAATGTCTTTAGCTTTTTTCCATTAAATTATTACAAATATAAAAGTGCAATTATTCTACGTGATATTACTACAGCCAGTTTTCGATATAAAATTGAGCAGCATATAGCGACCGCAAAAAAAACTTTTTCAGTAAAGAAATTATTTGATGGAATTTTATGAGATAAAAAAACAGTATCAAAAAAATGATTAGCCCAAATAAATTGTTTTGTTGCCGACAAAAATTTTTCTGTTAAAATTTTAAAATAAGTTTTGTTTTTTTTTCGCGAAAAATCACTAAAACATGGATCGTTAAAGAACAAAAATTGAGATCTACTTTAAAAAGATTGACAAACCAAAACATCAAATGTTACAGTATTAAAAAGTTAATAAGAACGTAAACATTAATTACGTTCAAGAACAATGTCAGTTACCAATGTGAGAAAGCGCAATAAATATACAGAATTTTAAAATACGATTAAAACAAATTTATGAATATCGTAGTTTAGGAATCAGATTGATGAAAGTGTGCACACAGGAAAAAAAAAGTAAGAATAGACTTTAGAGAGAAATTAACTAAATAATAGACATGATTGTCAGTTAAAAAAACCAAAAATTCTAGGCAAAAGACAATAAATATATTTTACAAAATAATAACTAACAACGTAATAGAATTTAATTAAAAACATAACAGTTTTTTAAAAAACAAATAGATATGGTTCATTTTTATGATGCGAAAATAAGTGAAACAGTTTAATGAAATAATTGTAACAAAAAAAGCTCAACAAATGCTGAAATGTAAAAATAGCATAATTACACTACTTTGGTCACTTTTTTAGTGCTTTTTTTAAAAACGCAATGACAAAAAATACCAGTTTAACTATACCATAAATGACAATATTCAGTATTTGTTTTTTTAAAAAAGTTTGCAAGCAAATGACAGTTAAATTCATAAAATAAAAACATCTTTAAAGCAAGTTAATTTTTTAGCATGATCATGAAAGAAAATCAGTTTATTATTTTTTACATATCTTTAGACATAATATGTGAGATAAATATTTGATAAGAAATCTATTTCAACAAATAGCTTCAATATAATAGATAATAAATGACAAATAATATAATAATATTTTAATTAAAAGTTTTAAAATGTGGTGATCACAAAAATCAACAAATTTTTGTTGTTTTTTTTTATTATTTTTATTTAAAAATACCATGAAAGATTATTTACGATTCATGGTATAACAGTTTTTGCAAAACAATTTCAACAAAGAAGACGTCTGAATTATTCAGTTTTATATTAGTATGCCGCAATTACACAGAAAAGAATTATAAAATTAACAGCTTAAAGAAATTACAGAAATATGATAAGAACTCCCAGTCAACAAGTATAAATAAATCCTATTGGCACTTATTATAAATAACTTTATCTAGCTTTTACAAATTGGCCCCTTATAGCCTATTAAAATGAGGAGAACATGGAAAATCAGTGAAAAAAAGGTAAAATAAGAACATCAAACACAAAAAAATCCAGTTAATAAAATAATTATAAAAACCTTCAAGCCACTTAATTTATTCAAATTTCATATTTTCATGGGATTGTTTATGTAATATGGATTTGCATAAAAAAGATAAATTTTGACAAATAAAAAGATAAGAGCATATGATAAGGATGTGCAGTTAACAAAGAATGTGGTACACCGCTTTGGGTATTTCAGTTTTAGTTTGTGTATTAAATATGCTAATAGCAAGACTAGGATTCCAGTTAAACTTTGAAAAGATTTTTTATATAAAAAAGACATAATCGACATTTATATTTTTTTAACTCTTCTTTGACATTAAAAAAGAAATTTTGTGTTTGCTTTAAAGAAAAAAGAATGAGTGCAATGACAGATATGCAAGTTCTATGCAGTTTTAATAATAGATTTTGTAAACGATAAAATTTAAAATATTTGCAATATTTTTGAAAAACAGTAAGAAAAAGAATGAAACGTATAACAAAAAAAATTTAACCAAAAGACATGCATTAATAATTCAGCTTTAAAAAAATATTATATTTGTAGCAAGAGTCAATGTCAAAGAAAAAACAACACAATAACAAATGCAAAAAGTGACTGATTCGCTTCAAATTCGATTGTGAAATGTTTATATCAGTTTTAGAAAATTCAAGGTTTTTTTCCATAAAAAAAAGACAAAAGATAGTGTTATAAAGTATAATATTGTATAAAGTTTGAGTGATGGTAAAAATGTCAGCAAAAGCTTAAAGAAGAATGCTATAATATTGCCAATGCATAGATATCCTTACCAGTCAATCAATTAATAAATTATTCAAATTATATTATTTAAACGAAAAGTTGTCTTTTTATTGTTCACTAAAAAGTTTAAAATTACCTACTTATTGCATAAAAATAACAGATTTCGCATTAAAAAAACACAGTAATTGTTAATAATGAAGCTTGTCAGTTAAAAAAAGAAAGACCAAAGGCAACATTTATATTTTTCACCTCGTCGAAATTTAAAAAAAGGTAAGGATTATTTTCGGGTTTCGCAGTTGCTTGAAACAAATGAAAAAATAGTGATTGACTTTAACTGCACTTGTACTAATATGGTTAAAAAAATGGCAAAGAAATTTCTAGTTTTATTAAATTTTCATGATATGTAGACAAAATAAAAGTTTCGTTAAGCTTACGCTTCTTATACCAATTATGAACAACTGACAGTTTTTACTGTTTTTTTATAAAAAAGGCAAGAATTTGAAATAAAGAAATAACGAAAAAACAGTTTAATAAGAATTTCAAAACAAATATAGTGTGTCAAAAGCAACATTAAAAAAAAACATTATTATATTCATTTAATAGCAAACAAAACAAATTACAGTACAACAAGTTTCATTATAAAGCTCCAAGACAACTCTTTTATAACCCATCGACATTAAAAAAAGAAAAAAAAGATTATTTTTGTGTTTCGCGGTTGCTTGAAACAAATGAAAGAAAAAAGTGACTGATTTTAAATTGCTTTTTAACATTTCCCATTTCTTTATTGCAGTTAAAAAAATTTTTTTGCCGAGTAGAGGGATTGACATTTTTCTTTCTGCTTTTTTTTTAGCCTGTTGGATCGGCTGTTACTTTTCTCTTCTTTTCTTGACTGACTGATCGGGTGCTGTTGCTGCTGATTTTTTTCAAACGCGGTGGCGGCGGTGGCGATATTTTTTTCTTAGATTGAGGACGAACGGGATCGAAAATGAAAAGAAAGGATAATGGCACTTTTTTGATGCTAACTGAAAAAGATTTTTTTGTCATCGTTTTTTTGCTGCTGCTATTGAACTTTTGAAGGAGGATAACATCGGCCAGCGGCAAGTGGGATTTCAATTTCGTTCGGGTGATTGTCTTGTTTTTGATGAAGCAAGCAAGCAAGCAGCAGTCGCTTGCTGCCCTTTCCTTTCTTTTTGCAATCAGTTAATGCCAATACGTATATATTTTTACTTTTTCAGCTTTAATTTCTTTTCGTAAGTTTCAAAACACGTTCCAACTTTTTCTTTCGTCTTTTTAACTTTATCCCTGCCTTTTGTCATGGCCAGTTACTCTCCCTTACTAATTATAGTTTTGTCTTTTTCTTCTTCATGAATATCAGTTATCTCTTTGCTTTGTAGAACAAAAAGTGAACAATTGTCGACATGATCGTGAAAAACAGATAAAAACAGATTTATCAACCATTGTTTTACTCAGTTTTCTTCAACATTCATGTGTTTTTTCATTAACGTTTTTTTGCACGAATGTTTTTCTAACAAAAAGTGGCAATTGATAGTTGTGGATTTATTGATTGAAATTTAAAAAAAGAGAAGATTATCGATGAAAATAAGCTTTAAAAACAGTTGTTTCAAGGATAAATAGAAAAATCCAACAGGCACCAGTTTTAAGGGAAAATGTTATTTGTTGCAAAATTAGTAATCGCATTCCCCATAACAATATTACCAACACACAAATTTTTTTTGTTTAATTAATTAAAGTTTAAGCAGTTTTTGGCTTTTTCAGTTTAAAAAACTTTTTTTTAGCACATCTGACATACTTGTAAAAATACTTTTATCTTTATTTTCTCTAGCAAAATATACAAAGAAGAAAAAATACAAAATCAAAAACTGTGAAGTGCCTAATATTCTAAATTGGGGAATTACAACAGCTAATGATTTTAAGTTGTGGATTGATGAAATTTAGCTTTAAAAAAAACAAAAAATAACAATTTTTAGGGGTAATATTATTTAATATTTATTGTTGCAAATACAACATTCCATCACAGTTAAAAAATAAATAAACTTTATGCAGCTCCGAACACAAATTCTCTGTTAATAAAGCCCATTTTTTGTAGCACAAACGTCTGATTTACCTATAAAAAAATTCTAAACTTCATTTTCTTCACACTTAAATATACAAACACAAAAGCAGAAATTATTATGGGAGTTAATGAAAACTGTATTAAAAAACATTATCCTTGACAATTAACTTCAAAAACAAGCTGATATGATACAATGAAAATGTATAAAGAAGCAAGTTTTAATAAGGGATATTTTCAGCATATAAGATATCAAATCACAAACTCCAAAATAAAAAAATATCCTTAAATGGTAAAGTTTTAAATTTTTGATAATTGCGGATTTATTGATTGACAAAAAAAAGTGGAGATTATATATATAAGCTTTAAAAATATTTGCTTAGTTGCAGAATATAATATTAAAATTGTCAGTTTTTTGAGATAATATTATTTAATGCTTATTTACCACTTTCAAGGCAGTTAAAATCTTTGTGCAAGATAAATAAACATTATGCTGCTCCGAATACAAATACTCTGTTTACACAGTATTAAAACTCATTTTTTGTAGCACAAACGTCTGATTTACAAGAAAAAAAATGTTTCAACTTTATTTTTTACAGTTAAATATTCAAACACAAAATTAAAAATTATTATTACAATGAAAATTGTTGATGTATTGAAGAAGTCTATCAATGAACAGTTATTCTGACACATTAAAAATTTACAAAGAGATCGTTTTTTTAGGAACAATAAAATTCAATATTGCAATATTAACTTTTGATGGATTTTTAACATTCGCATAAAAATTAGGAGACTGTTCAAAAAAAAAGAAAAATGCAGGATTGATAATTATAATTTCATTGCAATAATAAATAAAAATCCACCAATTGAAAATAGGCAGCAGAAGTAATTGAAAGTTGTAAAAATTGGTTCACAAAAAAAGAGATATGATCATCGATGAAAATTAGCAAAAATCAGTTGTTCTGGTAACTTTACAAGAGGCAGTTTTTAAAACATTTTTTTAATTAATGTTGCAACATAAATCAGTTTTGTATTTTTAACATTTGCAATTGCTGTATCAAAATTATAAGGCAAAAATAATTTATGATAAATAATATCTGAAAACTAAGCGTAAAAAGCATTTGTTTTAGTGATGATATTTCAAGGCTGTATGATCAACTTCAAGACCACAGTTTTCGCAACATTTGAAAAAAAAATTGACAATATTTTAGCATCAATGGGGTTTTAATTTGTCGAAATTCTTCACAGTTTAATTTTCACCATTTACCCTTTCTTTAAACAATTTTAAAAAAACACATGTTCATCTATCCAGAAATATCAGCTGTTTTTTTTTACTCCAGCAAGTTGAGTTCATAAAAATTTTCTTCTTTGATGAATGATTGATGATCAGGTATTCTTTAGTTTTCATTTGTGAAACACAAATCGATGTTTAACACAGCGGAAACCAAAAAACAATAAACCGCTTCAGCTAAAATCAAACGGTGGGCTTACTTTCGGCTGGTTCAGCTAAACTTTATAATTCACACATGTAAGCAAATATTTTTACTTACAATGTATTTTACTAAAGTGAATTATGCAACTTGTTATTACTGAAAAATGAGCACTGATTTATATTAATTTTATGCCCACATAATAGCTATTAAAACTGAAACAACTTTCAAAGAATGGTGTTTTTTTATTTAATTGTTGCTGTTTTTTGTTTCAATAAGCAATATGCTTCTTGTAATTGCTGGTGCTAATTTATTACCATGTTTGTATTAATTATTAGAAAAAAACGAATTTTGGATATACACATGCATTTATATTACAATCTAAAATAACTGTCATATCTTTATGCTATAAAGCCAAATAAGTGTCCTTTTTAGAAAGAATAAGGATAAATGATAAAACTGCCTTTCAAATTTTCTTGGAAGAGTTAAGCGTGGGGTTTAAAAATGGCGATAAAAATTGTAATGAATCAAGCTTTATTGGACTAATAACTAATTTTTGAGGAATTAATATTAAAAACTGGTTGATTCTTTATGCGACCTTTAGCTATGAGAAAATGAGGATATCAAAGATATCATATTTATATTAATTTTAAAGTATAAAAAAATTGTTTAAACTGCCTCTCAATACAGCTTTAGGCTAGTTAGAAAGTAGCACAGATCACAATAAAACTAATAGAAGGTTAACAGCGTTTGCATAAAAATAACTTTTTCAATGCAGTTATGAGCATTTTCGGTTATAAAATTTAACTAAAAAAATTTTAACTTTTGAAACTAAACTTTGTTCTTCCATTTTCTACGCTTTCAGTCATCCTGGGTGATGGTTTTATTAATAATAAATAACTGATGTTAACATTACTATTGTTATTTTTATTTAAACGGAATCTAGTTTGAATGCAATGATTTTGCATTAGTTGAAAATAGACTACTCTGTTGACATGTATAAAACTGTAAGGCAAACTTTTTTGATGCAAATGCTAAGGTCACTGTCACCTTCTATTTTCAATGCCACGATCATTGGTTTATGTGTTTACTGAAAAAAAAACAGCAACATGTGACATTTAAAATTTTATATTAAAATTCACATTATGCTCAAAACTGAACAGTATTTGCGGCATGTGTTGTAGCTTTTATTGCAACGTTTTCTTCCATACCTAAAAAGCATAACTGCCAAACAGTAAATCAAACTAGGCAATGCTCAAAACTGAGAGCTTCACCACAACTTGAATGGTTTGTTGATGGTGATTTAATTATATCGAATGCATGTTTTACCCTTTAGCTTCTGAATTCTAAGATTATAATTGAGAAAGATTTTCCATTAATGTGTTTATTTAAATTTTTTCAAAAACTGACAAATTTTTTGCTCTAAAAAATAAGTAATACAACGAGGAGTATTAATAATAATTACCCGGTCAATAAAATTGTAGAAACACAAGCGGTTTTTTCAATAATTAATAATTAAGTGTATAGAATTAAAAGATAAGCTAAAGAAACTGGGCATTGTTGATTTGTTTTACGTAAAAAGTTTTTAACCAAAATATGCTTACATTGTTAAAAATTGTGATTACCGAAGGATAATAAAGTCGTAGGAAGTTTAACTGATACCTAATATTTAAGAAGATGAATCATTTTTAGTTTCCGTGAAAGAAGATTTTTGATATCGTTTGAAGAATTGAGCAGCTCTGATATTTTCATCACATTTGACAATTTTGATCTCTTTGGTAATTTTATCATGCACGGAAATTTGTTTTTCTTTAATAAAATACTCTTTTTTGATAACTTTGCTATAAAAGATTAAAAATTGATTCATGTTAAAAAACATTTTTTTTAAGTTGTTTTTTGAAAAATGTTTTTAAAATAAGTCTTGGCAAAAATAATATACACACCAATTAATTCTATAGAGCTTGATTTTACTGGATCGCAACGCCTGAAAATCGCTTATAATTAATGCTTTTTTCATTCTGCGTTTTTTTAATGATTTATTTATTTAAACTGTTGCTCCATTAACAGCTAGAGTAAATAATTACAATTTGTAATCATTAACAAATGGTTGCAAACAAAAACTGAAAAATTTTATAGCTATCTCTTATCATTTTCAAAAAGTAAAAATTAAATTACTGAGACAGTTTTCTGTGAAATTTTCTTGAATTTTAGCTAACTGTGAAGTTTTTCCGGGTTGCTAAAACATTTGGTTTATAAAAAAATTAAAATTGGAATAGATTTAGTAGCTTCGTTTGCTGAGAACTTTTTAGAATCGTGGTAGTTTTCTATTTTTACATCTTTTAGTAAATTTATAAAACTGATTGACTAAGATTCTTATCCAAGTAAAAGTTGTTATTTATTGAGTAGCACTAATTTTAAAGGTATTTTGTTTAATTGTTCATGAGATACCATTTACCAACAAAATAGAAATAATGTTTTTAAACTTATATTTGTTGTTAGCTATTTTTTTGGATTGCTAGACTTATGAGGGTGGACAAAAACTGTTCTTCTTTTATCAAAAATTAGAAGATCGATTGTTAGAATATTGAAGGGACAAACTTTAAGAAATTATAAAAACAATTTTTATGTGCAACTGGCTCATATTGCTTTCATGTTTTGGTTATATAAGGTTAACTGTGTTTGATTATGCTGTCTTAAATTGTGACAAAGACTTAAAAAAACTGAATTTAAATAGCTGCTTTGTTCAAACTGTTGGAGGTTCATTGCTAGATTAACTTATAGAGAAGTGGGACTGTCAGATAACTTAGTTTAATTTTAGAATAAACTGATATCTTGAAGCCTTTTTGGGAAAAGATGTTTGAAGAAAAAATTAAAATTCTTTTAAAAAGTATATATGCGTTAAATGTTTCATTATAAGCAGTTTTTTTAATTTAGAGTATTTTATAAAACTGAGTCCAACGGTAAAGTCCTAAAGCTACAGTTTAACACACATCACTAACACGTATTTAACTGCTGCCCATCATTCTATTTGTTTAAACTTTTTATCTGAATATAGCAACTAAAAAAACTTTGAGATCTTAAACTGTTCCAAAATTCTTATAAGCTACAAAAACTGGTTAAAACGTATTCTGTGAATTTTTTTAAAGATTTGGCCAATTTTTGGCACAGCAAAATGACCTTCTCGTATCGAGCAGGGATGAAAAATGCGGCCGGCCGGCCAACATTTTTAGGCCGCGCGGCCGGCCGGGCCGAAGCTTCAGGCCGCGGGCCGGCCGCTCAATTTTTTTGCCAAAAATTTTTAAGCTATTTTCCTCAAAATTTACGAAAAACGAAGAACTTTACGTGTTCTTCTTGAAGTTTTTGAATTATATGAACATTAAGTATTTCATTAGAAGCTTCATTTCCCCATTTTTTGTCGAAAATCAGAAAATTTTCCCCCAAACGTTCAGTGATGAAAAATGCGGCCGGAATTTCCGGCCGGCCGCGGCCGCGGGCCGAAAATCGTCGGCCCGGCCGCATTAAAACACTAAAAATTTTTAAAACGTGTATTTTAACGTATAAAAATTTTTTAAAGCGATTTTGTATCTTTGAGGTGTTGTAAAGTGCATAATCAACCTTAATTTTGCAAAATAGGTTACATTTATTGAAAAAACTTTTGTTGATATACTAACGTTTGGGGGAAAATTTTCTGATTTTCGACAAAAAATGGGGAAATGAAGCTTCTAATGAAATACTTAATGTTCATATAATTCAAAAACTTCAAGAAGAACACGTAAAGTTCTTCGTTTTTCGTAAATTTTGAGGAAAATAGCTTAAAAATTTTTGGCAAAAAAATTGAGCGGCCGGCCCGCGGCCTGAAGCTTCGGCCCGGCCGGCCGCGCGGCCTAAAAATGTTGGCCGGCCGGCCCGCGGCCGGGCCGGCCGGCCGCATTTTTCATCCCTGCAAACGTTAGTATATCAACAAAAGTTTTTTCAATAAATGTAACCTATTTTGCAAAATTAAGGTTGATTATGCACTTTACAACACCTCAAAGATACAAAATCGCTTTAAAAAATTTTTATACGTTAAAATACACGTTTTAAAAATTTTTAGTGTTTTAATGCGGCCGGCCAAAAATTTTAGGCCGCGAGGCCGGCCGGGCCGACGATTTTCGGCCCGCGGCCGCGGCCGGCCGGAAATTCCGGCCGCATTTTTCATCACTGGTATCGAGCCAAAAATGATACCTAGGTTTTCGACCATGCTTAACAAGCTCAAATCCAAAATTTTAGGGCTTTAACTCAACCTTAACCCTGATTTTTGGGTCCCAAAACGAGAATATCAAGGTTTATTCACATTGATGCCATATATTCAATTTCTTTAAAGTTGTTAATATTCTTTCACCCATATAGGTTTTCGAGGTCGGGGAATCCGAATTTCGCATTTTCGAACGAAAATTTTCGCTGCAAGACCCATTTTTCGCACAACGGCACTTTTTGTGCCGTCGTAACTTTCCGGCAAGGGCCCACGGGGCGGAATGGATAGCACCATCGGATTCAGCGCCCTTTTTTACCCCAGGGGGGTCAAGAATGGTAAAAAAACCGGGGGAAGAAAAACGGGTTTCGTATCATTGAACATAGAGTACTGTGAAAAATTTGCCTTGGTCCCCCCTGTGCTCACAAAATGACAAAAAAATAAAAAAAATTTTTTTGTCTAAAAATGCTTAAAAATGGTTTCTAATAATTATAGTATTACTTTGGGGACGGTGAAAAAATGTTTTAATGTTATTAATAGCTTTTTGAAGTGATAAAACAACGAAAATTACTATATTTCCTCATGCTCTATGTTCAATGATACGAAACCCGTTTTTCTTCCCCCGGTTTTTTTACTATTCTTGACCCCCCTGGGGTAAAAAAGGGCGCTGAATCCGATGGTGCTATCCATTCCGCCCCGTGGGCCCTTGCCGGAAAGTTACGACGGCACAAAAAGTGCCGTTGTGCGAAAAATGGGTCTTGCAGCGAAAATTTTCGTTCGAAAATGCGAAATTCGGATTCCCCGACCTCGAAAACCTATATAGGTGAAAGAATATTAACAACTTTAAAGAAAATGAATATATGGCATCAATGTGAAAAAAGCTTGATATTCTCGTTTCGGGACCCAAAAATCAGGGTTAAGGTTGAGTAAAAGCTCTAATATTTTGGATTAAGGCTTGTTAAGCATGGTCGAAAACCTAGGTATCATTTCTGAAGAAAAAATTTTTTAGCTGTGCCAGCCGTTTTAAAAAAATTCATAGAATACGTTTTAAGATAATTCCACTGTTAATAATAAATATATTTAACTGATATCTAAACTCAACATTTTTTAATTTTTTTTATTGAGGACATAGCTTAAACAACAACAGCTAAAATATTTGTTTATTCGATAACTGATTTTGAATTAACAAACTAATAAAATAAGTAAATAATAATAAATAATCAGAGATTTATTCTGCATATTTATTTATTAATTTATATTAAACTGATGACCAAGCTATAAAATTTTTTTATTACGATTATTGCGATAAACTGACATCAAATAAAAATTTAAAAACTGTACGCTATGTTCTATTTTTCTTGGATATGGATATTCTAATAAGCTTTGTTAACTGCGATACTTTATGCAGTAGCATAAAAATTTATTTAAAAAACTGTGGTAAAAAATTTTGCAAATCAAAAACTGTCTTTTTTAATTTGATCTGTTATGATTTGTAGGCTTATTAGAAAGAGATAAAAAACTGTATAACTAGAATATTAGAAAACAATTTACAAATTTGTTAGAAGATTTCAAAAACTGCGCTGATACACATGCGACAAATATTTTTTTTTATTAAATTTTTATTAAGCTAGGTAATTAGATGTGATATATATGATATAACAACAGCACAAAACTTTTTAACAAACTGTAACATCCTCTCCATAAGTAAAGGAACACACTTTTTTTTGAAGTACTTTCAAAAAAAAAACTAGCCACATATTTCAGTTAGTAATACAAAGCTAATGAAGCCTTAATTGAAGTAGTTTTATTAATATTTTAGTGTAACTGTGGGGTTTTATTTTCTTTGGATTATTAAGCTATAAGATTTACTTATTAAATTATTATTAAACTGTATTGTATTGAGCTGTCATAGGATAAATATGTTTAAATGTAACTGTTTATTGATTTATAAACTTTAAAATTTCTTCAAGAAAATAAAACTGTATCTTAATAATCGAATAAATGAAACTGTTGATTATCAATTTTTTTAGTAATAAATTGCTATAAAACTGTTATTTAAAATTGGAAAGAGTAACGGTAAACTAAGTATAACTGTTCATCGTTAAGTCTAACAGTAACTAATAAAGTAAAAACTATACCCTTGTTGTAAAGTATGATGGCACGTGTTGACAACCATAGCTTTTAATTAAATGAGTTTTATTTTGTTAAAACTGCAAAGTATATCACAACAGTGTTCCGTTCATATAATCTAAATAATATAAACTAACAAGGGACCGTTACGAGATGTCATCTATGGATTTCTTCGAAAATAGCGGGGATCAACAGCTCATAGTAAGGGATGAAAAACCCCCAAGTACTAGCTGCCCTTTCGCCATTTGAGGAATTTAGTAGCATTTTGCTATTACACTGTAAGTAGCAGGCGATGAGCGTCTTACTATATGAATTACGAGTTTGTTGATTTTAGATCGTCATACATGCCAAAATATAATTTTTCATAGATAATCAATCATATTTCAAGCATTTACAAACATTTAAAATTATCACAAACGTAAATTATAGAATATGAAGTTCATCGTCTGTTACTTACAGTGTAATAGCAAAATGCTACTAAAATCCTGAAATGGCGAAAGGGCAGCTAGTACTTGGGGGTTTTTCATTCCTTACTATGGCCTGTTGATCCCCGCTATTTTCGAAGAAATCCATAGATGACATCTCGTAACGGTCCCTTGTAAAGCGAATAATAAATTTGTTTTAACAAAAATTAAAGTGGTAAGAGATAATAATTAGGATTTGAAAAAACTGCGGCTTCACTACCATAAAAAGATAATTGAAGGTCAAAAAACAAAAAACAAGAAAATATTGATATCCATTCCCAACTGACCACAAAGCAAATTCTATTATTTTAATGCTCTTCAAAAATTATATACCTTTAATTGTTTTTTAAAATTCTCTATATTTTGGTCAAACAAACAAAAAAGGAAGTTCATTATTTTATTACAGATCAAAAAGGCTAAGGGCATAAATTTGTTTAAAAACTGAATTTGAAGTTGGGCAAGTAAAAATTTGTTTAAGTACGTTTGAGGCAAAAGTTAAATTTGATATTTGAATAACATTTTTTTGGGGAAACGAAAATGGAACAAAAAATTTTTATCCACAAAAAAAGCTTGGATCTAACTGTAAAAAAAATCCATGCTTGTCTGCAAAAAAATTTAGCTTCCAAAAAAGATTGTTATTTTTTTCGTTTCATTTAATTATATGACGTTAATAAATTTTTCTTTTGAAAAAATAAACAGAAAAAAAACGTGCGAAAAATGTTTACATCAATACATATGAAATAAACTGTGACTCCCAAACTGCTCACGGTTTAAACTATTATATTTCTAAACTGAATATATTTTCGTGTACTCAAAGAAAAAATTTCTAAAAAAGTTGTAGTTTTTGTCTTAAATTTCTTCCAATAGTGAGTAGTAAGAAATAATTTGCTTAAAATTTACCTAATTTAAATCTACTACGTGTTTATTTTTGAAAAACTGGAAAATTCAAAGCAAATATATTTTTTTATGAAAAATATCTAAAAAAATAAAGATATGATATAAACTAAAAAAACTGTTATTCATGATAACAATATTTTCAACTGTAAAGTAGTTAAGGCTTTTTAATAGCAGCGATGTTTTCCCGCATTTGCTTTCTTAGCGTTCGCATCTTTATAACTGCAACTCGAATCGCAATAGGAGCAATATGTGTTTCAAAACTTACAGAAGAAGAGTCTTTTAATAGCATTAACTGAAAGAAATTTAAGCTCATTTTAAAACAGAAGAAAAAACAAACTTTAATTATAAAACTGTCATCTCTGAAATATGCTGCATTGTCTACACTGATAAAAGCGCTTGAGGGAATTCTAGATAAATAGTTTATAACTGCAACAAAAGAGCATTTAAATTTTTATGAAAAGATTTTTAGGTCTTAAAGCTTGGAATGTGAATTACTTATCAAGATAAACTAGCTGTTGAAATAAAGTGCACATTAAACTAAAAATTTATAATTTTTAACTGTTGAGAAAAGTTGCTTGGTTTTATTTTTTGAGCCAAAGATTTATGACACTTCTTAATTAACTGAAAAGAGACTTTCTTGCGGCAATAAAAAAATTAAAATTAACTTTCTCTGGAGTTTATAGTCATCTTGTTAAAATAACTGTAGGGTACAATATTATAGCAAAAGCTTTGAGTCTATTTTTAAAACATTTTGTCATATTTGAAGAAACTTTTATCTAGTAACTGTTGTGACAACAGTTTAACTTTGTAACATTTTTGTGTGAGGTAGAGAGCAATATAATGTTTAAAACTGTCCCATTGTCATGAATATTTTATTAAATTACCTGGCAGAGCAATTAAAGCATTTTAAAACTGAGAATTGTGTAAAAGTCCTTGAAGCGAACTTTCACTAAACGAAACAAATTGCTAATATAAAAAACTGCCACGTTCAAAATAATCATGTCTAAATATATAAATTAATTAATCAAAAATATTGTTTTAAACTATTATTGATTTCTAATTGCTTTATTTATGGGCTAAAAGATGGCATTCCAATCGACGAATCACTCGTTGGAGTCAAGTATTTCCCAACTAAAGAAACTTCTCGTTTCTCACTTCGTCTTCGAAATATTAATCCCGCTGATCAGGGAGTGTACACAAGCCGTCTTGAAAGAGGAAGCACTGTGCCACAGTCTGATGGAAAGCTAATCGTTAAACAACTTGCTCCAATTGAAGATGAAGAGGAGAAAAAGAAGAAAACTGAAGAAGAAGTTGATGATGCAGAAAAGAGGTCTAAAAAGCCAAAGAAAGAATTCTCAGATGATCAGCCAACATTTGATTCACCACCATTCTTCCATTACACGCTAGAAGATGAAACTGCCAATATTAATGACAGAATGATTACACACAATACAACCCTTTCAGAACCTGATGGTGAATGGTATAAAAATGGTGTCAAAGTTATTGAAGATCCAAAATATGCTAATCGTCCAGATCCGACGAACATGGAAGTGTGAGATCAGTTGGAATGTTATATATTGAACGTAAGTTTTTTTGTTGTAAATAAATTATGTATAAGTCGCTACTAATTCTGAAGGATCTGATGAAACTGAAATAGAACTGATTGTGCAAAGAAAAAGTAAGTTTAGTAAAGGTGATTAAACTGCGTGGCAGTTTTGTTGTTCAGATAAAAATCAGTATAAACGGCATAAATTCTGTATATTTTGTATAAAATATTTTTTATAACAACTTTTATAAGGTCAAACTGGCGACAATTATAATTTGTGGAACGCATTTTTTAAAAATGCAGATTACAGATTTAAAGCTAGTCAAAAACGCCGTTTACATCATTGTTGGTTATTTTTTTTATAACACAATTCTCTATATTTTAAGTAAACGGCTGCATTTTTAGGTTTTTGGAAAAAGATGTTTGTGAATTTCAAAGTGTGAATGGTTTTAGAATATCTGAAAAATAAACTGATAACCGCTTCTGAGGGTGGATTACGATAAAAACAAAAAATTTAACTGATGATATGATAGTTTTGACAAAACATATCCAAAAAAGAAAAATCTTTGTTAAATCAAACATTAGAAAACTGGAAATTTTTAAAATTGTTTTTAAATAAAACTGCCCCGTTTTTTGGGTGAGGCCATGTTATTTATAAGATACAAAAAACGTCTTATACAGATATGCGAAAAATTACATAGTTTTGTGATGATAACTTTTGATTTTACAATTCCATTAAACGTCGATTTATTAAGCCATTAGAACGACAAACGAGTCTTAAAAGGAGCTGACGCTAAAAGAGAAATACAATTGTATTGTTCATTTACCTATATATTATTTCTTATGCCACATTAGGGTTACATAAATGCAACAAACAAAAATAAATAAAAAACTTTTTCGTTTGTTGCTTTAAGCTTTTGGTAAAACTTTTTTTAAAGGATTAATAAACTGCCCTTCTGTATCTCGTTTAGTTATTTATATTTTGACTGCTTAACCCCTTCAGACATTGGCACATATACTTTGCAATGTGAAAACTCTGCTGGTACTGCCACCACACAAGTAAATCTTGAAATTGAAACTCCAACATTTGTTATCGAAAAAGCCGAAGGAATTCCACCAAAATTCCTTAACCCAAAACAAAAACTGACCAAAACAAATGTCTCAGAAATCCAGTTGAAAGCAGAAAGAACCAATTAGTTTCCGACGGATTTAAATAAAGTTGAAATTCAAAATTCACCTGGATTTAAATATTCAAAAACTGGAAAATCAGCGGTGTTAACAATTCAAGATGCATTCCCTGAAGATTCTGGAATTTATATATGCATAGCTGAAAATGAATATGGTACTGGACGGTGTTATATTGATTTACAAATAAGTGGTAAGTTTTTACTTTTTTAAAACTGTCATCATCACTTTCGTGAGAAACACATTGGTTTTTTGAAAACTAATTTTTGATTTGTTAAACAATGAAAATACAAATTTTTGTAAAAGAAGAAGTGCTTTATTGCATATATATTGTTATTGAAAATAATTAACTGTAAAAGTATTCCTCGAGGAGTTAATATTACAAATAAAATTCTAAAGAAGTTCAAACTGAGTGTAAATAAAATATGAGTTTTTTTCTACTTTTTTGAGATTTAAATTGTTATCTGTATAAGACGTCTTACAAGTTAAGAAATGTTAGAATAAAACTGTAACATCGTTTAGATCACCACCAATATATTATTTTTTTATAAATCAAATTAAACTACTGCAAAAGTTGCGTAATGTGTGAATTTGAAGGTGAACCAATATGAAAAAACTATTGTAGCAGAGCACAAAGCAAAGGAGATTTTATTAACTTAGAAATTTTAAAAACTGTTGAGTTTGTTTTCTGATAATGTGTTTTTTTAAATCTATAAATGTAGAAAAGCAAAACATGTTTAAAACTGATATAATACAAAAATATTGGAAAAAACAAGCTTTTTTGTAAGAAATTCATAAAATGATTATTGGCTATCATTTTTATCGCTATGTGTTACAAATGCTGCTGTAACACATATATGGTATTGTTGATGGTTGTAAATATAGATTGACAGACATCAATTGTCAAAAAATGGTGTTAATCTGCTTTTTCAATTTTTTACGGTTTAACCAACAAATAAACTGAATAGTCTTAAAATGGGGAATTATCAAACCGGGATTTAAAAAATGTGGATTATAAAACTGAATGTGATGAAATTAATAAGTAGAAGTTTTCAACCTGACATCTCCGACATTGAAATTAAAAAACTGAAATGATCAAGCTTTAAAATTACAAAATATATTGATACGTTTTAAAACTAAGTAAATTTGTATCACCTTTATAAAGTATATTGCACTTTGTCAAACGGATAGCTTTTAGACAACCTAAAAGCGTGTAAAAAATTATTAGCTAGAAGAAGTTTGATTTTAACGGGAAAAAACTGGACCAACATTAATAGTGGTAAAAAAATTCTAAAAAAATATAAAAAAAATTGTAAAAATAGATTTTTTGAAATATATTTTATAAAACTGGATAACATGGTCATACGGAAGTTCATATAAGTTGGGAATGAAACTTTAGACATAAAAATCTTGGATATAAACTGAATTTTGCAAGTATTATTACGGCTCAGCATCTTTTCGAATAAGCACAGATGCAATAAATTCTTTTTCTCGTTCATGTTCCAGTTTAGTTTGTTCAGCTCGCTATTGATTTTGTGCAACTTTAATAAAGTTATCAACGATGATGGTAATTGGAAGCATCATTCCTGCTAAGGCAGTGATCTTTCCCCCCAAAAATTATTAAGATATTTAGGTTAACTTTTTTTGTTTCTCTTGGTCTTTTGAAAATTAAGAATATGTTAACTGTATAATAATAAAATCTAGGCATAAGTAAACTCCATCTTGATGTTTAAAAATACTTACTCGCTGTTGCTTATACCGCATCCCCAAAGCCATCTTTTGTCTTTGTTACACTGAAATTTTTTTGTATCATTGATAAGCGCTTAAAATGATAGCATTCAAAAATTTTTTAAAAAATTTTTGATTGATCATAAACAGCAGAAGCATTTCCCATTATTAAGGTTCTATACGTGCAAAGATAAACTGAGTAAGATTACGATCAAAATTATTTAGGTATTTTTTCTTATAATCAGTGAAAGTCATTGCAACCATTTTTGAAAACTGGCACATAGAATTTAAAACGGAGTGCACCTACATCTTAATTAAGCTATTACAAAACTGATAAAGATTCTTTGCGGTTAAAAAAGTTAAAAAATTACAAAATTGGGATTTACCGTTGTCGGATAATTTTATAACATTTTTTCAGCATCAGCCTATACATATTTTTTCGAATTGAAAAACAATTTTTTTATAAATCTTACTTTACTGTGTACCTTATTGCGCATGGTAAAATGATTTCACTCAAGAAAAGACCGTATTTAAGATAGGCAAAAAAATGGCACCGAGTTATTTATAAAGTTCTAAAAAATGAAATGAGAAATTAAAAACTTGTTTAATTAAAAAAAATGAGTTAAGGGAGAGGGACATAAAAATTTGAAACTGAGTTTTAGTGAGTTTTAAACGTAAAATTTCATAAGGTTAGTTTGGGGTAAGGAAACTGCTAACTTAAACATATAGAAAATTTTAACTGTTTAATGCAGTGCACAGGTAATATATAGAAGTTTAAAAATGTGTTTAATAATTTTTTTTATAAAACTGACACAATTATCAAACAATAACAAACCTTGCCATTTAAAATTTAAAACTGCAAGATTTTTTATCAGCAAAAATCACGCTGAGTGTTTCAGAACAAGATTTTACTTAGATTTATAAAACTGCATTTTTGAAAAAGATGTTATATTATATTGATAGTATTGTTGATTTTGGAGAACGAATTCGCTAGTTAAAATTTAGAGAAAATTTTAATTGTTATAGCAGCTGCACAGGTTTGTTTAAAGACACTTTCTCATAATTTTTTTTGGAATTTATTATAAAACTGATTGTTCCAGTAATACAAAGTTGTAACAAAAATTGCAAGTTTAAATTTCAAATACTTTTAAAAAATAATTGAGAAAGCATAATATGTGTTTGTTTGAAAGACAACTTGTTATATTTATTTAAAAACGTCTCGTTGATTAAAGTTTTTGTATTTAAAAAACTGCAACGCGGAAGCTTTCTTTGAAAACATAGATCGATGCCATTAAAACGAATGTTGGCATGGAGAACTTAACAAAACTGGTAAAGATTGTTTTAACCCATTTTTGGTAATACTGCATATTTATTTTGTTTTATAATCTTTTAAAGACACTTTCTTACAAATTTTTTATATGGTTTTTAAAATAGCTTAATAAAACTGGTAATTCAAATTGCTTAAAAATAACAAAATTGTAACAAAAATTGCAATTTTAAAATTCTCGCTATTTTAAAACTGAAAAAAAAAAACACTACAGAAAATTTAGATATATGTTGATTATGTTTTTAAAAAGTAAAGAAAAAATTGAAATGGTAAGCTTACTCAGAGAACATAAACTGACATGTCAGTTTATGTTTTAACCAAAAAATCTGGCAATGACGAAATGATGAATAAAAATGTTTTACCCAGTTCTGGGAGCTTAAAGGATTAAATTTTTAAGAAGAAACACTTTAAAAACTGAGATAGTAGCAGTAGTATAATAAACTATATTAACTGCGATAATATTTATCATCATAAATTTTTAAAAAAACTATCAGAAAAAACTCGCGAATCAAAATGCGTATTTTATAAGTTATGTTTTTCGGGTTAATAAAAACCCGAAAAAAAAATTAATTTATTTTAAAACTGTGCGCTACTTCTTAAAGCGAGCTATTACTACAAAAGCTAGTTGTAAACTCACTGTTATATATTTCTTTATCAAACTGTAAGTTTAAGTTTTATTTGCTGATTTTTTACACTCAGAAAAGCATCAACCTGTAATTCAAGAAAAAAATATTTAAAGACATTTTTTTGGTATTATATTATGCGTTTTAAATCAATGTTTTTTTGTGAAAGTGATGTTTTGTTATACAGGGTGTTTCAAGTATTTTGCCCCTTCGGTTTTTGACGGCAAATCGCTGAAATTGACGTATATGAGCTCATATTTTCAGGAATGAGTCATGGCATGGGGGAGCATCTTTTAAGAATAAAATTTTGGCATTTGGGAACACAACGCCAAATGGCACCAAATTCAAATTTGACCTCGCACCAGCTTAAAATTAGCATATATTATGAAAATCTAGACTCTCTTACACACAATAGTCGAAAAAACAACCCTCTAGCGTCAAAAATGACCAAATGGCAGCCATTTGAAAAAATGCATTTCTAAAAAAATAATAAAAACTCAGAAAAATTTTTTTTGACTTTTTTTTCTCATTTACTCAAACTTTTTTGAATTTGGCGCCATTTGGCGTTGTGTTCCCAAATGCCAAAAAAATATTTTCTTAAAAGATGCTCCCCCATGCCATGACTCATTCCTGAAAATATGAGCTCATATAAGTCAATTTCAGCGATTTGCCGTCAAAAACAGAAGGGGCAAAATACTTGAAACACCCTGTATATTGTATGGCCAAAATTCAAGGGAAAAAATATTGTAGAAAAAAACTGTTTGCTTTGTAAATCAGGTCAATATTGTAATTTACAAAATGATTGAAGAAAATAATGCTTTTTATACCAACTATGTCAAAACTGATGCCTAGTAACTAAAAAACAGTAAACTGTAAAAAAACTTGAAAAAAATTCTTTAGTTTAATACTTTTAAAATTAATAATTTTGCTGCGACCTGACGTTAAAGCATTTACGAAAAAAACTGGAAAGCTTGGGGGATGCTTTAGCAATTAATCCGTTTTTTCGTTTTTTTACATATAAAGCTTGTAAATTCTGGTTTACTGATAGCGGGGAATTTGTACTGAAAATTGAATATGCAGTTTTAAGATCAGCTGCAAATTTTGTAGGTATTGGAAAATTTTTTGAAAGGAAGTGATGAAACTGAGACTGAAGTGTTTGTTCAAAGGAATTGCAAGGGGTTAATCTAACAGGCTATCAGATTAATGCATATCACTTTGTTCTTAAGAATCATTAAATAACTGAAAACAGCATGTCTTTCACATTTTTAAAAAAACTTCAAATTGATAAAAATTGCTGATTTCAAAGGTGGAAAAATAACGTTTGGGTGAATATCTATGTAAGGTTTTTTATTTGTGTGAAAAATCAATAGCCCAATAATTGTTAAATGTTCAGTGGTCCTATTTTTAAAACTGTAAGCTTAGATTGTTGTATTGTTTTCAGAAGTTTATTTGTTTAATTATAACACGGATGTAATTGTTGCTCTTGCTTATTTTTTTAAACTGATTCTTTCAAATTTTATGTTATATAAATTAACTGTAATATAGCAATTGGCTTTCGTGTTTTGACTTTTGATAACTGAATCTCACAAAGAATACGGTAAATTTTAAACAGCAGACTGATAAGCCTTTACAAATCAAAAATAAAATTTAGGCACAATTAAACCGAGATATAAAAAAAAGTAGATTCAAAACCCTGAGGGATCGTAGAAGTTATTAGATAGATAACATCGGAATTATAATAGACAAACTGGATTAAAACACGTTAAGAGAAACCATAAACCAAAGCTTAAACAATTATTATTTGAAAAAAGTTGATATTGTTTAAAAAACGGCAAAGTTGTATCACTTTTATAATGGATATCGATAAACGTGTAGAGAAAAATACTTCTGCGATTTAATTTAACATTAATACAAAACTGAATCATAAAAATCGGAAAGTTAGTAAAAATTAGACTGCGATTTAAAAAGAAGACATTAGATAACTGTAAACAAAAAAATTAATATTACCGAAAATTAAACTGAGTCTCCCAAAATCTTGTTTATCTTATGAGATCCATAACTGATGCTACAAATAAGGATGAAAATTGTTCGAAAATAAAAACCGAAGATAATAAATTTTTAAATAACATGTCTGCTCATAAAAAAAGAGAGATTTGTGTTAAACTGACATCATCAATGGTTAGAGAGTAGATATCAAAGAATTTTAATAACTAAATCTTTAATTTTATTTTTGTGGAAATGGTTATAATAAATATTACTGTCGAAGAAGATGCACTTAGAATTGCTGAAAAAGAAAAACTTCTACAGAAGGATATTAATATAAGTTGCATACGTTAGCAGGCAAAGTAACAAAATAAATTGACGACAACCGTTTCAAATAAAATATTTTTTATAACAAATGTAATAAAATTAAACTGACGACGATTAAGACTTGTTAAACACATTTTTCAGAAATGCAGATTATAGATTTTAAGCTAATCAAGGATGACATTTACATCATTTTTGGTTATGTTTTGATAACACATTTTAAGTTAACTGTCAAATCTTGGGATTTCAAAACTGTAGGTTTATTAGAGGAGATTTAACTAATTTCAAATAATAATAAGCCACACCACTAAAATTTAAAAAAAACTGAGTAATATTTGTTTTTGAGGAAACTAAACTGTAACTTCTAAACTCTTACTTTGCAAAACTACTACAAAAATTTGAAGTCTTATGAGCATTGTTTTAATAGTTAAAAAGGAAATTCACAAAATTTCGTTGAAAATGTTGTTAAATTTGAGGTCAAAAATATTGTAAACGCTAACATTTAAATATTAACTGACATCTTATTATTATACTGCACATAATTAAATTTGGGATTTCAAAAAAAGGTTAATAAAGTTTAACTGAAGAGTTAACACAAAACTGATTGCCGAGTTGAACCTTCTCCTTTTTAGTATTTGATTGAAAACTGAAATCGTTTGTGAACATTTTTTGAGATTAACAAATGCAAGCCCTACATAAATTAAGATCTTCAGTTTTAACTGAAAAACAGAAATTAAAAAATATGTTAATCATTTTATTTTTTTAATTCTTTCATTTTGTATTGAATAGCTTCAGGTGGTGGTATTATTTATATTATTGGATTTTTAGCTTTTATATTTGTTTTCGTGTTCTTTTACAAAACTGTCGTTCACTAACTGTAATCACCATAGTTTTTATGTTCTTTAAACAAAACTGCCCCAGGTGCAACAACTGCATTTCAAAGCCCCCCTTTACCAGCCTTTCAATCTCACAACAAAAAAATTACTAACTTGTTTTATTTAACTGACAAGGAACCGTTTTCAGGTGTTACCTATGGATTTCTTTGGGACCAGGGGGAATCGACAGCTCATAGCAAGGGATGAAAAACCCCCAAGGGGTTTGGGCCCGTTTGCACTTTCAGGGATTTAATAGCATTTTGCTATTACACAGTGGTCATAAATGCATGAAATATTACTAATTATTTATGAAATGCTATGTTTTGCCATATTCAACCATCAAAAACCATCACAAACGTAATTTTAAAACTAAGACGTTCATCGTGTGCTACTTACTGTGTAATAGCAAAATGCTATTAAATCCCTGAAAGTGCAAACGGGCCCAAACCCCTTGGGGGTTTTTCATCCCTTGCTATGAGCTGTCGATTCCCCCTGGTCCCAAAGAATAAATTTTCACACTGTCAGTTCCAGAAACAGTATTTCTAAATTAAAGAAGTTATAAAGATATTCAAATAATATTCTAAAATATTAAAAAACTGAATGTATTTGAATTCTGTTTATAAAAACACAAGATACCAAAATGTAATATAATATTATCAGCAATGTGGCAGCCATAATAAATTTTTATATATTATGAAACTGTATAAATATTCCAAAAGTTAGATAAAATCAACTGTTTGACATAGCTTTCTGAAGGGCTTCCGAAAAAGCTGCCCAAAAAAATAAAACTGAAATGAAGAAAAAAAAATAACAGAGATAAAAATGGAGAAGATTGGGCCATATGTATGTATTTGAGTTGCTGTTTATGAAAATAAATTTTATTTTTCATCAGTGTGTATTGATTTTTATCATAAAATACATTTTATCATAGTTTTGGTTTAATCTATCGTTGAATCTCTTGCTGGTACTGCAGGTAGTCGAACATTTTAGATATCAAAAAATTCCAGCATTCTTTACGAATCAAAAATTGCTTCATCAACAGGTTTAAGAGTTAAATGTGGAACTCAAAGAAATGAATTTTGGTGGACGTTGAAGTACATGTTGTTATTTTTGATTTGGTGTATATTTATAAAATGGATCAGTTGCCAAAAATTCATTTGAAGATGTAAAAAGTTTTTGACGAGCTTCATCTTCTACAGAAAAACACACTTTAATAAAAATAGAATTTATTATTGGATCTATACAGCTTACAGTTTTAATAACTTACAAGGGAGGTACCAGACATGATTTGGGCTTTTGGCAACCAAATGTAGTCTAAAGGGTTCATAGGGGTCTAAAAACATCCCAGAAAAATTATTACGTGCTACTACCGGCGTTACGCCGTTTTATCGGCGTTTAAAGTTTGTAAATAACCGACGTTTTCTCATCTCATGCAACAATGTTTTTATTTAATTATACACTTTTTTCAAAGGGATTAAAAAACCATTTTTTAATAATAAAATTTTAGGCATTTCGACGTTGTTTTTCCACAATGCAATTAATTAAATCAAGAAAAAAAAAGTTTAAAAAAAAGTTGACCCCTGCGGATTCGAACCTGTGACCTAAAAAGTGAAACACAAACGTCAACCCTACTGCGCCACACAAGCTTGAGTACTCAGCTGCACAAAATGCATGAGATGAGAAAACGTCGGTTATTTACAAACTTTAAACGCCGATAAAACGGCGTAACGCCGGTAGTAGCACGTAATAATTTTTCTGGGATGTTTTTAGACCCCTATGAACCCTTTAGACTACATTTGGTTGCCAAAAGCCCAAATCATGTCTGGTACCTCCCTTTTTAATAAAATGATCCATTACCTCAGTTTTTAATGGCCATTTGTTTGCTATTGCTCAGCTTTTTTAAAGTTGTAATTATGTAAATAAATATGCTGCAACTATTTTAATTGGCGGTTACGATTAATCATAGTCAGTTTTTTCTCAAGTTATGCCATCTAATTTTTTGTAAAAAAATCTTCAAAATAGTTTTTGGTTGAAATAAATATTAAAAACGCCTGATTACAAAAAGTTTTACCTTAAATTTAAAAAGATGTAAAACAATACAAAGTAAATCTTGAAACCTAAAAAGAAAAATGTTCAAAATTAATGATTGAAGTATCGCGACTTGTCAGTTTTTGAATTTTCTTAGAAGTTCAAAATCACATGGATAAGAAAATATGCGTCAGTTTTTTCCTTGTCATATGACATGATTAAATATATTTTGGTTCGCATTAAATTTAAACCTTAATTAATTTAAGATCAGTTAAAAACAGTTTTATAACTACATGTTTTAACAAAAAAAAATTTAAAACCACCAGCAGTTAACAATTATAAAGAATATTTTATGTTTTCATGTGTATAACTTTTATCGATTAAGTTCACGCCTGTTTTACCTATGCAAATCATATGTTTGGGCATTTAAACAATATATAAATACTTTTTTTAATTTTTAATAATTATGCTTTTGCAGGATTCAGTTTTAAAAACTGCTTTATTGTTCAATATGAAAAATTTTGAAACAGTTTTTACACCAACAATTTCAATAAAAGGTTTATGCAACAACTATTTTATGCAGGATTTTTATCAAAGAAAATGAAAAGCTGTGTTTAAAAATTTAGTAACTACATCTCAAAATGTTTGCTATATAAATTAATAAATTGGAGTACTTTCAGTTACTCATCTAAAGAATAATTTACTTTCGGTATTGCTGCAATTAGTTTAAATTAAAAGTGCTTCTTTCAAAATTTAGAAATTTTATCGTTTGTTTCTGCATATTCAGTTTTAATTTAGACAACTTTAGCTTTAAAAATATTTTGCATTATTAGATTATATTGTCACGTCACCAAATCTTCAATACGTATTTGTCAGTTTTTTTAAATTTAAGAATGAGTTAATTTTTTTGCATTCTTTAAAAATTTTACATTTTTACAGTGTTTTCTTTCACTTTCACATCTTTGTGGCAGTAATTCAAGAAACACGATTTTTGTGCACAAAAACGATTTTTTTTAAGAAATACAGGTTTCTCAAATAAACATTTTTCTATTGCATAAACAAGTAAATGAAGCTGTTCAGTTTTTTCCTTTTATTCATTTGGTTATCGCTTTATTTAAACGAAAATAACATATTCATAAATAGTTTCAATAAAAAATTCTTGTAAACAATCAAAAAAGTTTCATTGTTTTAACATAGACTGAAAAAACTAACAGCAGGGCTATGGTAAAACTAATAATATTATGCAGTTATACAAGAAATGCTTTTTTTTGCTATTATTTAACATATGGATTAAAGTCAAAAAGGCTGTTTATAAGTTTTCTCAACATAACTGTTCTACATATACCAATGGATAATTAAATTAAATTTTTAATGATTGTAAGCCACTGAATCAAGATCCAGTTTTTAAAAACCTTTTTTACTTTATTATTATCCAGTACGTAATGCAATTGCAGTTTAAAAATTTTTGAAAAATATAACCTACCGATAAGGGCAATATGTCCATAACTCATAAAGATTCCAGGTGGAATTCCTGCAAATGAGTTTTAACCGTCAAGGTTAGGATATTCAAATTATGTCAAATAAGAAATATTTGTCGATTTGTTGAGTTGATGGGGATCAAAAAAATCACTCTGTTGGATAATAAAAAAATACGTGATTTGCATTTTTTAAACGATTGTTATTATCCCTAACAGCTTTTATTGCTGTCACTATTGCTTATCAAGATAATGACATAATTACAGTTTCTTCTTGATCTTTAATAACTTGACGGAATAGTTTTTTGTTTATATACAAAAATGTTGTAACAGCTAATTAAAAATTACTATTACTCAAGCCCGTATTTAAGTGGGTGCTGAGGGGGCTTCAGCTGTTATTGCAGTTATATTATTTCTTTTAAACAGCGTTGTTATTAAACAATTTCTTAAAACATAAATGAATTAATCGTTAGTTTATTCATTTTTTCCTAAAAAAGTATGTGATAGACAGTTTAAGCAAAACCATACCATCTGGCATCTGTTATCTTTCAGTTTTATAAGTTGTTGTTGGGGTAGTTTTTGGAGTTGCTTTTTGCTTTTCAGTTGTGCAAAGTTGGTGCAAATTCTGCAAAAACCAGTTTTTAGTAATTTTATTGAATTTACAAATGTCAATGTTTTGGCGACAGTTTGTTTACAAAAAAATAGAGAGCTTTTCAAGTCTCTTGATGCAGTTTTAATAAGTCTAATAAAAATGGCAGAAAAAAAACCGAGTTATGTTATCACAAATCTACATTTCTTCCATTTTACACAATAAAAGAATAATATGTCAAACTGTAGTGCCATAATTTCAGTATTGTACAAAAAAAATTTTTTAAAGGCACAACATAATTTGTTAGGAATTTAAAAATTTATCAATTATTAAAGAATAAATAGCCAAAGAAAGATTGTGCTTGCAACGCTAGACAATCCCCAAGAGTTGATTTGACAGTTAAAAATTTGTTCCTAAAAAACGCATTTTTGAATTTTTTTTTGATTTTTTACAAGGATATTGGTTGAATTCGATTGTAACAAAAAAATAGTTAATTTTGTTTTGATGTTTCTAATCACGTTTTCTCCCTTATTATGCAGTTTGCACTTGACGAAAAAGCACTGGGTGTGTTACTTTTAAATTTTACAGTTTAAAAAAGCTTTTGAGAAGCGATACAAAAGCAAACCATGAAAATAATATGTATTTATGAATTGAGGCTACTAATTTTCTGTTACAAAAAATATCAAATGGTGGTTGACAGTTTTTTTTGACAAATAGTTTCAAACATAAAACATTTTGTTTATAATTTCCGAGAGAAAACCAAGAAAAAGTTCTTGTCTTTTTTAAATTGTTAGTTTTTGAAAATGCGCATTGGAAGACAGTTATTTTATAGTTAAAGTTAGAAACCTTTAGTTCGAATGACGAATGGTAAAATTTATTTTTTCCAGAATATGATTGCAAAATGCTTTTTTAAAAATTTTAATAGTTTTGTTAAAGATGAAAATAACAAATGAATAATCAGTTTTTTCAGCAAAATAAAATCAAACATGTTATTTATTTTGAACTCAACAGTTAGCGATTCCTTTTTTCCCTATTATATCAAATGATAGTTTCCAAAACTTCTCTACTAAGCTCATATCCCCACAAACAGTATGCTTGCTTACCAGTTTCATAGCTCTTTGGTTTAACTTTTTCTTTATCAGTTATATGGGAGCTGGTAAAAAAAAAGTGAAATGCGTTGAGTTGTTGCATATGGCGCAGTTAGAAATGGATTTCTTTTTGGTTGATTTACAGATGACAAAATATTTGTTCTACTTTGAAGTGGTGTACATAATTGTCGATTAGAACTAAAATGTTAGATAACAGTTTATAAATAAAAATAGTTTTTGTTAGAAAAGTGCGGTGCATAGTTTCTTTTTAACAGACAAACACTGATAGCAACCGACGACCACTAGTTCAAGACAGTTATTTTTCTATTTGTTAAAAAAAACGTTTATAAAAGTGCTTTAACTATAATTCGAACGCTCGTAGTTTTTAAAAGTGTTATAAAAAACTTTCCACTAAAGCTAATGCAGTTATGTTTCCCCCTCAATTTTTCCAAAAAAATGTTCTTTTTTCATTTTCCAAATCTCCTTTTTTTGAATGAATATGCAAATTCGAGATAATAAATGTGTGAGCTTCACCAACTCTTTGATAGATTTTGAAGTCCAAAAATTTTTGGATAAATTGTAGGGGGAACAAAACAGCACTTGTTCCAAAAACTTTGAGTTGTAAATGCTTGCACAAAAATTTACAGTTTTTTTAATAAATATCGCCATATCCCTATATTTATAAATTACTCATGTTTTTTGCTTGGCAATCTATCAGATAATAATATTGAATATGACAGTTATAAATAAAAATAATTTTTTACTAAAGCGTAACACATTTTGTAACATAGATATCGCTTAAGACAATTTCAGTTTAACTATATGTATTAAACAATGGATCATTTAAGAAATTAAGCAAAAATATAACTTGTTAAAAAATAAATATTATTTTACAGTTCTTTAGAAAAAATGTTTTCAAGTTGATGTACCTGGATTCGCAGTTATTTTTATTTAAAATGGAAAACTGTAGTTTACTTTTATTTCTACCCATGCCTGCCGAAAATTTTTTACTTATTTAGAACAAAGTATTTTATGCAAAAAATCATCTTATAAACAACAATGATTCAATTATTATTTATAACTAGACCAAAATGATTGAAACTTAAAAATTGTTGTTCCAGACTTCATTGGAACATCATGCATCAAGATGTCAGTTAAAAACATTTTTTTTCCTAGAATAGCCTAATTTGTAAACCTTATTCTCACACGGTATGTTCTTAGCTATCCGATGCATCAGTTTTTACTAAACCAGCTTTTGATGTCAGTTTTCATTCAGCAAAATCTTTAAGCTCGATAATAATTTTTTCTTGAGTTTTTCTTGCAATACATCGTTTATTATTTCAGTTTTTTTGAGTTTCGGATGACTTTTCAACTTTTTCAAGAACATTTGGGTCTTCAGCGCTATCCGCTTTATCACTCTGTGTTTAGCTTTTTTAAGCATTCATCAGTCTTTGCGCAACTTTTACATTTTTTGACAACATACGTTCGTAGTTTTACCTTTTTCTTTAACTGATTTACGCTATCGGGTTCTTTTTTAATAGATGATGATTGTCAGTTTCTTTAATCTTTTTGTAACTTTACTTATTTTTGTTGCGTATTGCCTAGTTGATAAAAAATAACATTTTAACAAGTCTATAATGCTGTTAATGTGAATTTTAACACGTCCCAACAATTTATACATTGAAAAAAAAACAAGCATACATACGTTCATTTGAAGCTATGCTAAACTGTACGTTCGTTTGATTACAGTTTAGCATAGCTTAGTTTTCAACACAAAACTTTATTTTTACTATTCAAAGACACCAAGCTCTGTTATATCTAATTTCGAATAACTTTTTTTGTAACCAAAAACTCCAAAATGAAAAGTTGTCCAGTTTTAATAAGATATATTACTTAGAATGTTCAAGTTTGTTCATCATTATAGCCCCAAATTTATTCAATAAAAAATTAATAGTGCTCTAAAAATAACCATGTTTTTGATGGCGAAATTGTCACAATCAACAACTTATGTGCTTTAGCTTTCGTAATTCAAAAAGAAGCAACAGTTTAACTTTAGCTAAAATAAATTGCTTGTATTATTCTTAGGAATACTTTTTATTCCTACTATTGTATCATCACCTGATTAAGATTAAGATTTTTTTGTTGCAAAAGCAATTTGGTTTTTTACTGAACAGAATTTGCCTGCAGTTAACTTTAAATTTTATTTTATCTAGCTCGCCTTTTTGTTTTTAGAAAGCTTTTTACCATTTAACTGCATCTCCAACAGTTATGAATAAAATTTTAAAAATTAGTTTTTAATTTTTTTGAATATCTCTTAGTGATGTACGTGTCAGTTTAAAAGTATAAAACAAAATTAAATTTCTAACATCCAAAAAAAGCCGCTACAGTTTTTTTCGAGAATTTTGGAGAAGAGAATCGCGGAAGCTCCGCGACATCAAAAGACTCCTTTTGTACCAACTTCACGGTGTAATGAACCAAAGCAAAGTGAAGAAGCAAATGCAACAATTACTGAAGATCAAATTCTTGATGCTATGGATCAACTTTCCAATGGAGCAGAAAAAGCACAACCAACATCAGGCAACACACGGCAGACCCGTCTTATAGAAAAAAGAAAAGTGAAAGGAAAAAGAGAGGTGTGAAAAATTTTCATTCGCAATTTTTTTTCTTTATTTTTTTTACTGAGACTCATTTTTTCATTTCATTTTATTTTATTCCTTTTCCTTTGTTCTTTTTTTTGTTTTTCTATTGTTCTTCATTTGTCTTTTTGAGCTTATTCTTAAAAAGCTAACATCTTTTTTTCAAATTTATTATTTTAAAACAACGAGGTCGATTGTCGGAAGCCAACTTTTTTCTCTTCTTTTTCTTCTTGCTAATTAAAATTTATAATTTTTTTACAGGAAATACAATTTGCGTAAACGTTCAATCGTTAATACTCAATATCATAAAAGTGATGATAAAGAACGTAATCCAATTGAAAAAACTTCACGTCGAAAATCAACTGTTTCACGTTCTTTTGTAAAACCTTCATCAAGTAATTCTGATGTTCCTTCAACTTTTGAACCAGCTTTGGATTCTTCTTATCGTTCAGGTATGTTTTTTATTAATTGTAATCCATAATTACCGTATCCTCTATAAATTTTTTTAGCTCTCTCGAAAGTGATGATGATGTTGAATATATTGGTACAGAAAATGTTATAAAAAAAAAATTCCTAACTCTTGAACCTACATCATTAAAAAATTCTCCAAATGGTACTATTTTCGATATTTTTGAATGTCTTCTTTATGATGTTAAAAATAAGAAAGGTGAAATCACTCAAAAAGATAAGAGGTTATTGGTATTCACTTCAAAAGAACGAACACAATGCTATGAATATTTTCATCATGATAAAAAATTAACTTATCAATGCCTCAAATGCTCAAATCAAAATATGGTTACCTCTTTCAAGGCTACAGTTGATGATCTTGGTAACAAAAGTCCTAATCTCAATACTGAAGAACACATTTGTCAACCAGTTAATTATTTACCATCAAATTACCAATCATCTTTAATTGTCAAATCTCCGAATTTTATTTTTACTGAACATGAATGGAAATGAGAACAAAGACCATTATTAATTATTTTTGATCGTGACAACAGAAATTATTGCTATAAATTTGGGTAATGAAAAACATTTCAATTGTCTTCAATGCAAAAACAATCGCAGAATGCTGCTTACAGCTCGATTTATTCATTATGATGGAAGCAATGCAATTGAACTCAATCATTCTCAACATCGTTGTAAACCTGTATAATATGTTCCATAAATTTCTGCTGTTTTAATTTTTTATGTTTTTTTACAATTGTTATTTTTTCAAATTGATTTGAATGGTTTTTTTACTGTTGTTTTTGAATAAAAAATTTTCATTTTTTCCTTCATTTTTTGATAGATTAGTTAAAAATGAGATTAAATACATCACAATGAGAAAAAAAATATAACCATGATGATGAAAAATGAAAGAGAAATCCCTCCTGAAAAAAACTTATTTTTTTTATCTCTTTAATCTGGATAAAGATGATACATGTTTTATATCCGCAAAGTAATTACAGAGAGATAGACTTCTTTTTTCACAAAATCGTTAACACTTGTATTATTGGAAAAATACAGTATCCTTCTAAATTTTATAAAACATGTAAAAACTATGCAATTATTTATGATTCATTTATTGTGATCATAATTACAGTAACCGTTACGCTCATCCATTGTTTTGTCAATAATTCTCTAAAAACATTAATAATTATCAGTGTTTATTTAAGAACTTTGATCAATTTATTATTAATCTCAAAAACTTGTACATGACTAATCAGAATTAAACGCATCTTCAACAAAATTACAGTATGCTTTAAAGTTTAAACACAAATGTTGCTACAACAGAATTCATTTATTAATTTTTGTAACACACATCCAAAAATTCTATCAAGGAAAAAGAGAGCGAATCTTGAAGCTTTTTCTGTTTCTGTATTTGTTCGAGCAAACCGAATAAAAAGTTCTTCTTTATTTTCTACTAGCAATTGTTCTTCTTTGCTCAATTCTGATAAGCCATGATCTGATGAGGCTGTTGTAGATTTGAAAGTGAAGTTCTTGTTCAAATTGACACATTGGTTCATGCTTGATATTTCCTGAAAAAGATGGCAGCAATAGAACTAAAATAAACGCATAAAAATGTATCAATGGATTAATTTCCACAAAAAAAGTTATAAACAAGGTGCAGACATTTTATCTGTACATGCTAATAATTAATGTGGTTGTTGTATAAGTTAGGGAAACCACATAAGCATTCTAACAAAACATATAAAATAGCTCTTAGAGCAATACCGTAATTCACAACTAATAGATGTATAATCAAGTGCGGTATTGCTGCAACCACTTCACTCCCATAAACAATCCCATCCAACAACAATCAAACTTACTTTGTCTAATCCTATCATTTCTTACTTCTGGTAGTTCATTTTCAATGAAAGCTTTCGTTTTTGCTTTTTCATCTTGATCATTTTCTTTTGGAATAAGCGGAAGCTTTTCATCATTATTTATCTTCTCCCATCCTTCTTCATCTTTACTACCATCTCCACCACCAGCAGCAGCAGCTTCACGCTCAAATTCTTTTTCCAAAGCTTTAACTCGACGAATTTTTACTTCTTCTTCTATCTTAATAGCCAAAAGATTTGATTCATATAAATCCACAAGATCTGCAAGCCGACATATTCGTTGAAGGTTTTGTGTTTTCTTTAAATGAATTTCTCTAAAATATAGCATGTATACGTACAAATATAATAACAACAAATGATCGAACCGTAATTGTGTAACAATTCTACACACTTCTTTTAAATGTACTGTACAATCTTTTGTTCAGCTTCATATTGAAGATTTAGATATCGATCATGGATAACTTTGGCATCAGCAGCACATTGTTGTTCACGTTGAAAATATTAAATATTCTAAAACACAACATTAAATAATAAAATTCTTGTGTCTATAAACCTTACACTTTGATATTGTTTATCTTTTTCCATTAAAGTTCCATGTTGTTTTATAATTTAATTTATCATTTTTCCATAGATTTCGATTTATATACGATATTGATCTCGTTCTTTGATGAGAAGTTCAACGCCAGGATCATTTTCAGCAGCAGATGATAATGATGGTTGCATTGATGCTGTATCAGCAGCTGTAAATTTTGGAGGAAGAAGCTTTTGTTGTAATGAAGTTGCTCCATAGATTGATATTAATTCTGTAATTGCAGCCTATTTTGTTTGATCCTGGAAGAAAAAGATATATAAACGAGTAGAGGTAGATTTTTGGAATGTGAAAAGAAAGTTTTACTTCTTTTTTCTTTGGGGGGCAAATACAAATAGTGCGATTGGCTGCGCATCAGACTGGCAATTCAAAATATGAATAGTCAACAGCAAGGTTTGAGTCCCTCCTAAAAACATGAAAAAAATTAATTTTTTAAAAACTAGCAGAAATTAGTCCTAATAATGTTTAAACATCAATTTTTTCTTGTTTGAGAGGAACTCGAACCCCGCTGTTGACTCCCGATATACTGGGTTGCAAGTTTGTAGAGCAACCAACTGCTCTATCTGTATTTGCCATCAGAAGAAATTTGATGTAAAGTTATCATTTTCCGAAAATCACATTCATTTAAACTAACCTTTGTAATAGCATCATCATCATCAAAAGTTCCTTTATCAGCTGCATATGTATTATTTAGACCCTAAAAAGTATATATTATTAGTTAAATATTTACTAATAAAAAGAAATATACCTTTGTAGTATCATCATCATCGGCATCAATATTGCAGTTTTCTTTATCAGCTACATATGTATGATTTTGACCCTTAAATATAGTTAGTTGAATACGTACTAATAAAGAAAAATAAACCTTTGTAATATCAACATCATGATTGTCATCAATATTATAGTTTTCTTTATCAGCTACATATGTCTCATTATTAACATCAGCAGTATCAGCAGCATCTGATAAATCCATTTTTCTTGAGAGTTTATATATATAAGATTAAGTACCTATAAATCAAGACATGTAATTCGCACATTAAACAGCGTAAAAAATAGAACAATAAAACTGAGCAATTAAAAAAGAGCAATTACACAAAATGTAAGCAAAGAAAGGCAGTTATAAAAAAAAGCAGCAAAAAATAACGCGCGATAAACGCAGAGAACTACGCAGCTGGTGAACTTTCATATACTCTTTAATTGAAAGGATAAAAACAAAAAGGGTCCACTAGATTCAATACCCTATACATTCACATTTCCTTTGTCACATTTCCATTTAAACATTTACACTTTAGAATCTGCCGACCAAAGTTTTTAGCAAGATCAAAACCCAAAAAACCCATTGAAGAATTTAAATCTCTTCGCCTCAAAGCAGCATTAAGTGGAAATCCAACTCCAGAAGTTGCATGGGATCGTGATGGAATAATTCTAGAAACTAAAAAAAAGCTGTATGACTTAGCTCAAAGACTTTTTAGGTAAAAATTTAAAAGCTTTGGGTACTGTAGCAATAAGATTCAAATGAAAATCAATCATTCCAGAATTTCTAAAAATCAAATATTGCTTAAACACCATGAAAATACTTGTGTTAACTATGAACTAATTGAAGTGCTTTATCTGCTTATTACATCAAATGATAAAAGAAAAAATAGCTTACAATAGATTAACAAAAATATCATCATCCAACGTTGAAATATTACATCAAGATAAATCAAGTTCCTTGAAATTTTGCAAGGATGAAAAAAAACACCAGAAAAACATGACAGCGAAAACTTTAAATCTCATCCAAATAACTATAGTAACCCCGTTAGCAACTAATGAAAGAACATGCATTAAGATAAATAAAAAAATTATTAGTCTATTATTATAACCAGAAGACGACAAAAAAGAATCACAACAAATTACCCATAAAATCGTCACCGCAAGCATAAATATAATCGATGTTTGGATCTCTTTTAAATTTTATTGAATCTGCCACAGTATATACTTTCCATAAACAATTACTAAATTCACAAAATTTAACAGAAAACAAAAATTTAAAAGTAATAAAAATTTTATCATTTTGAACTGTCTCACAATTTTGGAACGGAGCTAATCACAAGAACAACGAAATAATAATATAGGTTTAAATACCAACACCTCTTGACTCAAGAAAAAAAATGACGAATATTTCACCAAAAAATTAATGATACACAAAAACGGTTTTTTTTTCTTCAGAACAATCTTTAAACCTTGTCAGACAAAAAAGATAAATGACAGTCAAAGAAAAGGCAATATAAAAAACTGAACTTTGGGTGACAACGCTTTTTTTGAACGGTTCAAATCTTTGAGAAAAAAATAAGTGAAAAAAAATTTTGTAGGCAAAAACTGTAATTGGTTGCTGATTAAAAACACCTTTAAATTTTTATTGATCTTATATATTTATTGAAAAACTACAATTGCAATTGAATATTTTGCAAGATTACTGTATTTATGCAATTTAGGAAAATACATTTTTGAAGGAAGTTAAAGTTCTTAGCAAATAAAATTTAAGTTGAAACGCAATTTTTAATCATAAAAACACTACCCAAATAATAGAGCAACGACTTAAAATTTACTAAAATTTTAAAGATCTGGTGTTCTTTTTGTGGTAATAAAAAAACCAAAGGTTAAAAAAAAGCTTACAAATAAAGCATTAAATTCTTCATCTGCTGATAGCGTAAAAGCTCGTAATTATATGCTAGGAGGAGTTCAACAGAATTACATGAAAGCAACACAGCATTATGAAAGAGCAACTCTCACTGGCGATACAAAAGCAATGGATAATTTAGCAAAACTTTATGAAAAGGGAAGTGGTGTTAGACAAGATTTCGATAAATCAATTGAATGGTTGTTAAAAGCAGTAAACACAGCATGGACGAGTATGATTATATGTACTTATTACTCCCTCTTTTACAGTGATAAACATTAGGTTGGTGTTGGAGTTGCACAAGCCCAGCATACAATTGGATTTTAGGTATCATCAAGTATATTTTGATTTTTATATATGGCTTTAAGAACTGTTTTTTTTATTTGCAACAGAAAAAACATTGTGAAATTGACATTTTTGTATCTTCATGAGTATGACCTTCTTCTGTTACTTTAATAACATATACCAGATCATCATTTATTCTAGCAATCCATTCGTCGGCACCTGACCATCTGGCACCCCAGGTCAACCGGCACTAACAATAACTTAGAAAATCTTTTCAATTTTTATGGTGATGGCCCATTTACGGTAAATAAAAATCGTAGAAATTTTTCAAACAGAATTGCGCGGCTCTTTTTTTGGCGCCATTGCAATGATGCACAGCCTATCACTGCAGCTCTGCTTCTTTTTGCCACCATAAAGTTTTTTTCCGTTACAGCAAGGTGTGTGAACTATTAACTGATTTTAAGAAAACAAATTTTATTTCATTAACATTTTTATTTAACGCTTAAGAATTTTTTATAACAATATATGTCTCCGTGATTTACGAATTAAATATTACTTTTACGTTTTAATTTTAAATACTTTATAGATTTGTTGATTATTATAAAATGGAACCAATTTCAAAAAAGCGAAAGCTTTCACAGCTCTCTGGTAAAAATGATGGATCAATTGTAGCTCAACTTGAAGCAGTCAAAGCCGAAAATGTACGATTGAACAAAAAGATGAAAATCCAAGAAAAATCAATTTTATATCTTGTACAGGAAGTAAGCGTCATTTTATTCTTGCCTTTTTAAAGTTTTTACGAAACATTTTTAGAATACTGAATTAAAAAGCAATAAATCGAATGATGATTTTTTTGATGGTGATGAAAATATGGAAGCTGTAAATGAAAGATTAAAAGAAGTTGAAGCTAAATTGCGATCTAAACTTGGTGAAATTGAAGCTCAACTTGAAGCAGTCAAAGCTGAAAATGTACGATTGAACAAAAAGATGAAAAACCAAGAAAAATCAATTTTATATCTTGTACAGGAAGTAAGCGTCATTTTATTCTTGCCTTTTTAAAGTTTTTACGAAACATTTTTAGAATACTGAATTAAAAATCAAGAAATCAAATGATGATTTTGATCGTGATGAAGATATAGAAGCTGTAAATGAAAGATTAAAAGAAGTTGAAGCTAAATTGCGATCTGAACTTGGTGAAATTAAAATGGAAGACCAAAGCAAAGTGAAAAATGAAGAAAAATGAACCAATAATTCTTGCTTAAATTATTGATGTTTTAATTTTTTATGTTTTTACAATTGTTATTTTTTCAAATTGATTTGAATGGTTTTTTTACTGTTGTTTTTGAATAAAAAGTTTTCCCTTTTTTCTTTCATTTTTTGATAGGTCAGTTAAAAATGAGATCAAACACATCACAATGAGCAGAAAATAAAGTCATGATGATAAATAAAAGAGAAATCCTTCCGAAAAAAACTTATTTTTATACTCTTTAATCTGGATAAAGATGATCAAGGACGTCAGCAGAAAAAAATTTCGGGGTGGGCACAAACAATTTTGGAGGGGGCACGCCTTTGATCTTTTGCCGCTTTAACTTAGCAATTGGAAAAAATCAAAGAATTTTTCCAATTTCGGAGGGGGCACGTGCCCCTCGTGCCCCCCTCTGCTGACGTCCTTGAAGATGATACATGTTTTATATCCGCAAAGTATTTAGAGAGAGATAGACTTCTTTTTTCACAAAATCGTTAACACTTGTATTATTGGAAAAATACAGTATCCTTCTAAATTTTATAAAACATGTATCTAAGAAAAACTATGCAATTATTTATGATTCATTTTTTGTGATCATAATTACAGTAACCTTTACGCTCATTCATTGTTTTGTCAATAATTCTCTAAAAACATTATTAATTATCAGTGTTTATTTAAGAACTTTGATCAATTTATTTTAAATCTCAAAAACTTGTACATGACTAATCAGAATTAAACGCATCTTCAACAAAATTACAGTATGCTTTAAACACAAATGTTGCTACAACAGAATTCATTTATTAATCTATTAACAAACATCCAAAAATTCAATCAAGAAAAAAGAGAGCGAATCTTGAAGCTTTTTCTGTTTCTGTATTTGTTCGAGCAAACCGAATAAAAAGTTCTTCTTCATTTTCTACTAGCAATTGTTCTTCTTTGCTCAATTCTGATAATCCATGATCTGATGAGGCTGCTGTAGATTTGAAAGTGAAGTTCTTGTTGAAATTGTGACATTGGTTCATGCTTGATATTTCCTGAAAAAGATGGGATTTAATAGAATTAAAATAAACGCATCAAAATGTATCATAGGATTAATTTATAAAACTAAAATATAAAATGAACAGATATTGCAACAGCGGAATACTATAGAGGTATAGGTATACAATAGCTCTTAGAACAATACCGTAATTCACAACTAATAGATGTATAATCATGTGCGGTATTGCTGCAACCACTTCACTCCCATAAACAATCCCATCCAACAACAATCGAACTTACTTTGTCTAATTCTATCATTTCTAACTTGTGGTAGTTCATTTTCAATGAAAGCTTTCTTTTTTGCTTTTTCATCTTGATCATTTTCTTTTGGAATAAGCGGAAGCTTTTTATCATTATCTTCTTACATCCTTCTTCATCTTCACCACCACCAGCAGCTTCACGCTCAAATCCTTCTTCCAAAGCTTTAACTCGACGAATTTTTACTTCATCTTCTATCTTAATAGCCAAAAGATTTGATTCATATAAATCCACAAGATCTGCAAGCCGACATATTCGTAGAAGGTTTTGTGTTTTCTTTAAATGAATTTCTCTAAAATAGCAAATATAAGTACAAATACAATGAAAAGCAAATGTTCGAACCGTAATTGTGTAACAATTTTATACACTTCTTTTAAATATACTGTAAGCAGTTGAATAATACATTGTAAATGTTTATGATCATCTTCTCGAAGGCTTTTATCAGATTCCATATGAGATTTCAAATAAATATTATACAAAGATATACACATCTATGCGGCAGAGATAACTTCACCAGCAGCAGCTTTGGATGGAGCTTGAGGATCAGTGGCATCTACAGCAACTTCAGCAAATTGAACAACAAGCTTATCTTTCCTTTGGTGGACCAGCAAGACGAGTAATTTCTAATGGAACAGATGCATCAGCTTCAACGAAACCAAAAACTAGCTTAAGACGATATTCGGTATTATTTGATGATTTAACCTTGAATGCAAGTCGAGATGCATCAGAATTAACAAGATAATGAGTTGATGACCCACCAGCAGCAAGAACAGATACATTTGCAGGATCAGCAGCTAAGGCAGCCATTATTGTTGTTGTTGCTTGAGAGAGAGAGAAAAAAAGAAGAAGAGAAGAAGCATTATTGTGTGTACAATTGCAAAAAGATATTTGATTCATGTTGTTGCAGCAGCAGCAAGAAAGAATGGCCATATTTGATTTGTTGTTATTCAATTAAATGCAAAAGATTTGTAATCACTTCAATTTAAAATGATGCTATCTGTTTCTTCACATAGTTGATTCTGGAATACATAAATTTGTGATAGTTTTATAATACAGTTTTGTAGTAATAATAATTAAATGTAATACTCACAAATGTTTTACTCTAAAATTTATGCATCAATTTTCGAGTGTCTGTTAGACACATTATGCCAAAAATATTGACGTAAATTTATTCATCGTTAAAAAAAAGCATAAACATCTTTTTGATTTTAGTCAACAAATATTAAATTTATCTTTTTATTTTTCTATGTATTATTTTAAATTTTAAAAAACTAAGAATGATCCTAATGGCTGTAACAGATAATACAGCTCTTCTACGAGCTCGATATAAAATGGTTAAAACTCGACAATATTCTTGAAAAGCAAAAGAAAGTAAGTTTTTGTGATTTAACGGATTTAGAATTTAAGGGTTTGGATAAAAATTTGATTTTGGTCTTTAGTTAGCGTTTGGTTTAAAAAAAAATTGCAAATTTTTTTTGCGAACTTGGGTTCTGCAGTACAGTACGCCCTCTAGCGATGGCTTATTTCCTAGTCTTTAACTGAACTCCAGTAACAATAAAAAGATATTGCCGTAATTGTGCAACAATACTACATACTTGTTTTAAATATACTGTAAACAGTTGAATAATACATTGTAAATGTTTATATTCATCTTCTCGAAAGCTTTTTATCAAATTCCATTTGAGATTTGAGAGATTTAATTAGCTTTCCATAATTCTGCATTGCTGTATCTGATAATATTGGTTATTACTCTTTGTGTGATACAAGTATATCATTTTGGATCTTAGATATGTCGTTTCTTCTATCGAAACAGAGAAGCAGCTAAAAAGAATTGATAAACAATCTGATGTTTTTTGTTTTTTTTTGCAGATGAATACTGTATCAGCATTCTTGGGTACAAATACTCTTTGGTTGAAAGGATAAAAACAAAAAGTTCCACTAGATTCAATACCCTATATATACATTCACATTTTTTCTTTGCCAAATTTCCATTTAAACATTGTTACACAATTACAATTAGATCATTTGCTGTTATTGTATTTGTACTTATATATACTATTTTAGAGAAATTCATTTAAAGAAAACAAAACCTTCAACGAATATATCGGCTTACAAATCTCGTGGATTTATATGAATCAAATCTTTCGACAATTAAGATTGAAGAAGAAGCAAAAAATGAAAGCTTTTATTAAAAATGAGCTACAAAAAGTTAGAAATGCTTGAGTTAGACAACGTAAGTTTGATTGTTGTTGGATGGCATTGCTTATGGGTGTGAAGGAGTTGCAGTAATATTTGACATGATTATATATCTATTAGTTGTTTATTACGGTATTACTGTTGATCCTCTTGTATAAACCTTGATAGTATTCCGCTGTTGCAGTATCTATTCATTTTATATTTTAATTTTACAAATATAGTGGAATATTTGATTAGTTGTACCTTTTTCTTCTATTTTTCTATCCTTAAACTGCTATTTTTTATTATTATATATTTTTGCGTTAATTTTCTCTTCGTGTCTTGAATATATATATCGTAATTCTCTTTTATATAGTAATAACGTCATATAACCGCTTCCATCAACTTTTTCATCAACACGCCTATCTTTTACAATCTTTCTCTCTCAAGCTCTTTTTCTTTGGCAATTTTTTTGACGTTAGTGTAGCTACTACACTAACCACTTTGTTAACTCCGTATCTATGTACCAAATATAGTCCCCATTTCTTTCGCTGATATTTCTGTTATATTTATTTTCGCGTTCGTTTTCTTCTCGTATTTTTTAAAGAAATTTAACTATCTTTTATTTTAATTCATCCAGTTTTTTAGGAGTTAATCAACTTACATCAATTACACTTTTTACTTACTTATATTTTATTCATCAAGTTAAGAAAAAATGGAAGGTGGACCTACTGATGGACAACATGGCGCTCCTGGACAAGGTGGTCCAAAATCATCGAATAAACGTTTACAACAAACTCAAGCACAAGTTAATGAAGTTGTCGATATTATGAAAGGTAACAAATTTGTTGAAATTAATTATGCTTTTATTGAGCGATATTTATTTTTTTAGTAAATGTTGAAAAAGTATTAGAACGTGATCAAAAGCTTTCACAACTTGATGATCGTGCTGATGCTCTCCAGGTATGTTAAATGGGATAGATAGATGGGAAATGTGTAGATAAAGAAGTAAAAGCATAGTTATACAAAAGCTGTGATGGAGTTTGTGTGACTGTAGTAGCTCAAATAACAATAATGGTCTCAACATAATGCTTGAGTTATACGCCAATTTGTTGTATACTCGTCTAGCTGTGGGATAGTGAGAGACAAACCTTCGAGAGTAGAAGCTATCAATTTTGCTTCTTCCTATGTCATTTATAGAGAAACCTAACTTCTTCACTACCTTGGGTCCTTCACATTTAGACGAGATTCGGGTTTTTCTATTACTTCCTTTTCTTTTTCTGCTTATCCATCCGCTAACAAAGAGATAAACCTTTCTGTAGCTTTATAGTATAGTTGTAGATCACTGAATTACATACAGTACTCCCAGAAAGTTATCATCTCTAGAATTTTCTGAAGTTTCGTGTTTTTTACGGGTTTTTTATAACGATCTCTTAAAGTTAAAGTTTTTGGCCTTTTGAGCTTTGCGTTAAAATGTAGAAATTTGTCATCTTGCAAATTGTTTTTACTATCAGTGTCCAAATGTAGTATCAATAAAACCCAAAATTAACGAACTTTTGCGAATTTTAACGGTTGTTTGTGGGGTACTGTAGTATTTTATTTCGGGAGAGTATAATATTTCATATTATTAACTAATCATTTTACCTTTTTTTCAGGAAGGTGCTTCACAATTTGAAAGATCTGCAGCAACATTGAAACGAAAATATTGGTGGAAAAATATTAAAATGTAAGTTTATATTTGTCCTTCTACTGTAACCCTCAACAATTTTTTCTAGGATCATTATAATGTGTGCTATTGTCGTTCTTCTTGTCATTATCATTGTCATCTGGGCAGGTGGAAAATAAAAGAAGAAGATGCTCCATGTCAAATAAAAGTTTCATTTTGTATTTAATTGCTTCAACACCAACAATATTCTTTTACATCAATGATTCAATTATTCATTTTATATATTTTCTATGTATGTTTCAATAAGTAAATTTTACTTTCTTGTATAATTTTCTCTCTACTTATATATTTATATATCCCCTCCCTTTGTGGGCATTATCTCTCGTGGGATATATCCACCACATTGGAAGCCCTTCTCTGTATTCTTTTAACACATTCCCAGGTTTTTTTATAGAAGTTACACCTTTACTGGTGTTGCTGTATATGTATAAGAAAAAGTATCTATATTCTATCTATTCTCTCTTCTATTATTGTACTAACTTTTTCTTACTTTTCTCTTTCTTTTTTCGCTTAGTCATTACTTTTTTAACCTCTCTCTCACTATCTTGTTCTCTTTTTTTTGTGTAAAATTTATTTGACAAAGTTTTACGATATGGGAATAAAGATGTAATATATTTATGTTTGACGTGGGTTAGAGATATATGACAATTAAAGCATGTGAGAAAAATATTTATTTTTGTCAAAAAGGTAATATTGGAACATGTTTGAAAGAAAAAAAAGTTGAAGCATAATATTACAGCATTTTGAAAGTTTTGTATTTTTAATGACGACATAAATTGGAGGTACATTATAGCATGTGGCAGCTTTGCAGTAAATTTTTGTAATCTTCAAAAAATTTCATTAAATGAATTTTTACAGAATCATGTTCGACTTATCAGCAAGTTTGACAAGGTTGTATTTTTGTAACTGACTTTGAAAACAATAAAAAGGTAAAAAAAACTACAGTATACTTTCTACATGTTTGAACTTTCATCAAAATGTTTAAAAGAATTTTTTCAGAAAAAGTAAAAAAAAAAGGTTTTTCGAATGCAAATCTACAGTATACCTTGTCGTAAACATATATCACAATTGTTTGAAATTCAGCTTGTATACTTCATTTAGTAGCTTTTGGACTTGGTTTGATTGGAGTTACACGAGTAGTTGAAGTGGTCGATTGCATGGAAGATATTTTTGATATAAATAAATTGTATCCATAAAATGTAAGAATTTGATCACGTAGGGGTTTCCTTAAATGTGATTAGAATTATAAAAAGTGCTAATATTGAAATGAAGTTAGTTATAATGAAATTAGGTCAGCTTATCCAACAAAGATGTGCGGAATTCATTTTTTTAAATAAAAAGTGGTTAGTAAAACTTCAGAATGCATGGAAACGGAGGTTTTTTTTATTTTTCTTAGGAGATCTCAAGCCAGTCATAGTCCCTTGAGGAATTAGTCCCCATTTTATCCTAGGAAGATCCAGACACCCGTCAACCCAGAAAAATGGTCTCTTGCAACCCGCAGGAGCATAGGCCAGTGGCCGGGAACGAATGCGCATACTCATTTTTAAAGTTGCCCTTGACTGGGAACAAACCGGAGACCTACCTCCAGTCGAACTACAGCGTTAGACCACTCGACTATGCGACCATTAATTAATTTTAAACTTACGAAACAACAAAAATTAATAAATATGCAGAAAATGGAATAAAATATAACAAAATAGTATAAAGAAGAGCAAAAATTAGCCATGGTAGCGACATTGGTTTAAATAATTCATAAATAAATGCAAACAAACTTGCAAGGGTAAAAGTTAATGATGAAATAACAGCTTGAATAAAGAGTTTTTGTTCAATTTTAGAATTTGCTGTTGTTGTTGAATCTTGGGATGATTTGGATTTAACTTGAACACGATAAAAATAAATTACAAAAATGCTTACAATAAAGCTTGAAACAGCTAAAATTGTTCCAGAAATAAATTTTATCAAAGAATTCGTTTCTGAAATTCTTCCATAACATTCTTCTGCAGATTGATATTCAACAAAATGAAAACATGCAAAGTCAAGGAAATGATTATATAATATAGCTAAAGGATAAATAAGCATTCCAACAATAATAAATGGAAAGAATTTTGACCATAATTGTTTGTGATTTTTCCACCAAACTATTGCGGTAAGACGATTAAAACAAAGAATTAAAGTCCATAAAGGGATAAATATTTCTCTGTAGCAGTAAATTACTGATTGATAAATTCTATAATACCATAACCAAGATCCTGTAGAAAAATCTGCATCACAAAATGGACAAAATTCATAAAATAAATTTTGAAGAAATGTTGGAACATCAAATAAAAGGTCAATAATAAAACCAAAAAACATTGAATAAAAATATACGGTGCTAACACTTTTATTTTTTCTTATAAAATTAGAAACAAAAAATATGAACACAAGTATTTTAAATATGGTATAAAAATAATTCACTCTGACAACAATTAAATTTACAATATCTTTAATAATTGTTGCTTCACGTGCAAAGTCATCATCATATTCGACGTTTTCAATTGACGGCATTTTTGTACAAATGTTGTTGTTTGATCCTAAATAAAACAATCAAGTATCATAATTTTTTTTTCTTATATCACGAATTTTTTTAAAGAGATTCAATGAGTTCGCGCAAAAAAATAAGGTATACTGTATGCCCCCGAGTTCGTATGTACTGCCTTCTGAATCAGTTTATGCCTTTTCGTTAATTTAAAAAAAGATTTTTTACTTTTAAAGATTTTAGAAAATGGGAGGAAAACTTAAAAAAAGTGCAAATTACACCACGCTTTTATTTAATTATACAGTTATTTTTTATGTAAAAACCCATTATTATAAAGGTGTAAAAATGAATCAACATTACTTTTATACATAAAATGTTATTCTCAAAACAAAAAAGGGCTTTTTCCAATAAAAAAAAGTATTTTCATGTAATTTGATTTTTTATTTAGTATTATACAGTAATCTTAAATGCTACTTTTGGATAAAAAAAATTAAGTACTTCCACAACTTTTAGATTTTACAGCGCTAGCAAATCTTCAACATAATATGTTGATGTCAACCTCAAAAAATAAAGAAGTTGAAGTCGGCAAATTAGTTCAAACAAAAATAAACCCTTTGTTTACAAAATTCATCAACATATTACTTTATTTAACTTTTTTTACCATTTCTTAAAAAGTTAATGGAACCAAAATTTTTTAGTTTAAAGTAAATATTGTAAACAACTGCTTCATGCTACAGTTGTTTGACATCTGCCAAAACCAGTTAAACCAAACAGAAGAGCCAGTTTAATTTTGGTAAAAAAATTATAAACATGTAATAACACTTTTTAAAAGTTTTTTGTTTATCCCTTGAAAAAAACTTCTGTAAAGTATTGTAGAAACAGAAGTGTTTTTGGCGGCAGAATTGTTACAATTGACATGCACGTGTTTTAAGATTTAAAAAGAAAGCTGACAGTTTAACCATACACGGCAGCCCTGAAAGGAAAGTGAAAAAAAAGGGGTGTGAAAAAAAATTTCTTCGCACCTTGTTTTCTTTGTTCTTTTGCTCTTTTTCACAGCCCTATCTCGGCTTATATGTTATCCTTTTTTGTGATTATCACATAGATCGATATATTAGGATCTTACCTAAACTTTAACTCGGCAATTTTTTGAAATAATAAATATTAAAAAAAAAAGATATTATTGTAGCTTTTTTAGATTAAGCTCAAAAAGACAATAGTAGAACAATAGAAAAACAAAAAAAGAATAAAGAAAAAGGAATGAAAAAATGAGTCTCAGTAAAAAAGAAAAAAGGAAAAAATTGCGAGTGAAAATTTTTCACACCTCTCATTTTTCTTTCATTTTCCTTTTTTCTATTAGACAGGTCTGCCGTGTATTATCAGTTGATCGAGATTCATATTTTTTATAATAAGTTTCTTTTACTGAACAAAAACTAACAAAACAGTTTACTTTAAATTTTATTTCCCCTAGCTTACACTTTGTTTTTAGAAAGCTTTTATAGGAGTAATCAAAGGAATAAAAATTTATAATTTACGTTGTGAATAAAACTTCTTCACAGCGGTCAATTTGTTGTTTTGCGTCTCAAGTTTAGGCAACCCTATTAATCCTTGATTTATCTCCTAATATTCAAAGAAAAGAGAGACATTTTTATTATGATACTTTAAATATTTTTTTTGGATGAATTTAATGTTCAAAATGATAAAATGTATAATATCGTAATTTTGAATCTGTAGAAACGAATGCAGTTTTATTTTTCACACAATTGTAGAGTTTGGCACTATAGAAGAAGCAATTTTTTTTCATTGAACAAAGATTACCTCCAGTTTACGTAAATTTAGTTTCTTCTTTTTTTAAAAAACTTTTATAGCAATTAATCGAGTAAAGCAATTTAGAATAAAATGTTATAAATTATTTTTCGATTTTTTAATATCTTCCAATGAATTACGTGCCAGTAATAAATTAAATAAAATTTTTAACATCCAAAAAAAGCGACTGCAGTTTTTCTAAAGCGTTTTTGATTAAAAGAAAGATTTTTTTCGTAGCTTAGTCACCTCGCTGGTCAATCAGAGATCCATTTTTTACTGCCATGCTAGCCATTGTCTATATCTTTTTCTATCGCTTTTTTTGTTGCTGCTGCTCAAAGTTAAAGCTTTTTTTCTTCAATTTTTGATCATTGAGACTTGCATTACAACTACTGCTGCAAATAAAAAAAATAGATATCTCTTTATCAAAACTTTGTCACCGACAGAGCTAACGTGCTTTCCGGTTAGAGAGCTTACTCGCAAAGTGTCTATGTGTATCCAACTTTTATATCACATAGAGCTGTCCATTTTCTATCCATTTTTTTATCATTGTGATTAAAAGTCAAAGATTTTTTTCATTCATGGTATGATTTTAAAATAAATTGAAAATGAATAAACATTTAAAATGGTCATCACTACAAAATTCCTTGGCATTTTGGATTTTTGGACTTTGTAATTCTTATGCTTTTGTGACCATGTTATCTGGAGCTGAAGATATTATTGCAATGCAAAATCATCGTGAGTTAAAAAGTAGTAATGGTTCTGAAGTTTGCTTTGTAAGTTTAATTTTACAGTTTTATTCAAGTTGTTGTCAAACTTATTGATTTCTGTGAGATCATATTTTAAGAAAAAGGATATCACTGGCTACAGCATCTTTAGCTCTAAACTCAAAATAAATGATATAATAGTTGACTTGAATTAATTTGTATATTTTTTGCAGGAAAGAATTACCAAAGCCCATTGCTCTAAAATTTCTACCAGTGCCGTTTTGCTTGCTGATACAATTCCATGTGTGATAGTAGAATTAACGTTTCCATTTTTTATGAATCGAATTCCATATGGTATTAGGCATGCCGTTGTTGTTTCGTGTCAAGCATTAAGCTTTATCATTGTTGCATTTTCACCAAATGTTGTGGTTTCACTTATTGGTAAGTGCTTAAAAAGTGCAATAAGAAGAGATTTTTAGAAAGTGAAAAAAAAGCTTACTTCAAATTTTCTCTAAGGGCAAAAATTGAGAGTTTCGTTTTTCAAAAATAACCAACTCATTGCCATCAAAATTTTTGCAGGAGTTGTTTTTGCTGCAATTGGAGCAGGTCTTGGTGCTATCAATTGTCTAGCTCTGTCATCACATTTTTCAAAAAATACTGTATCAACATGGTCAAGTGGTACTGGAGCTGCTGGAGTAGTTGCATCTTTTGCATATGCTGCATTCACCGAGCCACATTTGGCAAATTTTTCTCCAAGACTTACAATGCTTCTTATGCTTGTGATACCGCTGACATATTCAGTAGCTTATTGGGTTATTTTAAAGAAACCGAATAGCATTTATACTTTTACTTTGAGGAAGCCATCAACTTGGATTGTTCCATATTCACATGATGCAGATGAAAATTTTCGAAATTTTGATGGAGTTGATAAAAATAAAATGGCAGAAGATACTGCAGCTGTAAAAGCATTGACGACATGCGGAGTTGTACAACGAAAATTGTCCATTATTGAAAAATTTGTTGTTATCAAGGTTGGTTTTTTTATGCTCACAGCTATAAGGGGGTCTATTTTCAATCAAATATTGACACCAAAACATAAATACAATAAAAGTAGATAGCTATCTACTTTTTTTGTTACATGAATATAAGCCCATAGTATCTTCTATGACCCAATTTATGGGATTTTAGATTAACCTGTAAAAAAATGTTTTAGTCACTATCAAAATATATGATTCCTGTTATTCTCGTCTATTTTGCTCAATATTTCATCAATCAAGGACTGGCAAGTTAAAAATTTATAATATCTTATGGAAATTGATTCAACAACTTTTTTAGATGCCTCTAACCTATTTTGATTGTTCACATAGCTTTGATCTTTCAAAATCTTCCCAATATCGATGGTATCAAGTTCTCTATCAAACCGGAACATTTATTTCTCGATCAAGCGTCAATATTATTGAAATTTCTATGTCAGCTTTGTATTTTATGCCAGTTTTACAGGTATTTAATTTTCTGTCAAAAAATTAAAACAAGGAACTTTTTTTTTTAGTTTTTTAATGCCATTTTTCTTACCTTTAATGCCCTTCATTTTTTTGTTCCACATATTGCTATTATTTTTGGTATCATTTTGATTGAAGGTATTATTGGTGGTTTATCATATGTCAACAGTTTACATCGAATGCATCGAGTTGTTTCACCTGATGTTAAAGAATTTGCTATGTCAACAGTTGGAGCTAGTAGAACTTTAGGAATTGTAATGAGTGGTTTTATAGCTATTCCTGTTAGAAATTATATTTGTAATCAACAACATTATTCCATAAATGGAGAATAAACATTTTTAATGAAGATTGCATTCGTTTAATAAATGTTAACTTTAAATTAGTCAGTTTTTATGTGTGCTTGAGCAGCAAACTTCAGGAAGATAATCTGCAAGTCCGACAGCGAAAACAAGGAAAATATTTTTATCAGGAGTTAATAAAGAAAACAACGTTTTTTATTTAAATTTTTAATGTTCTTGAGTTTAATTTGATATAGCTTGATTTAAAAATAACTTTCAAATGAATTACGGTTAATGTTGAATCTTTTGCAATCAGTTTTAAGGTGTACTGATGATTGTATACAAAACTTGTTGTTGCTATAAAAGGCGAATATGAGTTGCAGAAAATTTATCCGACGTTAACAATTTTATTCAGTTTAACAACAAAACGTTATGATACAGTTTTGCGAAAATATTTAAAAAAAAAAGCTTTAACAGTTAATGCTCGTATAGCCAATCCATATACAATAATTTTAAAACGTAAGCTACCTTTAAAATGCAGAGCATATAGTTTATAATGTGACACAACTAATAACAGTTAATTTTCCCACCTAATATTCAAGCTCAGTTTAAAAAATCAATAGTTAAACATAAAATAAAATTTTTAGTATTATTTCTGTAATTTTATTAAAATTACTATTCTATTTTATATAAATTACAGTTGTTTTCAAGCATACTATTTTTATTTTCTTCTATAATCTCTATTACCTCTTGTATCAAGTGAGTTTGTTGAAGAACAACAACTTGATTAAAAGTAAAAATCATTTTGACCTCCAAAATTAAATAAGTTCTTTATGTATGTCAGCAATTACAAAAGAAAAATTATTACACGAAAAAGTAATTTAAAACAAAAAACTGTTTTTCAAATATTATTCACATCTATAAATGAATATATGGTATTCATCAGATGTGTAATTTTTTCTATTGCTAAAATAATGTTACACTGTTTTTTCAAATGTTGATAATTGCTATACCAATTTCGATACTAAAATCCGAATTTTTAACTTTTTGTTAAAAATTACAAAAAAAAGTTTGAAAAGTAAAAAGTTTATAAAGCTCATTAAATAACTGTCAAAATGTGTTATATGAATAGTATAAAATAAAACTGTGATTGATTAGAAACGAGCGAAACACGTTAAAACTGATATCAAAATGCGTTTTTTTTATTTGACTGATCTTCTGCTTATTTTTCTGTAAGTGATTGTAGATAATTAATTTTAAAATGGTTGTCTTTGCTTTAAAATTTCAAAAACTGTCAACAATAAAACTAATATTTTATCAAAATGTGAGACATTAATACTATTTAACAATGATTGCTGTGAAGAAGATTATTTTTTATTTAAGAAACTGCAGGATGTTCACGAAAAAATGTTTTTTTTTTGAAAACTAAATTGATTAAAAACTTTTTAATCGAAAAATGTATGTTAATTTTTGATTTTCTAAAAGCTATTTTGTTCTTCTTTAATTTAAATACAGAAATTATTTGCAAAGCACTTGCCACGTCATGCGTAGAGGGGTCAAACGTTTGTCTGCGCTCTTCTTCTCTTTTTTATTAGGCGATTGCACTTTTTTATTTTTTTTTCCACAAACAAGAGAAAGACAGAGACAAAAGAGACGCCGAACAAGCAGGACAGAGAACCAGACGTTTGACCACTCTAAATGAGCGTCAGTTTCTTGTTAACTAAATAAAACTGATCCATTCCAGTAGTTTTTATTCTTTAAATTAATTGTTGTTGGTAGTATTATTTAAATAAGCGCATTATAGAAATAAAAGTATGTTAAACAATGATAACAAAAAAAAGTTAATTTAACTCCACTGCTTCATAATGTCAGGTCATGGTATAGTGTTTTTTTAAAAGTTGATATAGCGTAATTCACATTTTAAAACTGATCGTGAAAGAGCGGAAAGGCATTGTGCACTGATTACTTTATAATATAAATACATTTAACGTTAACTGAATTCTTTGAATATATGATTTAAATGTTGAAAAATGTGTTGCAGTGAATCGTGAAAACACTGTACTAAATATATCTTGTTGGTTTTAGAATATAACCTTTGCTGCAAAAAGTTTACAGCTTACAAAGCAGTGCTTAAAAATTTCAAAATTATAACTGTGTTCTTTCTTCTTCTTCATGAATTCAAACAGTTACTGGAACAACTTCAAAAATTGCAATGATGGTTTAAGAAAATATCAGTTAAAAAAGGTACGAATAAAACTGATCCATAGAGGTGTTTGATAGCATTTAAAAATCTTTAAATGGAGATGTAGAGCCCTCAAAGGTAAATTACCGCAAAACTTGGTGTTAGCGTTGAAACTGATTATTGATGCAAGGATTCGTCGTTCATACAAGACTGCATTGTACTTATTTTTGGTGGTAATTTTCGCTTTTTTATTCACATTTGTAAATCGGATACTTAAACTGTTTAATACGCACATCGTCTTTTTGCCGCAATTGTATAACTTGCACTATCAAAATTTAAAGCGACATTAACGCCAAATATCTTTTTTGTGATACTCGAATCCAATTAAACTGTAATTTTAAGCGTCACAACTGTGGCTTACACATAGATGATGTGACCTATTAAAACTGGATACATTTTAAAAATGGGGCGACTAAAGCATACTGAAATATTTTAAACTGTGTATGGGAAACATGTGACATGTCGTGATGGCGTTATTCTTGTAATTGATAGAACAAGTTTCTGGTGGTCTAGGAATTATTTTTATAACATACAATCAATTGTTTTAGTGAATTTTTAAAAAATATGCTAATTGCACCTTTAAGTGGATAGTGATTAGAATTGATTTTTATAGAGGTAAATTTTATTTCTGCAGTATATGATGTACTACAAAAAAACGCAAATTTAAAACTGGTTAATAGAATTTTGGAGATTAAAATAACTGTGAAGTTCAGTTGTTTCTTAAATTTGGAAATTTAATAAACTTCTGTTGAAGCATACATTCAAATATGTGCTTAAATCTTTGATTAAAATTTATTCATGCTTCTTAAAAAATAAAATAAAACTGTCAAATATTGCACTTGCCGAGAATACTTTTATTTTTACAGCATAATCGAGTAAATTTAACTAAAAATGCTATTTGGCTCGTAATATTGTTTCAAAAGGAATAATAAAACTGTGGATCAAGTGTTATTTATTTAATATGTCAAAAAAATAAACAATTAAAAAAACTTTTTTAAAACGTTTTTATTTTCTTTAACTGTATGTTGTAATGTAGTAAGATTTTTTTAAGAAGTTAAAAAAATTGTTTTGCATATGTGATTAAATAGTTGTTTTAACATTGGATATCCTTTTAATAATTATTTTACCCTATTTATAATTACAGAAATCAATTTTAACTAATTGGAAATTTTTAATTATCATTCAAACAAGGGCCGAAAATAGCAGGGTGGAATTGGAGGAAGTTCCACCACCTTTATTCTAAGTTTTATTTGAAAATTTGAATGTCAATACTAGATAAAATGAGAAAGTTCCATCCGCTGATAAAGGAGTTCCACTTCCTTACCAATTTTTGGCCCTGATTCAAACTGAAATAGTGTTGAATTGCCTAATTGATCAAAAAATATCTTTATCTAGAAACAAGCTTTTTTTATCCACAAATTATGTCATAATTTCAAACTGTAATCTTTGGACATAACACTGATTTCAAAATTTAAAAGTAATTAAATCTTGTCAAACAAACAATCATATTTTCAAACAACTGCCAATCAGTAATGTTCATGTTTAAGTAATAAATGTTATATTGGTGAGTTACTTTTGCTTTATTCTGTGGCAAACAAAAAAGAAGGTTGTTGAAGTTAGAGGGGTTTATGTTTTTTTCAGTGGTTTTACATAATTAAAACTGAATGATGAAACTCAATTATATTTTTTTGTGAAAGCTTAACTGCAATTTTTGAGAACGGTTTCTTCCACAAAACTGTAACTATGCTTTTTTTCAAAAGTAATTTTTTTAAACTGTTAACTTTCAATTAAATTTGTTACTTTTATTTTTTTTGAATCTTGCTTATCATAACTGTTGTGTTGGGATTTAAAAAACTATCATCAAAAAGTATTACATCTACAAAACTGATACAGCTTTATTATCGTTTTCTTGATAAAATTTTTTTCACTAACTGGATTTTTTATTTTAAATGAATGCCATTAAAAAGAGCATCGACTTCCTCTTACTCTAAGAGATTTAAACTGTCCAACAAGTGTGTGATGCAGTAACTGATACAAATACGAAAAAAACGAAAAAAGATTTCTAACAATAACAATAAAAAGATTGATGTTTTTTTTTAAATATTCTTATGCAGTAAAAACTCCTTGCTTTTTATTTAAAAGTGGGTAACAAGTGAAAAATGTTCGACACAAAAAAGTCATGTTCTAAAAATTAATGATAAACTGACAACTTTAAAAGATCGAATTAACATACATTTATTAATTAAACTGTTTAGTTGGAATTCTCTTTCTTTATCAACTCATGCCAATTTTGAGGATTGGCATGAGTTGATAAAGAAAGATAATAAAACTGTTTCAAATTCACTTTTTCCTAGAATGAGGTAGAACTGGGAGTCGTCGAAGTTTGAAATTTTGCTTTTGCGTTTTAATGCAAATCAATTTCTTCCTAAATTATTCATAATGACAATCTGCATTAACTTTTTTATTTATTTTAAAGAAAGCTTACATTTTTTACAAAATATTGTCTTCTAAAATTTACTTGAAAAAAAGATATCTTGGAAGGCAAGGTTAGAGAAACTTATTTATTATTATTGATTTTCACATTAATGAAAAACTTATATGTTTTAAACATTTGAAAACTGACGAAGTTTGAATGTCTTACATTCATGAAAATTAAAGTTATCAGTTGTATTTTTAAGCAGCATTCTTCATTAATTACTGATTGCTTAACTGATAAAGATTTTTTCGCAGTGTTTTGTCCTTAATTACATGACAATATATGAAATGTTTTATGATAAAACTGCATCACATCGGAAACTTTGTCAGCAATAAGAAGTCTTGCTATCAAATATTTTAAGATGCATAAAGTTGAAGAAACGGCATCATTACTATTCACTTTGAAATTGAATTATTCTTACAAAGACAACTGATATATAGTTCTTTCCAAGAAAGTATGTCACGTTACGTGACGCACTAATAAACTGATATTTATAGAGGCCATTTATCGGAAAGCATATCATTTAGTAAAGACAGTTATATCGCCTCCTACGTTTACATGATCACTTTTCTAAGAAAAATTCTTCTGAAACATTGGAGGAGTGCGGAAACAAAATAAAGTGATTACTGAAAACTACATATTAATTTTATACGTTCAAACCATAAAACCAAAAAAAAGATAAATAGGTTGTAAATTGAGCAGTTCTGTCTTTGTGATAATTTTAATGTGAAAACAGAATATAAAAATTAAAAAAAACCAAAACTAGTTCTTCGTTTGCTTTACAATTATGTTTTCCAAGGAAATTATTAAAAAATTTTAAACTGATTGCTATTTTTAACGTGACATCAAAATTTAAAATGATGAGTCATCATCATTAATGACAGAAAAACTGGAATAGAAATATATATATATATATACTAGTCGTTTAAACGTTTTGCATATGCGTTTTAATGTAATTGTTCCTACAACGGATTAATGAGCATTATTACTTGTTTACAAGCAGTGTACTCCCGCTCCCTATTTACCTGCTCCCAAAATATTTCTCGTTTCTCGCTCCCGCTCGCTCCCGGCTCTTTCGAAGTCGCTCCCGCTCCCTTAATAAGAGGGCGGGAGCGAGGAGCGGAGCGGGAGCGGGAGTACACTGTTTACAAGGTCTTTTATGGAAATAACTGCATCATTGTAATCGTAAATGTTTAAATATATTTTTTGTAAATTTTGCTTTCAAGTTGGGTTTCTTTTTGTAAGCTGAAACTTTATTAATTCAAACTTTTGTTCCTAAGTATTAAATGTATTTTTTGATTTCTTAAAAACTAAAACTGAGTGATACTGTCGTACAAATATTTGCAAAAATTTTAATGGTGATTAAAAATAATAAGAGTTTTAAAACTGTTTAAAAGTTTGTGCAGTTACCATTTTGTTATACGGTTATGATTTGAAACGATTACGGTGCACAGTTGGTAACTGATAATCTCTAGATCCAGTTATACTTTGTTATAACTTCTTTTTAAAAATTGATTTTCAAAAAGGTTTGCACTCTTATTTTTGAGATATTTTTTTTAAAAAATGAACTGTAATCTTTCGATATATTTTTATTAACTCACTCAATACAAACAATCAAACCTTTTAAACTGCACTTCTTTAATTTAATTAACATGTATGCTTTAAATGTAAAATACTGTCTCTTTTGTCGATGGTACAAATTAAAAAAAACTGAAGATTAATAATGTAATTTTGAAAACTGGTTTAAGTTTTGCTTCGACAAACAAACTGCTTACAACAGCTATGTTAAAAGCTGTTCACTGGTAAAAAAAACTGATATCTTCAAGACTTCAAGATTATCGAAAAATCAAAAAAGATCCAATTTGTCAAGCTAAAAAAACTCAAAGCTAAAATGCACATTCTCATTTTTAAACTGATTAACGGTTTGGTTTGAACGTATGCCCTTTTTCAATTATGCCATGTTATCTTGTGTTAAGAAAGCTTGTGATAGTTTTATTTTCAAACATCTTTTTTATGTTTAATTACAGCAATTAAAAGATTAATATAAACTGCATCTTCGAAATTATGTTCAGGATTATAATTGCATAAAAGTGAAAATAACTGAGTTGACTGAGTTGCAGTATATTATTCAAAATAGAACTTTATCACATCTGTACATATGGAAATAACTAACTGAATATGTAACAAAATCGCTAATCAAAATTTTGTGTTCAAAAAAATTGATACATTAATCCCAGATTACGGTTGCTGCTAATCTGGAATATATGAAAAATACATTCAAATATGCTCATGGATCTTTGATCAAAATATGTGCTAACACCCTTAAAAAATGAAACTGCATAAATTTTTAATGTGGTAGATACCTTTATTTTTACAGCATAATAAAACTGGATCACTTTTACTAAAAACGTTATTTGGCTAGTAATGATCAGGGCTGTCCGGTGCTGGCTTTTCTGTCCGGTCCGGTCCGGTTGCCGGTGCACCGGAAAATTTGTCCGGTTTCCGGGATTCCGGTTTCCGGTGTCCGGTTCTTTATAAGTACTGTAAATTTTAAAGAAAAAATCAAAAAATGTCAATTAATTTATGGTACAAAAAAGGAAAGAAATCACAAATCATCATCTGACTTAACTGGAGTTGGAGGATTTTGAGCAGGAATGATTTCAAGTGAACTTTCATCAAGTTTTCGCTTTTTGGATAATGGTTGAGGAACTGATTGAGCAAAATTTTACAAAAAAACCATCAATTTTGCAAAAAATAGTGTATGATTAATGCATGCACCGGAAACCGGAATCCGGCCAAAAATCCGGGATTCCGGTCCGGAGCAAAAAACACCGGAATAATGGCCGGTTTCCGGTGTTCCGGTGCACCGGATCCGGCGCACCGGACAGCCCTGGTAATGATGCATATGAAAAACTGTGCGTTGCAATAAATAGTTGTTTCCTTGATAATATAGAAGAAATCCATTGTAAACAAAGCTTTATAAAGAGTTTTAAAAACTAATACTTTAACTGGGTTGGTTACTTTAGTTTTTCAAACACGGCGTAAAACTGGTATCAGCCGTGATCGACAACTTTTTTACTAAAAATATTTTAAATTGTTAACGATCTTCTACATGCTTTGGTAAGTTGTATTTAACGCACGGGCTCTTTTTGTGTCCGGCTAACGGTTTTTTTGCCCAAAATGATCCAAAATATTTTTAAAAATCCTTCTGGCAAATTAAAGTATTAACTATATGCAAGCTTTTAGTAACAAAAAGTTAATGCTGCTATTAAATTTTTTGAGTTTTTGGACGAAACAAAAATATCAAAAAATGGTGCTTTTTCGACATTTTGTCATGTCCAAGCCGTTGTAGGGCCTGAAATGCAAAAGCCTTCTGGTAAAACAAAGATAATGATGTACTTAACAAGTCCTAAATACCCCGACACATCTGCTTATCATTGCTGAGGCATTTCAACGGGGCGCAAGTTAACCGGACAAATTACTATTAAAAAAGAGCCCGTGAACGTTATTAACTGTGAATATGGCACAGCGAATTGTAACTCCGTACACTGATGAGGTCATTTTTTGCTCTTTAAAAATTAATTAAAATTCTTCAAGTTTTTCAGTGAATGTAAGCAAGCTTTTTTATGAGGTAAAAAAACTGCGATAACAATATTTGAATCATTTATTCTAAACTGGCCATTCAACGGTATGAGGAATCATCTAGCCGTAGACATCCCCAACTTAGGGTGAGGTTTCGGGCCCATATTTTGCCCATAGACTCCCCTACTATAAGCTAGTATTCAGGCCAAAATGCAGCTGCATAATCCTCATACTCTTTTCGTTTTTCGTTCAAAGTTTGTTATGACTTATATGCTGAACCATATAAGTGGTTTTCTCCTATATATATGCATCCATATAAGAGAAAAAACGCTTATATGGATGGATATATATTTCATTTTTTCATCTTATATGGCCTTCCATATAAGCGTTTTTTGTCATATATGGCTGTGTATATATAATCGAAAATGGGTTATATGGTTCCGCATATAAGTCATAATAAACTTTGACCAGCAGTTAGACGAAGAATATGAGGATTATGCAGCTGAATTTTGGCCTGAATACTAGCTTATAGTAGGGCAGTGTATGGGCCAAATATGGGACCGAGTCCAACAAGCTTCTCACATTCTGGAGTATACTCCTTCTACATCAACGGGACTTTTTGCCATGTATTAAGAATTGAAAAAACTGAGTTGGATATTTAATTTTTGTGTTTTTTATTAGTTAAGAGATAAACCATTTAAAAAAAGAAGCTTTAAAATATTTTAAAAGCATTTATTCTCTATTTTTTAGCTAACAGTAAGTAATGCTTTAAAATTTTCAAAGGGAGAAAAACTGACACCAGTTTATTTTGATTTCTACATTTTAATATTTTAGACTTTTAATAATTGAATGAACCCATACCTTTTTTGTGGATATTTGCTTTGACAATAGGTCTATCCAAATTTGTAAGGGAGCGTAAACAAACTTGGAATATAGAACTCCCCTTCTACAAATGCATCTTTAAATTTCAAGTTGAAAAATTATGTGGTTTTTTTAAAAACTGATACAATACGTAACTTCGTCAAATGTAGTAAAATAAAATTGCAACAGTTTGTTCAGTTTTGAATTGTAACAGTTTTTTCATCGCAAAAGAAAAGCGAGATTAATATTTTAGTTTTTTTTCTAAACTGGTCATTCAATTCTATCAAGATCATTAGATGCATAAAAAAAACTGTTTCACTTTTTTTCAGTGTTGGCGGGCGACCGAAATTTTCCGGTTTATCGGTCCGGTCGTCCGGACCGAAACCGAATAAGTCCGGTCCACCGGTCCGGGCACCCGGACCGAAACCGAAAATCTTCGGTTTTCGGTTTCGGGCGACCGAAAAACCGGAATGATCTGTCCGGTCACCCGAAAAAATTTAGCATAAAGTTGGCCAACTGAAGAATTTTTTCTTTCATTGCTCTAAAAATCAGTTTTTTCTTTTTAAATTTGGTATTTCAATCAAAAAAGTTACGCTTTTTCATGGAAAAACTGACAAATGTCTTACTCCAAAATAAACCGGACCGATAAGTTTCGGTCCATCGGTCCGGTCGCCCGGACCGAAACCGGAAATCTTCGGTTTTCGGTTTCGGGCAACCGAAAAACCGGACCGACCCGGACCGAACCGGACCGAAAACCGGCCCGAAAACCGAAAAACCGCCAACACTGACTTTTTTAAAGCTTTATTTTAGACTTTCAAAACTGAGGATGAATGTATTTGCAAAAAACAAAACAAAATTAAATTTTATTGCGGATTACATTATTTAGCGAGAAAACTGATTTAAATTGAGATTGTTGTGAAAAGCAGCTAAAGATGTGCTAAATGTTATACCTTTAAAATAATAAAATAATTTTTAGTGGTGATTTGAAAATTTGAAAAAACAATTTTGTCGAAAGAATTTTTTAGCATTAATAACTGTTTTAAAAAGTCAATAAAATAAAAGGTTAATGAGAAGCATTTCACAGTTTTCAGATTAAATTTTTAAAGAAAAAACTAAACCAGTTTTTGTTTAAACTTGGTTAAATAGAATTTAAGGCATGTTTTTAAAAAGGTAACTGATGTTTGTTTTAAGCAGTAATTTAGATAATCTAAATTTGTAAATGTTCAAAAGTTTAATTTCAGAATGCATTGATTAAAAAAAACTGGTCAAGCTAAACTGAAATTTTTATTTCAAACAGAAGTGATTCTTAAAATATCATTGAAATCTTGATTTTATAAAGACGTTAAACAGTTGTCAAACTCCTTATTAAAAAAAATTGCACAAGGCAAAGTGGAAGCTTTTTCTTGAAAAAAAATTTGTTTTTTATTTTTTCCTAAAACTGATTTTCAGAATTTGATTTTTGACAAACCGTTCAAACTGCACCTGTCTGCCAATTTTGACATTTTATTTTGTATTATTTAAGATTTTCGTTTGCCCAAAATCTTGAACGATGTCTGTCACATATTTGTTTCAATGGATTATATAGTAACAACTTTATCACTAGCGGTATATTGAAGTACAACAATAAAAAATTAATAGAAAAAAAAATGTCTCGCAGGAATATTTTTGGGATGGAGGTACTTGAAAAAAAAGTGATTATAAACTGTGATGATGTAACTTTGATTATTTTTATTACAATAAGAGAGATATGACATTGAAATTACAAAGGATCTTCAATCAATTTTAAAAGCATTAATATATTCTTTAAACTGTGTTGTAATGCAGCCACAGAAAGCAAACTGATTCCAGTATGGATCATTAATTTTTCTTAAACTTCAAGTCAAAAAAATCGTAGGCTGTTTAAAAAATTTTGGTACAAAACTGCGTCACTGTGGTAAATCTGGAATACTAAACTACAGTGAAAGTGTACCGGTTTAAAAAATATGGGTTATTAACTATCTTTAAATATTGTCTATCTTCTTGTGGAGTGATTCTCATTTCTAGCTAACTGTTTCTTTTTGTCATTGTTGATTTGCAGGTCTCGAATTGCGGATTAGAAAAATTTTTATGCAATGCATAAGCATTGCATAAAATTATTTTGCACCTAGATTTAACTGTAACAAAAGTCCAAATCGCGGGTACTTAGATTTGACTAAATAACTGTGATTAGTAAACCAAGTGCTATAAATTATTGTTGTAAGAATGTTTAAAATTATTTTAACTGACCACGGGAAAAAACATAGCTGGTTCTTCGGAACATCTTAATGACGCAATTCACGTGGTAAAAAGCGAGAAAAAACTGTCCGCTACTTTGAATCATTGTCACTTATTTTAAAATAATAGGACTTTTTTGTAATTTGTGACAATAAAATTTTGATGAATAGACGATTTTAAAAGGCATGTAATTTGAAATGCATTATTTCCTTAAATTAATTCGTGCAGTTTAAAACTGTCTCAATTCAGATGCTATATAACTGTTTGAAAATTCCTTCTTCATGATAAATTCTTTTTTCCCAAAAATTGTCTAAAATGAAACTGATTCTTATTTTTTGTTTAATCGCTTTTGCAGCAGCTCATTTTTTTGATGCTGTAAGTTTAAATTTTTGTTATATGTGTCCCTATTTATTGAGAGAAAAAACTCTTAACGCTACAATATTTTATTAAACTGAGTTGAATGAAGAGTTTGAAAACTAATTTTCCTTATTATTCTTACATTAACCATATCAACAACATCCAAGCACTGCAGAACCGTCGAAAGCCAAAAATTATTAAAGAGTCTATAAAATAAAATAATAAATAAATTATGTTTGAAAACTGTATATCGATTCCGCAAATATCATCTAAAAACTGATAAATTAAGATTTGTACTATTTCATAATTCATCTGTTTTTAAAACAACTTTCAGGATTCCATCAAAATGAAATATAAATGTCCAGATGATGGGCCATGCCCAGATGATATGGAATGCAAAGATGGAGATTGTTTTGTAAGTTTTTAGTTAAAATTTTTTAAAACAAGTTTTACTGTATCATTTTTTTGTACAAACCGGAGAAATGTCCCAATCCATGTGATTCAGAGGGAAATTGTAAAGGACCAGAAGGCACAAGCTGTTCAAATGGTTGTTGCTATGTCAATAGATACTGGCAAAAATAATGGGTTTTTTTTGAAAAATTGTGTCATTGAATTTCTACAGTTTGTTGAATAAATGAAAGGAAATCATTTGATTATATAGAGAAAAAACTGGATCAAATTGTAATTGTAATCATTGATTTACAAGAACAACAATGAAGCAAACTTAACATAATATTCTTTTAAACTGATTTAAATTGAGGCTACTGACAACTTTCACCACTAACATTAAATGTCATCAATTTTTCTATTCTATTATTTAAAGCGAAATACGTTTTTTATTAATCAAATTTTTTCTGCAATCTTTTATTGTAAAAATGCTAGGAAAACATTTATTTTAAAATAAAACTGGTGGTATCCTTTTCATCATATTAGTAAAAAAATTATAGTAATGATAAAAAAAAGTTCGGTAAGTAAAGGTTAAACTGGGAGGGCAAGTTGTTGTTAGCAGAAGAACTTCAATGTTTTTAGTATAATAAAATTTCATGTAAAACTGCAACTTGATATACTACTAATTTAAAAATTTTTTATACGATAAAACTGATGTATCGTTCAGATCAGTGTTCTGCTTTTGTGTTTTTGGTCTCTCGCGCCCCGACTATTTTTAAAAGTCGCCCCGCGCCCCGGTTTTTTCGATCAATAATCGTTTTTTGTCGATTTTTATAAAAAAAAATCGGGGCGACATCAAAAAATCTTGCATTTCGCCCCGATTTTTTCAAAAGTCGCCCCGCGCGGGGCACCCCGGGGCGGGGTAAAAACGGGGCGAAGCAGAACACTGGTTCAGATATGTTGTAAAATAAACTGATATACCCAATACATTGATGAAACCTTCCAATAGTTGTTTCGAAATGAAACTGGTATTTCCTTTTTTTTAGCAGTTTCAAAGATGGCAGATAAGATTATAAAAGTTAAGTCATTAAGTGCTTGATTGGAGTGATTTACAATCACTGATTTTCTGTAAGCTAAAAAAGTACGTAAAAAACTGTGTCAACTTATTGTTGTTGAAATTCTAAATTGCTTTAATCTGAATATCATTACTTGTAAGCTGTAAATTTGATATGTTGAATGTTAGCATTCTTAAAATGGTAAACTGATGACACATCTTTCTGCGGGAAAACATCATAGAATTTTAAAACTGATATAAATATCATAAGAACACAAATTTTAACTGACCAAGATTATGGAAATTGTAATTGATGACATAATTTCATAAGATTTCACAAAACTGTAAGTAATTGTCGGCTTCTATACTGAAGCTTATTAACTTAGTAATTGACAGGAAATGAAATTCACGTGAAACAATAAAGTATTTTTGTTCCTGTTTTTTTTACGTGTTTATGTTTAGAAAAAACAACAACAAGCAATAAAATATCAAAAAAAGATGTGATCTTTTATGTTTGTTTTTATAGCAATCAACAAAATTGACATTTAAAAAAAAGTGGCTTTAATTGCTTCATTAATTCCTTTGTGGTTCTTTAAGAAAAAGCAACGACAATAGTCTTTTTCTTTTGCATTTTGCAGAAAAAACAGCGGCAAGTTGCCAGAATGTTTTTTCTTAGCTTGAAGAGGATAAGCATTTGGTAACAGTTTAAGATGCACATTCAACAACAACGAAAAGAAAAATTTAAAAATTACTCGAAAACCTACTCCTAAAATTACTGTCAACGAAGGAACAAAACTTGAAATGACAGCCAAGGCAATTGGGCATCCAAACCCTACATTAAAATGGTTAAAAGATGGAAAAGAAATTTCTCGGACAAATAAAACGTGTGAAATTTGGTTGACTGGTAGAGGGTAATCAGTGTTGGAAATTGAATATGCAGTTTTGAAATCTGCTGCAAAGTTTACAGGTATTGCTACGAATTCTGAAGGAAGTGATGAACGTGAAACAGATTAAACTGAAAAAAGCTATAAAAAAACAAAAAAAACTGAGACTTTATGCTGTTAAAAGCCTTTTATTATTTTTACTAAAATATATTCTTTTTTAAAACTGCATTACATTAATAATTGACTGTTCAGTTTTAAAAACAGCCGCAAAATTTATGTGTATTGCAACAAATCTTAAACGCTGGTAAGAAACTCCAATAGAATAGTTGTTTAGAGGAAAATTAAGTTTACTAAAGGTTAAACTGTATGAAAGATGTGCAAGCATTTTTTCGCGTTCTTAGAAAACGCAACAAAATGAAAGAACATGCTGCCAGGAAAAACTATATTGTTACTATCATAATACAGTTTTGTTATAACATTTTGAAGGATTTGATAAAACTTTTTAGCTATCTTCTGGTGCAAGGGAGGAAGAGCAAGTGTGTTAAAGGTTCAAAACTGCAAAAATCGTTTTTTTAAAAGAAATCAATAAAATTTGTTGGAAAGTTGTTGCTGAAAAAATGACAAAATTGTTTTTTAGCCGAATAAAATTTCTTGTTAAACTGCATTTAAAAGACGCTGACAACAGCGAGACAGGTACTCTAGAAATCAAAAGTGCCGTTCTAAAATCGGCTGCAAAACTTATTTGTTTTGCATCATTCTTTCTAAGGCTTTAATAAAACTGTGACAAAAATGATATTTGCTATTTTTAAATTAAACTGATATATCCTATTTTACAGATTGAAAAATGAAAGTAAAGATAAAAAAAATTTAAGTTACTAAAGGTTAAACGTAATAAACTGTGCCGCTTAATTTCTGTAGAAATCAACTAGATTATTTTTAACATAATAAAATTTCATGTCAAACTGCAAGTTGCTACTTTCTTCAATTTAAAACTTTTTTTTAAACGATGAAACTGATTAGTAGCTGTAGATGGTAGAAACTGTAAAATTATTGATATAACAGTAATTATTACTTTGTTAATCTCTTTTTTATTCTAGAATTAAACTGGCTTTTCTTTTCTATAAATTTTCTAAGACGATAGTTAAGATAAAAAATGTAGGTTATTAAAGGTTAAACTGTCTAAAGGAACATCATGAGTTTTTTTTTGTAAAGTTAGAAAAAAAACGTTATAAACAGTTATTGCAAAGAAGAATAAAATAGTTTTTAGCAAAACTGAAAGTTGTTAAATTGAAATAAAACAACAATTTAAACTTATGATAAGTCTAAGAGATGTTATGGATGTGCTGTAAAATACTTAAAATACAACATAAGACTAGTTGGGTTTTCCATTTTTTATATTATTAAATTAAAGGGCATCCTCTCCTTTTTACCAGAAAAATTATAAAAAGTGATAGTAAAAATATAAAATAAGTCAGGTTAATAAAGGTTTAACTGAATGTTGCTAAAAAGAACTATGAATTGTTTTTAGCCAAATATTGATATAAAAAACTGATACTTGATATTCTGATTTTAAAAGATTTCTGGGACAATTAAGCTGATTAATGGTAGAGGGGGTAAAATATTTGATACAAATGTTATATTTATCTGTTTTTTTTTATTTTGGAGTTAAACTGTTACTTTCACAACTTTCTTTTTCTGGGAAGATGAATATCGTGGGTTTTTTTGCATAGATAGAAAGAAGATATTGTGTCGATTTGTTCTTGTAGCAAAAAACTGAATTGAATAATTTCTTGTAAAACTGCAAAATTTTAACTGCATCTTGATATGTTAAATATATAAAATTTTTAAACGATAAAAGTAATAAAAAAAACTAAATTTTTAGTCAAATATAATTTGTTGTAAAACTGTAACTTGATGCGTTGGAATTTAAAAGATTTTCGTTACCGATAAAAGTGATTAGCGGTTTAGGTTTTTTGATCATGCTGTTTATGGTGGTAAAATGACAATTTATCTACTTTTTATTTTTGAATTAAACTGGTTCTCCCTTTTTTTATATAAAAAGGCGATAGTTAAGATAAAAAAAAGGCAAGTTACTAAAGAATAAACTGGGTGGTTAAACGTCAAGTGCGCAAAGTTAGAAAGAATGTATTTTAATAAACTGCGTTTTGTTGTCAAAAGAATTAGCAGGATATAAATTCTTGTTAAATTACAGAAAGTCAATAAGAAATTTAAAATTTCTCTTAAATGATAAAACTGTTAAATGGTGGTTGCTGTAAAATAATAGACAATAAAAAAGTAATATTACGTTGTTTATTTATTTTTATTTTAGAATTAAATTGAGTGTTCTCTACAGATTTAAAACTAATAGTTAAGATAAAAAAACTTAGATCATTAAAGGTTAAACTGTGGATGAAAATGCAGTAATTTTTGTAAGCTAATGAACAATATAAACTGTAAAGACAGGTTGTTACGGGGAAAAAACTAAATAGTTTTTAGCAGAATATGATTTCTTATAAAACTGCAACATGATATGTTAAATTTAAAAACGATTAAACTAATTAGTCTTGATGTGTTGTAAAAAAAACTGATAGATATAACACAAAGAAAGTTTGTGGAGTTTTTAATTAATCATTTTTAAATTAAACTGAACTCGTTCCTTTTTATCAGATAAATTAAAAAATGATAATATAAAAAAATCATGTTGCAAACGGTTAAACTGTTGTATGTACATTTGTAAGCTTAAAAATAAAATGGATCCAGTGATCTTAAAGAGCTAAATAGTTACTAACAGAATATAATTTTTTTAAAACTGGTTAATGCTGAAAAATAGTTAATATTAAAGTAATATTATTTATTTTGAAATTAAACTGCGCTTTTGCGACAGTTCTCCTCGTAAAGTTAAAAAGAAAGTATTAAACTGTGACGATTTGTCATGTTTTTGCAAGATATAATTTCTTGGAAAATTGCACAACAACTCTGCTTGAAATAGCAAATATCTACTTTTCGATCTAAAAATAAGGTATTTAAAAATTTTTTTAACAGATGAAACTGATAAATGGTGGATGTTCTAAAATAGTTGATAATAAAAAAAATAATATTAGATAGTTTATCTTTATTTATTTTATTTTGGAATTACACTGCGCTTTTTCTTTAGCAAGTGATTCAAAAGTGGTAATTTGTGGCCGGATAGTCGAGTGGTCCAGTACTTGTTCAACAGGCAGTAGGTCGTCGGTTCGAATTCCAGCACTGGCGAACTTCAAAAATGAGTATCCGCGTCTACAACCTGTGCTCCTGCAGGTTGCAAGAGCCGTTCTCCCGTGGTACGGGGATCTGGGGGATTCAGGCTAATCATCCAACCAGACCAGCTTTACGCAGGTATATCCGTAAGGATAAGTTTAAAAAAAAAGATATTAAAAAAATTAGGTCACTAAAGTTTAAATTAGGTGTATGTAAATGCAATGATTTGGTCGTAAATTGTAAAATGAATGTCGACAAGTTATCGCAGAACTAAATTGTTTTTAGCCAGATATATTTTTTTGTAAAACTGTAGCTTGTTTTAAAAATTTTTTTAGATGATTGGGATGTAAAACTATTGATACAAAAGTAATATTAGTTTGTTAATCTCTTTTTTATTTTAGAATTAAACTGGCTTTTATATTCTATACATTTGAAAAGACGATAATTAAGATAACAAAGACAAGTTACTAAAAATTAAGCTGGGGGAATAATTGTCCAGAGTGTAAAGTAAAAAAGAATGTAATAAACTGTGTCTAATTGTCAAAACAATTAGCAAGGTATTGTTTCTTGTTAACTGCATAAAATCAAGAAGTTATAAATTTCTCTCAAACGACAAAATTGTTAAATGGAAGATGCTGTAAACTATTTGATAATAAAAAAATAATATTAGGTTTATCTATTTTTATTTTAAAATCAAACTACGCTTTCTCTACAGATTCAAAACTTCAAATTTCAGATAGAAGTATCAGTTTTGAATCTATTTAATTTAAAAGTAAAACTGGGTTGGTGAACGTCAAGCTCTTGTAAAACTGCGTAAAACCAATAAGAGTTTTAAAATTTTTCTTAAGCGATAAAACTGGTAAAATGAAGGATGTTGTAAAATAATGGATAATAAAAAAAGTAATAATAGGTTGTGTCTTTTTTTTTATTTTAGAATTAAATTCTCTACAGATTCAAAAGTGATACTTCCGATAAAACAGTTAAGCCACTAAAGGTAAAACTGTGGACACAAATGCAGCGATTTTTTGTAAGCTAAATAGCAATATAACATGCGAAGAGAGATTGTTGTGGAAAAAAGATTAAATACAAATTTGACATATCGCAAAATAATTTCTTATAAAACTGAATCGCGATATGTCAAATTTAGAAACGATTAAGCAAATGAGTTTTAATGTGTTGTAAAAACTGAAAGATATAACGCAAATATAATTTGTGGAGTTTTTAATTAATCATTTTTAAATTAAACTGAACTCGTTCCTTTTTATCAAATAAATTAAAAAATGATAATATAAAAAAAAGTCAGATTTCTAAAGGTTAAACTGCTGTAGTATGTGGATTTGTAAGCTTAAAAACCGAAATAAATTGAAGCCTAGTGATGGTGTAAATAGTTGCTAACAGGTGATACAAATTTTTGTTTATTTACTGTACAAAAAAAGGTGTGGTATCAATGTTTAAAATAAGTAGCAAAGTTAAAATGCAAATGACATGCTAGTTTTTTTGAGGAAATTTAACTGTTGAGCAGTTTTTTCTGCAATACTAAAATTAAAATTAAATGTTAAGCATGTGTGGTGGAATTCAATAAACTGTTCCCGAGAGTTTGTTTATGATTAATAAAAACTAATAATCTTTCAAACTAAAAAAAAATACGGACAATCAATTTGTGGGGAATGTCTGTTGGAAATAGAATGTGCAATATAAAAAACAGCTGTAAAATTTATATGTATTCGCTACCAATTCTGAACGCTCTGATGAAATTGAAACTGACAAAAATTATGTGTTGATTCAACAAAGTAAATTAAACTGCATTTTTCCATTTTCATAAGATCTGAAAATGATACTTAACATCAAAAATAAACTGGGCGCATGTAAATGTGGGGTTTTGTAAGCTAAAAAAATAAAATAAACTGAGACAATCTTGAAGAAGTAAATACCGTAAATCCTTTAATAGAAGCTACGCGCTTTTATTTTTTCAAACAACAATTTTGCTCGGTTTTTAATTTTTAAAAATGCTAATATCTTTGATAAAAATTTGTTTTTTTAGTTTTTTCTTTTAATTCATACATCTAAATAATAGTTAGCAACGTTTCCATATCAATATCTGACTTGGGCTGTTCAACAAGCTTCATTGTAACAATTTTCTCCCTGCGCTTTAATTAGAGGTGCGCTTCTATTAGAGGATACAAATTTTTGTGAAACTGATAAAAAAAATGTAGCATCTATGTTTAATTTGAATGTATTGCAACGAATTTTTAGCGTGTATTTTGCACATGAAGTGATGAGTGTACAAATTTGTCATCTTCGGTAGTGGACAACATTTACTATTCATATTAAAAATTTGCTTGCGTATATATGGTATTGTTTAATGTATTAAAAAGCGTCATAAAACTGCAAAAAAAGCGTTTTCATTCGGTCTACGATGTCCACAAGTTTATTCAATTTTTGGTCATCATTGATTTAAATGCAACAATGTAAAGGTTAAATGTTGAACAACAAGGCTTGCAAAAATTACAGGAACGACAACAAATTTTTTGCTTGCTTTTTTTCACGGAAGTTCTTTTTTTGTTCAATGTCTTTCTTTCTTTTTCAAACGTGTGTGTGTGTCGGACGCACTGTGTCCATGGCTTGAGAATGGTTGTTGTTGTTGTTTTCTTTTCTTTTTTCATTCAGTGTCTGCTTGGTCTCTTCCTGCTATCCTTTCTTTTTTAGCTATTATTTTTTGGTAAACACATTTTTGTTGTTTTTTTTTCAACTGCCTGTCTCGTCTGTCCTCTTTGGTTCTTTTTCTCCTCCTCTTCTGTTAATATTTAGCAAAACACATTTCTTAATCTCTATCTTTTCTCCATCTATCTCCATTCCAATTTTAAACATCAAAAACCAGATAGTGTGTTTTTGGGCTTTATTTCTCTCATAAATTTTTTTTCACAAAACTGTTTTTGTTTTCTTTTTCATCAAATTTTTGTTCATTAGATTTTTATCATCTTGCGTTTCCTTTTCTTTTTTGCTGTTTATATTTTTTTGAACTTAAAAAGTTATAATTATCAACCAACTTTTCTATTTTAAGTTAGTTATACTTCTGGACTTCTCACGTACAGATTCTTGGAAAATAAAAAAGTTAGATTTAAATGTTCTCTGAGGGCAAATACAGATAGAGCAGTTTGTTGCACATCAAGCTTGCAATCCGAAATATGGGGAGTCAACAGCAAGGTTCGAGTTTCTTCCAAAAACTTGAAAAAATCAATTTTTTAAAAATTGGTTGAAATTAATCCTAGTAATATTTAAACAATATTTGCGCTAAAATAATTTTTATTTTGTTTATGTTTTTGGAAGAAACTCGAACCTTGCTGTTGACTCTCTTATTTTGGATTGCAATTCTAACGCCCAACCATCTGCTCTATCTGCTCTATTGGCTCTGAGAGGAAAGTTGAAGTAAACTTTTTTTTGTTTTCTATTAATCCGTTCGTGTCCTATTAAACTTTTTACAAAATCGTTTTTTATTCTTTGTCAATACTGTTCATTAGAATTTTATCACTTCGTGTATCGTTTTCTTTTTGCTGTTCATATTTTTCTATTTTTTTAAACTTAAATCATTAATGTTCGATATTTATAGTTATCAACCATCAACAAGCAACAATCATCGAAAAATGGCCGCAACAATTAAAACAACAATGAAAGTAACAAAAACAATAAGAAATTTATGGGTTGTTCGACATGGTGAAAGAATTGATAAAGTTAATCCAGAATGGATAAAAACTGCACCTCGAGGAGCATGGGATGATCCACCACTTACGTAAGTTGCTGATTTTTTATTGCTGCTGTGATATGCAGTAGAGGGTGATTCACGTAAAATGCCCACATGGATTTGAACAGCAAATCCATGTGGACATTTTATGGGAATATCTCTGTACAGTATCTCAACAACCATTTTTATCACTTAATTACCGTTTCTTTTTTTCAGTGAAAAAGGTGTTAATCAAGCTAAAGAAGCTGGTAAAAGGCTAAAAGAAGAAGAAATTGATTTCATTTTTTGTTCACCATTTATTCGATGTCTACAAACTGCTACAGCCATTGTTGGAGAACTAAAAGAAAATGCATCCCTTAAACTTTTTGTTGAACCTGGTTTTGTTGAAGATTTATCAATTACACAATTTCCACCTGGTTGTTTATCAGCAAAAGATCTTCAGTAAGTTTTTGTTATTTGTAACGGGACATGGACATGTGAGGGAGAGGTTGTTTTTGGTGTGTTCACTGTTTAAAAACCATATAAGTGAACAGATATAAAATATAGGTTTTTGGTTTGTTTGTTTTTCAATGACGTCACTTTTTTTAAAAAACAATGGCTCAAAATAGTACGCAAAGCTTTTTAAAGGCTACAGTAGCCAAGCCAAGTTAATCCTTTTTTTGTACTCATTTTTGCGTCATCTAAAAACTGCGCTTATTTTTTTTGTCGTAAGCTAGTTTAGACATCAAAGCCATTTAATTATTGATTTATTTTTTCAGTAATGAATACAAACTCATTGATGCCAATTATGATAGCTTCTTGAAAGATTATTTACCAGAAGATAATGAATATGTTTGTGAAAAGCGAATCCGTCAAACAATTGAAAATCTTTTGGATAAATATCCAGGTTGGTGTTTGTTTTTATTAAGGCTGTGTGAAAATGAAATAACTTTGAGTAACCACAATCGAGATAAATTTTAAAAAGATTAAAATGGAAAACCGAAATTTTCGACGCTTTTCGAAACTGAGATTCTGTAGTGCATTTATTCTTCGGTATACTGTAACTAATCGAATAATTTCTTCTTCAGGCAATGTTCTAATTATTTCTCATGGTTCACCAATTGCTGCAATTCATACTGTACTAGGAAATACAAATCGTGATATTGGATATTGTGCTCTTTCACATTTTGTTGTTACACAAACAACTGAATCTCTTCCAACTCATAATGGTGAAGTACAACATGATTTACATAAGAAATATAAATTCAAATGTGTTCTTGCTGGTGATATGACACATCTCTCTGAACCTACAACTGTTGTATATCCTGTTGTTCGACCAGATGAAGCAAATCCAAATGATCCACCACCAGCTCCAATGAAAGCACCATCATAAATTATGTATTGTTTTTATTTTTAATTTTTTACGGGATGTCTCTCTTTTATTTTTTTGATTATGTTTAATCATGACTATTTGATTTCTTTTTGGGATAAGCCATAGTGGTTTCTATTAAGATTTGTTTTTATCACAACTTAATTGTATTCTTATATTAGTCTATAGCTTTTTATTATTTGGTAGTATGTAATTTTACAATATTTGTAATAAAATAAATACTTTAATAAAACTTTTTGTATAAAAGGTACAAACACACATGGGAAAATCTTTTTTTGTGAATGATAAAACTGTTTTTTGAAAAACACCATAAAGAATCTATGAAAAATTGAAGTAGCCCAATTAATAGCTAAGATATTTTTAAAAGTAATACTGGAACTTCTAATGTTTTTAACATTATTTATGGTAAAACTGTAGCAATTTTATGCAGTACAACATTCTTACATTATATGCAAGCTATCACGTCAGGTAGCGAATAATAATTATCTATCTTTACTTTTTAAAACTGGTTAGGATTATGGGGTTTTGGGATATACCTTACATATAAATTGTAACATTTAAATAACTAATTGTATTTTGACATTAAGAACTACAAAAAAAAGCTGGTTAACGGAAAACAAAAAGTTTAAACTGATACATGCTAAAAAATATTCAACTTTAGCACAACATGTGGTCTCAAATTGAGAAGAAAGTTATAACATCCAAAAAATAAAACTTTTTACTAGCATAAGTATGAGTTGATGATGTCGTTTGATGATACTCTATAATACTCGTCATCTTTTCTTTTGTATGTATATATTTTTTGTTTGCTTTCATTTGATTTATCAAATGTATAAAAATTATTATTATTATTATCTGTTTTTAATTTGTAAAACTGATTTTACTCTATTTATGCTTTGGGAGGGGAGCAATCTTTACCATGTAAAAATATCTTTTGTAAGAAAATAATTAACTGTCTTTCATAAAAGTTGTAGGAAAACAACGATGAAGTAACTCGTCAAAGAAATATTTTTAGAAGACGAATATTGAAATTGTAAAAAATGGATCTTGTAAAATTATTTGTGTTCAGTTTTGTTTTCGCTGATGTGAAATTTGTTAACAAAAAATTTATACTTTTACCGCAAACCCGAAAAACGCCTTTATAGCGCATTTTACAAAAAAAACTTTTATACACTAAAATCGAATAAAAAACTCTCTTTAAATTACAATGAAAAGTGGTAAAGTAAAAACTTTTAACGTTACTTGATACGTTAATTACGTCACTTGATACCATTTTTTTAACCATGTTTAAGTTTTTAAAATTTACTCTTGTTTTCGTTTTAAGCAATACACTAGAAATGTTTTATTCAAGTAATCAACTGTATTTTGATATTTAAAATCTGGTGATATAATAGTTCAACGGAAAAAAAATTTAAAATGATATTGGGAATGTATTAATGTGTATTCTCAAACTGAAAAGGGGGTGGAGCAGCATGCATGTGAGTTACTATGTTGTTTAATGAAATTCTATAATATCAACTTATTATCCGTTTTAACTTTTTAAAACTGATTATAATTGATCCAGTTGAAGCAATACTTACCAAAGTAAAACATTTTATGTGCGATAAAAAAACATTTATAAACGAATATTGCTATTGTAAGACTAAATCTCATAATATTCTTTGTGTTAAAAATGACAGTAAAATGTTTGAATATATATCACGCCATTTGATGATTTTCAATAATACTTTTTTATCTTTTTTTTGTGTTGTTAAAACTGATTTTGAATTATTCTTTCTTTAGTCAATACACTAAAATTTTTAAAGTAAATCATTGACTGTTTTTATAAGCCTTAATAAAAGTAAATGGAAAAAATTTTAAAATATAATAATGAAGTAGGTGAAACTGATAACAAAAGTGTTTTGTAAAACAGATTTTCGGAATGTAGTATTCCATTTCTTGACAGTCTTTATGCTGCAACTGACGAGAAAGTCGATAAGTCAAAAGATAATTTTAAACTGATTTTTACCTTTACTTTTGGACAATATTAAAACTATTTTTTTTTATTTAAATGATTAACTGGTTTTTTAAAAAGCAAGCTATTAACAAAAGTTAATAGAAAATAAATGAAACAAATTTCATTAGAATATGGGATCTACCAGTGATAAAAAAAGAATTTCAAAACAAATGGTGCATTTTTTAATAAAATTTGTGCTAAAACTGAAAGTGACATATGCGTGGAGAATAGAGTTAAAACATCAAAATTTAATAGTATAGGCGAAAATTTATTATGTCAATTGATAACATTTTATATTATCTGCTTAAACTGAACAATACCACACTTCTTTGATCAATATTAAACACAAAAAACTGTTTTATTTAAATAATTAACTTACTTTTTAAAACAAGATATTAAAAGTTACTTAAAAAATTTACTAAGAAACTGATTAAAACCTAATAGAAAATAAAAAATTATTAGAATAAGATATTGGGATTGTAATATTATTAACCAAATTTAAGCCAAAACTGATACAGATGCTACCAACTGAAAAAGCGATAAAACATAAACATGAAAACAATTATTGAGTTTATTTTATCACTATGTTGATATTCTTTTAAAATATTTGTTACCCATTTAATACGATTTAAAAACTGATTCTTAATGTCACAGGACAACATTTATCACATAGAAATGCTTCTATTTAAATAGTTAACTGTTTTGTTGTAACAAGACAGTGATAGAAAAAAGCTTTAAAAATTGTTTTAAAAAAGGGAAGATCGTAAGAAAAATTGATATTGCAATTATAATATTAGAGTCCAAAAATTGGGAGCTTCATTTCTATAAAAAATTTTCTTTCAAGCATTATTGAAATCCAAAAAAGCACTTTTGCCCTTTTTTTCACCTCGACAAACAAAGAATTTGTAAAGGGAAGATACAAGGAAACAAATTTAGAAGAAACTTGTTAGAGGCAGAGCTCCCCAATTAACAATATTCGTGTTAAAACTGAGGGTTGTTTAACAAAGAAAAATGCGGATAATATCTATTACTTCTTAAAAATTCAAGTTTTAAAAACTGATTGTCTTTCTTCTTTTATGGATACTATTTAAAACACAAAAAGTGTCATATAAATAAGTAAATTAATAACTGTTTTTTCAAAAATTGATGCAAAAGTAACTTGACCGATTTTTAAAATTTAGGAATCGTTTACGCGGATTTTTTTAAAAATATTTGGCTAAAACTGATGAAAGTTTCATGGAATGGTTGTGCGGAAAATAAAAAAACTAAATTTAAAATTCTAGAAAATTTATCATTCATTTAGCTTTTTTAATCCGTTTAATATGTGGATAGAAAAAAATAATATCTAGAAATTTTGTAAATTATAGAAAGTGACATAAATCGTTTCAAGTGTTTCTCTGAAAGACGATATTAAATATTTACGTAAGATTTAAAAAAAACTGTTGGTGATGGTGGTGGACAAGATTTAAAGCTAAAATGTTTTAAAAAAATAATTTTGAATTTCTTGAGTTTAATTTTTAGTACATTTGTGCATAAACTGGATATTGTTGGCGATGGCATTTGTACATGCCACACTTGGGCACGGCTAGGGATTACTAGGGATCTGTCCCTAGTACCACGCGTCACACGTAAGCGAAAAATTAGAAGCACGCGTAAAAAAGAGCGAAATTTAGAAAACGTTTTGAAAAATATGTGCAAAATCTAACAAGGGACCGTTCTGACATGACACCCGGGGATTTCTTAGGTAATAGCGGAAATCAACCGCTCATAGTAAGGTATGAAAAACCCCCAAGGGATTTTTTCCCGTTCGCCATTTGAGGAATTTAGTAGCATTTTGCTATTACACAGTAAGTAGCACACGATAAACGTCTTAGTATAAAAACAACGTTTTAGACGATTTTTGATGGTTGTAAATGCATGGAATATGATCGATTATCTATGAAAAATTATGTTTTAGCATATTCAACCATCTAAAATTATCATAAACGTAATTTATTAACAAAGACGTTTATCGTGTGCTACTTACAGTGTAATAGCAAAATGCTACTAAATTCCTCAAATGGCGAACGGGCAGCTAGTACTTGGGGGTTTTTCATACCTTACTATGAGCGGTTGATTTCCGCTATTACCTAAGAAATCCCCGGGTGTCATGTCAGAACGGTCCTATTTCTGTCATTTTTGTAAGAAAAAATGACAGAAATAGAGAAATTCGAACTGTTTTTAACATTTTTTGGCTCAATTATGATTAAATAATTATTTGTGTTGTATACGATACGTATCGTAATTTTTTAAAGCATTATAACTCGTATCGTAAATGATTACAACATACGCATCGTAAATTCGGCTAAATATACTAAATATTAAAATAACAAAAAAATCGCAAAGGGGGGACCAAGACAAAAAAAAATCGCACGCGTAAGAAAAAATTTTTTGTCCCTAGTAGCTGCCCACGTGTAGTACATGCTATTTTTAAAAACTGAAAAAGATTCGGCACAACGAAGAATGTTTTTAGTACATCGTATACTGTATATTTATCAATTTAAAAAATCAATTATCGATCTTTTGACCATAAAATTTGGCAAACCGAAAACTGCCAAACTTAGATAATCCTTTTTAAATTATGACAAAATATATAGAGGTGCCATTAAATTAGATTTGAAATTTAACTGAAAGAGATGGTTTAGGCAAGAATTAGTTTTTAAATAATGCGCAGGCATTATTATGCATATTTTACTTGAAACTGAATAGTAATGAATAATATTTAAACTGAATAATAGATTTTTAAAAAATTTCATTTAAAATGAAATCTATGTTCCTATTGCTATAAAATTAAAACACCACTTTTTAATGTCTCTAATTTCTTTCTAAAAACTGCAGCTTCTTCAGTGAACTTTATTTGACTGGCTTGTTTTTGAAAACGTTTTTGATAATCTTTTTATTTTTTAAGAATTGATTTTGCATTCAAAAGTAATCAGAAAAACTGCAAATGTATGGCTCAAGGGGTTGAGTATGAAATTTTGGACCCAAAAAGAAAAATGGTATATAAAAACTGATGTGATCTCACCAATCTTTTATTGTTACGTACGGCGAATTTTGTTACAGAAATTCTATATCATAGAAAAATTACATATGTTATAATTCATAATTTTAACAGTTAACTGCCCCCGTTTGACCTGACATTAGTTTATCCACAAATTGTTAGGGTTTCAATGAAAAAAAGTATTTGACGAATTTAAAGGGCTAAAAGTAGCACATGTCTTTTAACATAAACATAATTTTTACAAACTGTAAGCAAGAAGTTCATCCTTGATGGTATTGTAGAGCAAAGTTTTAAATTTTTACAATAAACGTAAAATTCTTTGCAAACTGACAAAACTTAGCATTCTTTTTCTAATAATTCAAATGCAACTTTTTTAGGGAACTTATAACTTTCAAATAATGAATATATTTTATAAACTCAAGGTAGTGTCTGCTTTTTGATAGCTTGGGTGCTTTTGACAGAATTGAAGAAAAATGCTTGAGTTTATAAATATGTACGTCACTATATTAAATGGTTATCAAAAAAAAATCATTTTGTAACAATACGTTAATTTTTAAGCAGTGCTGGCGGTTTACCGAAATTTCTCGGTTCACCGGTTCGGTAAACCGAACCGAAACCGAAATTCGTCGGTTCATCGGTTCGGTAAACCGAACCGAATTCTAAAAGTTTCGGTTCACCGGTTCGGTTTACCGAAAAACCGTACCGAACCGAACCGAAACCGAACCGAAAACCGTACCGAAAACCGAAAAACCGCCAGCACTGTTTTTAAGTGCCAAAAATTTCAATATTTTTTATGCAATAACTGTCTATACTAGTTCATATATTCTATTCAAATTTAATTGAGTTCGAGGTAAATTTATAAAAATTTTAGAAGTTATAAAAAGCGTGTTCATTACACTATTTTACATAAAACTGTTTAATCGCAGCATCTTTTTAAAAAAAATCTGATACACTGATTCATCAGAAGGAACTGAACTGAATGTTAAAAATTTAAACAAGATTTTTAAAAATGGACTACAATTTTTTAACTGGTTTGTCTTTAATAATTATTATTAACACATTTTTTGTTCATTTTGTTAAAACTCATTTTTCTGATTCCCAAAATTTTAAGAAACATTTTTGTAACAATTTATTTTAAAAAAATAGATCAAACAACTACTTTCATGAGCATTTGCAATCTTTGATGTATATTTTTTTGTGTTGTTTTTTTTCAACTCTGCATATTTGCTTGCTGCAGCATCAGCGGGAAAAAAAGATGCATGCAAAAAGAGAGAGATGTTTATTGTTAGTATTTTGAAATGAAAGGAGAACGAGCAAGAAAAAAACTGTGAATTAAAATTGGAAGAGAGAAAAACACAACACAGAAAAAAGAAGAATGTAATAGAATTAGAAAATGCAAGAGAGCTGGATAGAGAAAAAGAGGGAAAGACCCTTGTTTACATCGAAACTGCAAATGAAAAATTGAAGTAAACAAGCATGATAGAGCCACTAAAAGAAAGTGAAAGTAAAAAAAACAACACATATAAAAGCGGTCATTGAACATCATCATCTGAGAGAAAACCATTCTTTCATATCTTCTTTTTTTGTTTAAAACAGTTGAAATTAAAAATTTTTTTGTTTGTTTTTTAGTTGAATTGGTTTGTGCTTTTTTGGAAGGTTACTTTAATATTTTTTAATTCATAAGAAACCTTTATATTTAAATTGATGAGAACTGTTCAGCATTCATTTATTTTTATGGCAGTTTTTAGCAATCATTAACTTTTTTAAACTGACTTACCTTTATCCATTTTGCAATGACTGCCTGCTAGTATCTTAGATTGCCATTTCTGCTTAATAAGGGATTGTCCGTCGGGTATTTTAGGGAAGGTGGGGGGTAAGCCAAAATGCAAAAAGCGGCAAAGATCAAAGGAAAAAATCTGACGGAGGAGGTGGAAATTTTGAAAATTCGAGTTTTTTCCCGACTTCAGATCTGGACAATCCCTAAACTATTTAATTACTTACACTGGAAGATGACGTATCGCTTTGTTTTCTTACATGTATAATTTTGAGCTCTTTGATCTTTGAAAAATATTGTTTTTTAAAAATAGCTACTTTTATCTTTTAAATGAAAGCTCTTTCAAAGGTTAAAATAAAATTTGTTAAAAAAGATTGACTGATTGATTATTGGAAATAAAGAAAGTAGACTTATACTCAAATTTTTTAGCTTAAAGCAGTATCGTCACTTGACGCATTGCAATTTGAATTTCCCGCAAAAAAGGCGTGCAATAGAAACTTATGGCACGCGTATTTAAAACTTTCTTATTTTGGCAATGAGTCAAATGATGATACTCCTTTAAAGAATTTTAAATTTATAAACTGAATTCGCAGCTTGTTGCGTTTTAAACAGTCGAAATAAAAATATTTTTGTTTTTTTATGAATTTGGTTTTTAGGAGAATTAATTTTAATTTTATTTTTGAGTTTATGTGTTTAGAGAATTAATAGAAGAATTTTAAGCAATGCTTTGATCTACGAGAAGCGAAGCGAGTGTAAACTTATTCAAACTGGATATGTTATTTTCCATCTTTTTTAAAACTAATGCTTTTCGGTGTGTTAACTGAATACCATGATTGTATTTCAAGCTGCTAATTTGACCGAATTAACTGTCACGATGTAATTTATTTTTAATTTTTGGAATCATACTATCTTTTTATGAGAAACTGAATAACCGATAGGGTCCCATGCATACTTAAAGTAATGAAAACTATTTTAATTCAAGTATATCTTAATACTCTTAAATTTCTTTTTATTATAGAGAAACATTTATAATAAAGGAAACTGCGATTTCATGTGCACGAATGCTTTAGCAACTATTAACTTTCTTAAACTGTTTTGTTCTTTTATAAGGGTTTATAGTTTTTGTTGTAAATTTGCCATATATTTCTTGGCGTATAAACTGCCTGCCTATTCTATGTTATCATTAAAATTCTATTAAATGTTCTGAAGTTTTTCCTTTTTTTGTATATTTTTATATTAAACTGGATAGCTTTTTGTACATCAAGTATTCAAAAAAAAATTGTTGTTAACTGAAATTACCTTTTTCTTTATTAGGATTAATATTGTGTTTTTAAAAGTATGAGATATTGGTATTTGCTTAAACTATATGAAAGTTTTAAACTGCGTCGAAAATTATACAAGACCTTCTATACGTTTTTACAAAAAACTACTTAAAGGGGGAGTCACAGCACTCATAACTCTTTTCTTTTTTCAATTATTGAAAATCAAGCAACCAAAAAAAAACGCGCATTCTTTCTTTTCTTTGACTGGCAGAGATTTCCTTTTTTCTCTGTTCTCTCTTATAAAAAAGTTATGAATGCTGCGACTCCCCCTTAAACAGATTTTGTTTTAACGTAATTACAAAAAAAACAATTTTAACGTTCATCAAATTTAAAAACTTTAAGTGGCTAGTTAAAGCAGAACCAGGGATGAGAAATGCGGCCGGCCGACGATTTTGGGGAAATTCTTTGTTTTTCGCTAGTAAAAATTGAAATTTTGCCGGCCGCCTTCTCATCCCTGAGCAGAAAAATATTTCTTACAATTGTGATAAAGATTTAAAAAAACTGTAGCTTTTTACAACATTAAGAATTGGGTTAAAAACTGTTGGAGGTTGAAAATTGTTTTGTTCTCGAAGCGCGAACGCGAGTCAAACGTTTGCAAACTGCAACAAAGAAATTTTGTTGTTGTGTATTTTTTCGATTGTCTTTCTTTTCTTAGCACTTATTTTTATAACTGTGCATTATTTAATCCTTTTTTTAGTTAATATTTATATACTACTACAACTTTTACAAGAAAAATGGCTGATACACTTGGTTCAATCAAAACAGCAATCAATGAATTAGTTTTTAATAACAAAGAACATGAAACTGTTGTACCAGCACAACCACAATGGTCAGATACAAAAAAGATGAAATGTTTAGTTTGGAATGGAAAGCTTCAAGTTGACTATGTTGATCATCCACAACCAATTATTACTGCACCAACTGATGCAATCATTAAAGTATCTGCAACGACAATCTGTGGTTCAGATTTACATCTCTACAAAGGAACATTTGCTGGAATGAAAAAGGGTGATATTCTTGGTAAGTTTTTTTGTATAAGCGGGTTTTTGGATAGGGATAAAAGTAAAACTGAGTTTAATAACATCTGCATTGTTAGTATAAAACGCATTTTTTCTCAAAATCGAGCAAATACCGTAACCTTGTTCAACACGATTTTTTCAAAATGATCGTATGGACTTGAAACTTTCCCAATATAATCTTAATACTCAAAAAACAACTTTGGAGGGGTTTTTGGGTATCTGACATTTCCAAAAAGCGCGTGGCATAAGATTGAAAATTGCGAAAAACAGAAAAAAAAGTCAATTTTTAGCAGTTTTTTTGAGATAATTTCAAATACTGATTAGTCCCCCGGGAAATCGTTATTAGAAACATTGTATCCTACAAGTATACACATAATTATCTCAAAAAAGTAGATGTAATCCACCGCCAAATATAAAGAAATAGTGTATTTTCAAAGCGACGCCAAATCGGCGCCAATGAATATTTTTTTATGTTTTCTTCAGAAATTAGCTTATATAAGCATGCTTAACAACCCCCAATCACAGGTTTCTTATTATCTTATCATATGCAAATTTTTGAAGGGTGGCCTTATCTTTTTGCAACACCCGTTTTTAACATTTATTACTGTAAAAATATTACTACAAATCAATATTAGCTAATTCCCCGGATTTACAGGTTTTTTAACATGCTGAATTCGAATTTTAATAGTATAAATCTGTATCTCAACATCTAAACTCAAAAACACTGTATTTTAGGGTGGCCCTATCATTTTGCAACGCACTTTATAAGGTGGTCCAAGCGTAATCAAAATTGCTTTTCTTGGCGCAGATTCATTGTTTTTGGAGTATGTAAGCTCATATTTACAGAGAATGGTCATTACTGACAGGGGAATCTTTTGCACCTAAAATTTTGGCATTTGGGAACACTTCGCCAAATGGCGCGAAATTCAAATTGAATCTTACACAACCTTAAAACTGATACATATTATGAAAATCCAATTTTTTCTCTGCATAATGATTGAAAAACCAGTCTTCTAGCTTTAAAGTTGACAGAATTACAGCCATTTGAAATCATTCTGTGGAGAAAAGACTTGATTTTCATAATATATGTCAATTTTAAGCTGGGTCTAGATCAAATTTGAATTTGGCCCTATTTGGCGAAGTGTTCTCAAATGCCAAAATTATTGGTGTAACAGATGCCCCTGTCAATAGTGACCATTCTCTGAAAATATGAGCTTGCACAACCGATTTGCGTTCAAACAACTGCTATCAATTCTCTTTGGACTACCGTATATTTTAAAAAGTGACAAGGGATAACGATTCATTTTGTTGATGTAAACTGTCACTATCTCCATTACTAATAATGTAAAACTGTCGCATTTCAACTCATTCTTTTTTAGGTCACGAATTTATGGGATATGTACAAGAAGTTGGTCCAGAAGTTTCCAAGATTAAAGTTGGTCAAAGAGTTGTAGCTGCATTTGGAATTGCATGTGGTTTCTGTAATTTTTGTCAAAAAGAAGAATATACATCATGTGATAAAACAAATCCATCAAAAACTCAAGATAATATGTATGGTGATCGACTTTCTGCTATTCATGGATATTCACATTTATTGGGTGGTGTACCAGGTAAGCAATACTTTACTTTAAAAAATTTGTAGATGTTAAAACTGGCGTGTAGCATATAAGTATTAATGTATAGAAATTATTTATTAATTTGAATTGTAGCCTTAAATTATGTACTATAGTGATGTGATTTTTGGTGTTGTAATATGTCCCCTTTCGTCCTACGTGACAGATAAAAGGTTTTAAATAAATAAATAAAATAAATAAACTATAGTGATGTAATTTTAAACTGACTTTTGATCCATCCTTACTCTTGTTTAATAAAAAATTAAGGAGAATATTTTTGGGTTAAAAATAAGATGTATGAAGTATATAATATGTAAAGATTTTGTAGTTTTTAAAAAAGTAAGGTGGTATCTTTATATTATTATAAATAATAAAAATTGTACTGATTATGTAATTTTTAAGACACTTACGTGCCAACTGATTGTTTTACTGTTTTAAAAGATGATGTATATTGTGTTTGAGTATTGCTCGTAGATCTACAGTAATCCTAAAAATTAAACTGAGATACTGATGAAAATCAAATTTTACAATTTTATAAGCTTTTTTTGAAAGTGATATAATCCAGTGCTACCGATATCTCAATTGTTGCTTCATTTTTTTCTGAAGTTTTTTAAATTACTACCCATTTAAACTTAAAAGTTATTTTGAATTTTTTAAGATTATTAACTGTCTGCAACTTATTTTCTGTAAAATTGCGTAGAACGTAGAAGCAGATTAGCCGGTCAGAGAATGCTTTTAAAGGTATTATTATATTACTACTGGTTTTGTTTTCACAAGATGAGCGAAGCTATAGATTTTTAACTGTATTTGGGGTTAAATTAACTCTTTTCTTAAAAATTTTTTTTCAAGTTAAATAATTTCTATAGCATTTGCAAAGGGTAAAAAATGAGGGTGGATAACTTTAAATTATTATAAACAAACATAACTGACAAGCATTAATAGTTGATTATATAATTAATCTCTTTTTGTTTTTCAGGTGGTGATGCAGAATATGTTCGTGTCTCATTTGCTGACGTCAATCTCTTTCCAATTCCTGATGATATTCCAGATGAACAAGCTCTATATCTTACAGATGTAATTCCAACAGCACTTCATGGCGCAAAATTGGGTGAAGTTAGTGATGGTAAAACTGTTGCGATTTGGGGGCTAGGTATGTATCTTTTTTTACTTTTTATTAACTGATATATTCTGGTTTTGTTTTCTTTATTATCTATTCTGTATAACTTTAGGCCCAATTGGATTAATGTGTGCTCGATGGTGTCAAGTCTTAGGTGCTTCAAAGGTTATTGGAATTGATATGGTCCCTGATCGATTACGCGTTGCAAAAGAAGTTCTTAAAATTGAAACTATTAATTTCAAGGAAGAAGATGTCTTCAAAGCTATTCGTGAACGCTTAGAACTTCCATCTGGTGTTGATGTAAGTTTTTTTAATTGGAGTTTTAAAAACTGAAGTTGATGGATTTTCACAGGTTGCAATTGAATGCGCTGGTTTTGATTATGCCGAATCATGGGTTCATAAAATTGAAATGTCATTAGGTATGTGCTTTTATGAGTGATATAACTGGGTTGATGAGCTCTACGCTCACACTTGGGCACGACCCAAGGTCAGATTTCAAAATTTTGCGCGCAATGTTTCGATCACAGGGGGTACCACGTGAATTTTTTCAAAATTTTTTTCTAAAGAATTCTAGAAACTGCACTATTTTTCGATGACGTAATGCTAGATTTTAAGTATTAGCGTAAAATTTTTATAACTGAGTAATTGTTTTGCTGCCCTTGTTTAACGTTTTTTTCATTTTCAGGCATGGAAACAGATACCTCTGAAATTTTTCAAGAAATTTTCCGTTGTGTAAGCAAGGGTGGAAATGTTTCAATTATTGGTGTATATACTGGATATGCAAATCATTTTCCTGTTGGTGCAATGATGGAAAAGAATATTACCATTCGAGGTGGGCAATGTCCAGCACAAAAATATTGGAAATATTGTCTTGAAAAACTTCAATCTGGTGAAGTACAAACTGATTGGCTCATCACACATCGGGGTTCACTTGCTGATGGTCCAAAACTCTTTGAAAAAATGAATAATAAAGATGATGGCTGTATCAAAGTTTTTATGCGTCCTGAACATACTATTGCTGCTTCATTGGCTTAAATTCTGTATTTGTGGAGATTTATCATATATATTTTTGGAAAATTTGCTTGTATTTTTTTTAATTATTACTGTATTGTATTGCTTTTTATTATATATGAATGCGTTAATTTTTAATAAAACTGTTTGAAAATTATCCATTTCCTTTTTTCCTCTATTAACGGTTATGACTTATGGCAATTGTTGTTATGGAATTTTATAGCCGGTTCTTGGTGATTTAGAGATTTGCATTTTCTATTAAACTGTATAATAAAATACTTTTTGAAGACTAAAAAAATTAAAACTGCAGTAGATTGTTTGTGCTTGGTTCTGCTTGAAATCTTTCTGATGATCTACATGTGCAAGATGCTTTTTGATATCTTAAACTGAAAAATTCTTTTTTGGTAGGGTGAGAATATTGAATTTTGATAAAACTGACGTTGAGTGCTAATTGGTTTTGAAAAATATCAGAAAATTTGATTTTTGATAAACATTTAAATTGGTCATTTGTAGTTAACACAAAACTGAAAAACTTTTAATCTATTATTTTTTTAGAATTCTATTGTTTAGAATTTATCCCTTTAACACAAAACTGATTAATAATATCATTTTTGATATTATAAAAATGCATTCTGTGTATTGTTATTTGAAAAGTGAGACTGAGCGGAAGCCATCTGATTATTTTGTTTTTGGGTAAACTGTTTGTACAATGCAATGCAATAAAAGTATGAACTCAACTGTTGATGTTAATATTGATTTTTGTGCCACCTTGTAATTTAACCACTTAAATAATGCTGTTGAAAATATTTTTGGTGTACGGCTTTAAAACTGCACATTGTAGCTAATATTATTTATTGATAGTTAAAAACTGATGCCAACAGATATCTGGGGTACATTTTTTTATGAAAGAAAAACTACTAAAAAGTTTGTTAAAATAAGTGTTACAAAAACTGGATTTAAATTTATATTATTTGCATAGAAAATCAAACTGCGCCATATGTAGCTTGAGTTGAATTACATAAAATTTCATAACTATAACATCTCTATATAAATTATTGATTCACTGTCTCAACTGCATTTAAAATGGAATAATAAGGTAATCATTTGAATTAAACTGATATTATTTAAAGCACGCTTGATTGATTTTAAGATAGTAAGCTATTTTTAATATAAATAAAAGTTATTTTTTAAAACTGCCATTGCTCCTTGAATGATGAAAAAGAAGTTTACGAAGGGAATTATAAAATGTTCGTAAAAGAATAACACATTATAAACTATTTGTAGCAATTTCAATAATAAATAAAAGTTTATTTTTTTATCACTTCTTTTTTTATTAACAAATGAATTGTTAATCCTTTTTAAACTGACATAGTTTTCCATTAGTACCTGTAAAACTAGTTATACAGATATAGAAACAATATTATTCAAGACATAGCTGACTATCAATAGAACATGATTTCTTTATTATTCAAATATTAGTGTAAATTTAAAAACAATTTTAAAACTGCGCACAATTAATTTTATTTCATCAAAAAAAAGTAATCAAATTGATGAGAATGCGGATATTTTCTTATAAGTTACCCTTTTTCTTCCAATAAACTGTCCCAGTATCTGTAATTTTGTCATAATTTAACTTTGAGGTTTGTTTATTATAGTTGAATATTAATACTTGTGTTCGAAGATTGGGATTTTTCAAATCTTTAGACTACAATGTAAATCGAATCTGTGATTGCTGATAATGAGATTGTCATATACGGTTTTCTTTCCCATTAAATTTTTTAACTAAAACTGCCATCTTTCATGTTTATTTGTTCTTAAAAAAATTTTAAAATCAATTTCAGATGGTTCTAATTGTTAACTGGCACAGAAAAACTTAATGAATATTTTTTCACAGCAGTTACGTCTTTAATTGCTGAATTGGCTGTTTACAGTTAATTAAAAAAATATGATTTTGTTTCCTATTTGTGGCACACAAAATTCTAAAAATCATTTTACTACCGGCAATTTAACTGAAGCATTTTTAATTTCTGTGGAGTACTAAAAATTAACAGTTGATGCGCTTTTAGGAGAAACTGGACAAAGCGCAAACTCTAATTTTTGACAAGTTGTTAGCTAAAGATAATAACTGATACATCTTAGTAATTTTGTCCATTTGGAGAAATCTTTAGTTTTTTAGAAACAACATAGAATACTAGCACAAAGTACAAAGTTTTTAGAATGTTTGAACATAACTGTTAACGGCTTGTATGATATTTTACAGCTTTCAGAAATAGTCCACGCTTTATGTTTTTAAAACTGTCAATATTGGTGCGATTTCGAAATCATTGTATTTTTTCAGCTATTGAAGTATATTTTGTGAACACAAGAGTTTAGGATAAAAGTTAATTTAGAAAAATTTTTAAACTGTTTTTCTTTTTATAAACACACTAAATAACATTATATTCTTTGAAACTGACTTTGGGGCAAAAATATTGCAGTGTAAATAAATAATTTAGTTTAGTACAACTGGTTTTTATAAATGGTCTATAATTCGCATTGCATTAACTGGCTTCCAATATTTTTCTTGTCTTCATTTCTTGTTCAATTAACTAGTTTCAATTTTTACTGATGTTGCACATATTGAATTGTTTTGTATGTCAAGTATTCATTCAAACTGAAAAGTTGGTCTAATGTATTGCCTTGTCTACTTGAATAATTTTGTGTTAGTGAAACTTTATTATGATTATATATTACAAACTACAAAACTGGATGTAGAAAACGGAATTTGTGAAGAGACACAAATAGAATTTGTTTAAAAACTGAAAGTGAATTTTTTGATTGTTATTCAAAGAGAATCAAATTATCAAGTACAATTTTATAATTTCGTGTTAATTTCCTCATTTATTTCAGATTAATCTCGTCAGCTATAAACGTTTATACTCAATTTTACAATCTTTAGAATTCAAACTGAACATCGCCTGAATCCTCTGGAGTAAAAAAAAGCGATTATTAAACTTCACTGAGTGGAAACTATCTATAATCTTCTATTTTTTTGTTTAAATACTTTCTTTGGTTTTTTTCTCCATAAAATACGATAACACTGCAGGATTAAGATTTAAAAACTGAGTTTTCATAATGTTGGGTGTTGCTCAAAACCTGCCTTCTCTAATGTTTTTGTTTTTTTATGCAAATTTTATGTTCAAAACTGAGTTCTTCATAATCTTAAGAGTTGAAATAAACTGAATCTGTTTAATATCATGACTGTTTCAGAAATAGAAACAGATACCTTTGAAAAAAAATTTTTTTTTTAAACTGTTTTGGTTTAGAATAATGCACTGCAATAAAAGTATGAGCTCAATTGTTGATGATAACACTGATCTTTGGGCCGGCATATAATATAACAACTTTAATAATGCGGTTGAAAATATTTTTAGGGTAAAACAGATAAGATTGTAAAACTGCATATGGTTTTTAAAGTAAATGACTGAAGCCAACGAAAAACTGGTGTTCATTTTTTTATTAGAGAAAAACTGCTAAAAAGTTTGTTAAAATAAGTTTTGCAAAAATTGTATTTTAATTTAAATTTATTGTTTTGAAAATAAAACGAGTCATTTGTAGTTTGTTAAAATTTTAGCATCGTCTATAAATAAATTATGAATTCACTGTTTTTACTACATTTTAAATGCAACAAAAACTGGTAATTATTTAAAGTTAAACTGATATTATTTAATGCATATTTGATTGATTTTAAGTTAATAAGCTATTATTTATTTAAATAAAAGTTAAGTCTTTAAAATTGCCATTGCACACTGAATGATGAAAAAGAAGTTTACGAAGGGAATTCTAAAATGTCCATAAATGAATAACACATTAAAAACTGTCTTGTTACAGAAATATTTGCCAAAAAATTACAGCAATTTCGATAAAAAACAAAAGTCTATTTTTTATCACATCTTTTTGGATTAACAAATTAAACTGACATAATTTTCCATACTAGTTTTGACAGATGTGAAGAACTAAAAACCAAGAATTTCGTTTGATTTGCAATAAAAACAATTAGAAAATTATAAGTAACAGAGCCTAAAATATGAATTATTTGAGAAACTTTCTTGTTTTTTTTATTCTTGCGTTAATTTTTAATAAAACTATGTGAAGACAATTAACTGGTATTCTAATTTTGGTACTTTATAGCTGTTCTTGGTTGATGTTGGGATTTGTAATTTTTTGGTAGATTTTATTTAATTGAAGTGCATTTTGAAGAATAAAAAAATTAAAACTGCTTTTGTTGATTTGATTGTCGCAAGAAGTTGTTTTTTTGTGTATAATCTCTATTGGTGGTAAATGAATGTAATAAGAAATGAAATAAAATGAAAAGAACATTGTCATCTTTTCACCCACTGATACAAACTTTAGGTTTCATTTAGATTTTGTTAGAGGATAACTATGGTTGACTGCAGATTATCTACATGTGCAAGATATCTTTTGTGGGCATTTAAAAATGTATATTTCATTTTTGAATATTGAATCCTGATAAAACTGATATCTGACTGCTATAAGTTTCGTTTTTCAATAAAACTTTTCGCCATCCTTTAATATTTAACATCAAAATATAAATATTGATAATTCATGTCTTTTATCTCTTAAACTGTCTTCTACGTACATCACTTGAGAAAAACGGCAGTTCTTGATTTATTTAAGAAATCTAGTATGTATATGTAAGTGTATAAAATTTGTAAGCTTATTCGGAATGAAAAGATTTTGCGGTTTTATAAACTGTCCAAAACTTAGTATTGTTGTTTTTCATTAATTGTAAAGTTGATTTAAATTTTGATTTGAATTTATTTTAAATGATTGTTATAATTCTGTCTATCATTTAAATGTTTATGGGGTTTTAAACTGCCATGATCAGATATTAATTTTTTTCGATTGGTTTAAAGACGTTTTTAAAACAGACACGCAATATCAAGATAATGGTGGTTTTATAATCTTTTTAGAATAAAACTGTGCTCCTTGTGTTTTGCATCGCAATCCCATGTGAACAAAAGGAGTATTAATGACAGAAGGAGAAGGTGAAAAACAATGTAAAAAGTTTTATCGTATTTTAAAACAACTATACTTTAAAACGTTGTCTGTCCAAAAATCGTTCTGGCCCCTTTATTTCAAAACTGTCTTTGTATCAGAGATTAGTGAAATTCCGCTACTTTTTTACATTTCGTTCCATTTCGGTCCAAAATGTTTGATTCCGCTCATCCTTGCTTTGTATCTGAAACAGATGTTAAAAAACTTAAATTAATTGAAATCAACAAAAACGAAATTTTATTTTCTTTACCAATGCTTTTGTTTTAACTGACTTATGTGCTGGGTTTTATATGTTCTAAATCATTTTGGTTTAAAACTGACGATTTGTAGTTGTTTTAGATGATGACTTTTTAGACACAATTAACAATTGTCTCATGTTAGATTGAATTTAACTAAACCATGATTTACCTTTACGAAGGTGTTTGGTATTTTATTTTTGTGTTAACTGACTTGTTTTTCAAGTTGACGAAGATTTGCAGGTTTTTTTTATTAAACTGCATGAAAATCTGTCTTTTAAGGACAAAAAATATAACTGTCCTCGATTTTGGCACTAGGAGATAAAATAAAAAGACAAAAAATAAAGTGACAAAAAGTAAAAATAAAAAATAAAAAAGACAAAAAATAAAAGTGAGAAAAAATAAACTTTATCCAAAAATAAAAACTAGAAATTCATCCAAGAATAATAATTTTGCCATCAGTTGAAATATTATCACTATTGTCAGTATCACTATCATGTAACATTCTATCAGGCATGGTTTTGTATTAATCAGGAATTTCAAATTCTGCTGTTTGAGGAGCTAAAGGTTCTAATTTACCATTTTGACGTTAGAAACATACTAATCTTTGCAAATTTGAAGTACCTCGTGTTCTTAATGCATCTGAATCTGCCGCAGTAACTTGAGAATTAGCATATGATAAGAATTTGAAGAAAAACTTGTTGTGACTTATCAATCACAGTTATTATTAATTATAACAGATATTATCGTTAGTTTATTTTTTCTCGCTTTTATTTTTTCTCCGGGGTTAGTAAGAAATTTATTTTTTGTCACTTTTATTTTTTGTATTTTTATTTTATCTCCGTACACCTCGATTTTTATTTTGATTCTATAATAGTCATTACAAATAGAAAAATAAAACACCTGTGATAATATTATTGTCATTTGGGAAATAGTTTTCGACGAAAGGTGTAATAAGTTGTTTAAACTTTGTGTTGTCATTGATTTACAAAAAAATTGTGTTTCCTTTTTTAACTGGGTGCCTGATTGGGTTTTTTTATAAAATTTCTTATTTTTTAGACGTAAAAATTTAATTTGGAAAAGCGTTTAAAACTAAGGTGTTGTTCAATTGAAGCGATAAAGTGCTGGGCAGAAAACATCTATAACACAAAAATTAGCACAATGAATTTCTTTGCCGTCGGCAGAGAAATTCATTGTAAATTTATGTTTAAATTTATGCAAACTGCTTCAGCTTGGTTTACGCGGTGCACTGCAGTGTTTTCAATTTAACTGTTTTATTGATAGTTATCATGGTAAACTGGTACAGGATGCTTTCTGTTGTTTTTTTTTAAAAACTGCCAACGAGGTTTGTTTTTTTTAGCTGAATCCATTTTGTAATTACTTAATCTTGAGCTTGTTTGCAATTATACGTATCATACAACACTGAATTTTTGTTGAACTATATTTAACAATATGCTATTAGCTTTGTGCTACTTGTAGATGTAAGTTACATTGGCATAAGTTGTGTAACGATTAAAAAATGAATATGCTTTTTTTTTATTAGACAACCCAAGTGATAACTAATCGATTCTTAAGCAATTTTTCCAATGACAGATGAGACCGAGAATTTAGCTTTTTGTCATATGTGATAATCGCTCTTTTACAATGTATTACTTGTTTACCCATGTGCCAGTGTCAGTTTATTTAATATTTAAAATTAATGTGTGACATTTTACAATGAAAAAACAAAAAAGTGTTTTACATCACATTTTTTGTTTCGGTGCAATTATATTTTCTGCAAAAGTTTCCGCAATAAAATCTTACAATTGCTGCATCGGTGCACTTTCCACATCTACCTATACAACACGAGTATGCAACACCTGTAAAACATATATAAATTATTTGATTCGATTTTGTTTGTTATTATTATTCTTACCATCTGTTCCATCGTCTTCTTTAGAAGGTAATGGTGGGGGTGTAGGCGGTGAACCGCAAAGTCTTCGCATCATTGGGTTAATTTGTTCCCCTCCACAATAAGAATTTTGCTAAAAGTGAAAGAGGATATATATATATATCTAAATTTAAAAAGAAGAAAGCCGATTACTGGTTCACCATTATTATTCTCAGGCGAATCTTGTACTTCTTTTGAACCGGGGGGACAGGTGAAAGGAAATGCTTTAGCTTCAGCAGCAGCAGCTGATTTAGCTAAAAATTAAAAGACGCATATAAATGAAAGCGAAAAATTTTTTTAATTTTTATTTTCAAAATTGAAATTGAAAAAAAAATTTTATTATTTACCTGTGCTGTTTATACACCACCCACTATTGCCTTCAGTATGGCATTCATAACCAGGGGGGCATGGTTGATCTGCATCACATTCTTGACCAATACACCATCCCCCCTCGTCTTCCATATGGCATACTTCACCTGGTGGACAAGGGTGGTCTGGATCACATTCTTCACCATCTTTATGAGGGTCCTAAAAAATTTTTGATTGTATTTGTTTAACAAATCAAAAAACTAACATGAGCATTTGCTGCAAAAATTGCGGCGAAAATAAAGACGAGTGCGAAAACGTAAAATTTCATTTTTACCAAAAACGAACGAATGGTACTTTTTAGAGAGTTTGAAAGTATTTAAATATTAGAAGATACAGACGGCATAAATGGAATCACGTTGCTAATGTATCCATTAGCGATCACAAGTGCACTTTGTAAAACAATATCGGGTCTTCTTTAAAGTGTGAAAAATAAATTTCGCATGATTTCATAAAAAATAATAGCCAACAATTTTTAATGCTACTTTGTCTTGTGATTTTTTCGTAGTTTAAAATATGAAAAGAAGAAAAACACATAGTATTAATTCATGTACGTTTCTGATATTTTCATACTCAAAATCAATATAAACATACTATTGGTAAAAACAATGTTTTCATAAAAAATAACAAAAAAATCCACATTAAAAAAAATCAAAAGCTGACTTATTTATATCGTAAAAAAATAAAAGTGAACTAAATAGGTATATTTAGTGACCTATTTAAAAAAAAATAAAATTTTAGAAAGGTTACACACATTTAACGTTTTCATTAATTTTTCTGCTGAACAAGATTTGGTGTTTCATTTCTTCAACAGAAATGTGAAACAGGTGATAGACGAGCAAGTCTTCTGTAATAATTTGAGTTATAGAAACTGCAAGAAAGGGCTTCTTTTGGTATTATTCATTCGCAAAAAATGGTGTAACTTAAATAAATCTTTTTTTGTTTATGGGAACGAGTTGATTTTTTTAAAGAGTTTTTTTAATTAGAAGACGCGTCAAATGTGTAGTAATGTTTACTTGAAATGCCAATGAAAATTAACTATGATTAACTGTTGAGAAATTTTAAATGATTTTTTCGTTTGTCATTCAGAGAGGATTAAATTATCAAAAAAAAACTTTTCTATTCCTTGTTAATTTCCTCATTACTTAAAAATTGATCTCGGATTTATTTTGTTAGCTTAAAACAATTATATTGAATTTTACAATCTTAGGAATTCAAACTTAACATCGCCTGAATCATCTGGAGTAAAAAAAGTGGTTATTCAAGATAACTACAATGAAAGTTAATGCAAAACTGCTGCTTGCCAAAGGATCGAATAACTCATCAATGTTTTATTCTTCGTTAATTTCTCAACTGCTATAAAATTAATAATGAATTCAGCTTAAATTCTAACTGAATAATTGTAATCATTCAATACACCACTGTTTAGTTTTTAATGACAAAGCCCTTTGATAAGTTTAAAAAAATAAACTGACAATGAAAGGTAAAACTGCCGTTTATTTTGCAGGTTTTAGCTTCTATTAAATTTTTTAAACTGATTAAACGATTCGTTATAATAAAATGTTTATGTTGCCATTTAACTATTTATATATTTTTGGAATATTAATTGCTGGCCAGCATCTTCCTTTGTCTTAACAATCTAACAAACTGTTGTGCAGCTTTTCACTTTTTTGTTTTTTCGTTATATACGTAAGGTATATCATTTTGATGACGCAATAAAATGGCGTTCTTGTAAAAAGATATAAAAATAGTGCTATCTAAAAATTAAAAAACAGTGTTTTATTAAAAACTGATTATTATTAATGCATTTTTTTATAGTGCAAAATTTGGCTTTAAAACTGAGTTCTTTAAGATGTTTACATTCTTTTAAAACTGTCTCTTGTCAAACCTCCACTACTGTATAATAAGCAGATTTTTAAAGATTTTATTTAATTAAAACTTTTTTATGTATTTTGAAAACAAAAAAAATTAAAACTGTCCTACAAGATTTCATTTTCGCAAGAAGTTGTTTTTTTTGCGAAAAATCTTTATTGGTGGGTGTAATAAGAATTGAAATAAAAAAAATTATGATAATTTTTTCGTAGAATGCTGGAAACTTTGGTTCTTTTTAGAGGATAACTATGGTCGACTGCAGATTATCTACATGTGCATGATATCTTTTGTGGGTAAAAATCCATTGCAAGCTTATTTAGCGGGAAAAGATTTATTTTTGTGTTAACTGACTCGTTCTTTTACTTTATGAACAATTTTGAGTTTAAAAAATGAGCTAAAAATTATCTCTAATTTTTTTACGTTAAAAACTACATAAAGCATTCTCAGTTGAAGAGCATTCTAAACTGGGAGCATTATATACATTTTTTGCTATAACTGTTTGAGAAGATACAATATTTTATTTAATGCTGAGGCGGTGATTAGGTTGGCTGTCAAGATTTTTCGACCAACTGGGGGTGATGCAGAACATGTTCGAGTTTCATTTGGCAGATTTTTTATTAATAAACTTAAAGTGGTGATATATATTTACTTTGATGAATTTTTGTAGTGTTTAAACTGGTAGTGCAGGAGAAGCTGTGTAATTTTAAAAAGTAAGCTGAAATTTTTTTTAACTGGTTTATGTTGTTAAGTGTTTTTTTTCTGTTTTTAATAAAACTGTTTATTCATAGTTGTTCAGCATGTATTTCGATGATTTTTAAACTGTTAATGTTTAGCAGCTATTCTGAATATTCAGAGGAAAAATAATTTAAAGCTGCCAAGTGTTTAGCTCTTATAAAAACTGAGAAATTGCGTGAAGCGGATTAATTGATGAGAGAATGCTTTGAGCCTGATATAAAAGTAAAATAATATATTTCAGCATTTTTTTTGATCATTTTTAACAATTGCATGTGGAGAATTATATGTTGTAAAAAATCAAAATTGTTCATTTATCACTCACATTAGATTAGATTGTCTTATGAAAACTGTCATAAAGTTATTTTTTTGGTGAAACATTTTATAAATTAAAAAAAGGTACACTGTTTTAAATATCATACATGTTATGAAAAATAACTGTTTCTTACCAAGGCATATATAATTTAAACTGATAGGTGGATGTTCCGCTTCTTTCAAATGAGCTCTATAAAGATATAATTTTACTATTGGTTACAATTGTTCAATAAACTGGCGAATTTGTAATGTTTTTGAATTTAGTTTTAACATACGTATCGTTTATATTTAATAATAAATTTTTTGCAAAAAAAATCAATATTATTAACAGAAGTAAAGTCAATAATACTGGTGTTGATTGTTAACTGAAGCTTATCATTTTATTAATAGTGAAGTTTAAGTAGCAACCCATATAAGAAATTTTAGCGCAAAATGATGTAAGACCAGTGGGACATGATAACGTAATATTGCAAGAAGTTATTTTTCTGATGTAAAAAGTTCTGTGAATGCAATCATGATTGTTATAGGCAAAAAAGAAGACTTTTTATTTTACGCATTAAAAAAACTGGCGTTTTTCTACTATATAAAAATATGCAACAAAAAAATTTTTTTTAACTGGTTTAGCGAAAACCTCAACGAATTATACTTAAAACATGTGAGGATATTAGTTTTCGGATTATGTAACTAACATAAAACTTTATAATTATAAAGAAAATTTGGTAAAAATAAACTAATTATAATAATATAAATAAAGTAATGACCACAAGAGACAATGATAATGATTGTAGTTCATGCATTTGGGTTAAACAAAAAGTTTATTGTGTATTTGGTCGAACTGAGCTGCTAACTTGTATAGACACAACATTGGTATACACACTTCCAAAAATTATATTTAAAATTTCTCTTCGTAAATCTTTGTTCATTGTAAATACGAACCAGGCGGGGGCTAAAAAAAACTGTAATTAAAAGAAAAATGTATGTAATGAACGGTACAAAACAGGGTATTAAACTATCAAGACTAGTTTTTGGTAAACTGTATGGCTCATATTCCACACATAAGTTCATTTAATTATACTTACCTAATGTGCTAATATCAGCGAGAACAAACTGGACGGCCAAAACATAATCCACAAGAACAAAATCACCAGTATTAATCATAAACTGAAAAAAGGCAAGCAATTATTAAGCAATCAAAGGCTGGAATCGAGGTTCTGAGAAATCGAAATTATAACTGTGAAGTTCTGTTTTCTGTAAACTGATATTTTTAAAGATAGGTTTGCCTACGCCAAGATTTTTATTTTTGCTGACGTCCTTGAAATAGAAAAAACTAAATTATAATATTTCATGACATGAAAAAACTGTGATTCAAGTGACAACATGGATCAATCCATGCAAAGACATTACTAGATTTAAATTTAATTTAAACTGTGATTGTTATTACTTTTTTGTAAAAGTAAAAATCGTTTTAATAAGCAAAACTGTAGTTGTTATTGAAGTTTTTGGATGCTTTACTAACAGAATGGATTATTTACAATCAAATTTCAATTTAGATTTATAAATTATAGACGTGCTTGAAATAGAAAAACTAAAATTTCAATATTTCATGACATGAAAAAACTGTCATGAAATATTGTTTTCCAAAAACTTTTTTCCTAGATCCTTGTCCCCTAAACCTTTTCCCCTTACCTGACACACAGCACTTGCAATTTCAGTACAAAATATCAGCATGCTATAAAATATCATTGCACGATCTTGTGAAGAAACTTTTTGCTTTAAATTATTGCTTTTTGCATACCGTATCTTAATAAGCATTACAACAACATAGATGTTCATAATGAGGGATAAAAATGATGTAATTAAAATTTCAAGAAATAAATTTCGTGATGCTTCCCACCATTTTGCTGCAAAATCATTTGTCTTTGCAATCCAAAGAGCTCCATAAATATTAAGGGTTTTATTAACACCCAAAAATGGCATATGCCAAACAAGTAGCAGTGGGAAGATAAAACAAAAGACCAAAAAATATTTTAAATATTTTTCCCAAAAAGCTTTGTAGCCAGCTTTAAGAATAAAAATTGAGCAACGATTAAAGCATAGAATCAAGCTATAGGTATGAACACCGTGAGCAGTAGAGTACGTGATTATGTAAATTACTGGATAGAAAAAAGATTCAGCAGGCCAAGATTCTTGTAGCTTTACAAGCCATGGAGTACTATTCATTCGATAGACGATGTAATAGGAGATGGTGTGGATGATGTAGTTGACAGCAGAGAAGCCAAATACCCAATAAAATGAAGAGGCAAATTTTTTCTTTGATGAACTAAAGAAAATTGTGTAGAGGATGATGAAATAGAGGAGGAATGTTGGAAGAATGTAAAGAAGAGCAACGATATTTTTGACTTCGTCAAAGTTTGGCATTGTTGATGTAAAACACGATAACTAAAAATTGAAACGTTAAAAAACTGTTTTAACAAAATTAACATAAAAATAATTTAAATTAAATCAACGTTTACGGTGGTATAAAAAAAGAGATAAAGGGAGTACGATAATGGAACGCCTATTGATAGTTTATGCGATAATCAATTAATAAAATCTTGAGAATATGCGCAATTTTAACTTATGTGCCACCCAAGGAATTCATTTAACCCCGAATCCACTGAGCACATCAGCACAATGCTAGACTGAATGTTTCGCTCTAACAGGTTCTCTTATTACTGAAATCTCTTATCCATAATTTTGACTTATTATATGCAAAAACTGGCATGTAATTTTAGAAACTTTCACATCATGTAAATAAAAAAATTTGTTTGTAGCTATTGTTGTAAATTCAACAAAAAATACCATGAGAATCTTAAACAATGGTTTTTGCATATAAAATGTGTTAATTTTAGAAAGGGTCCGTTGACCTGAGCACATGTTAACATTTTTTAATAAAGCCCTTTCCCACGCTCAAAGCAAACTTTAAAAAATAAAACAAATGGTGCAAAGTAGATATACAAACGAGTTTTTATGGCATTTAGAAAATGACTCTAAAATGCGAAAAATTAGATTTTTTGAATTTTTGTTAACAATATAAAGTGCGGGGCATAAGGGACCTCTAGTTTTTCGGAACTTGACAAAAAAAACTGAAAACGTTTTAAATTGTAAATTTTTCTTTACATTTTGAAGTTCGTTTGGCTACAAATTTAAAAAAGGTTATTTCAACGAACCATCCAAAATGTAAAAAATGTTTACAACTTCAAGAAGTTATATCAGAAGTTTACAACTGAAAAAAATACCTATCTAAAACAATGTTTTTAAAAGGTGGTCTCAAAAACCTTTTTCAATTGTAAATTTCTCTTATAATATGAAAGATTCTTACAACTAAATTTTTGGATTGTAAATTTTCTTTACAGTTTGAATGTCTTCAAAATGTATTCGTTTTAGCCGTAAATTTTGTTTACAGCTTAACATTAGTTATAAAAATACCTCTTATTAAATAATTTTTAAAAAGATTTTCAAAAAAAAAGTTTTCATTTACAGAAAAAACGTTTGCAACTTTTTTTGGTCAAGTTTCAAAAAACTTTATATTTTACCATTTTCTTTGGGTAAACATAACATGAAAAAGAAAATATTGAAATGTTTTAATTTCGGGTCTAACAGAAAATGTGGATTTTGATGGATGTTGGTATTGGCTTAACATTTGGGCAACGATAAAAAATTAGTTTTAATTGAAACTGAATATTCCATCTTGTAGACATATCCAGTGTTGCTGCAACTCCGGTCTCCGGAGTCGAAAAAAATCTTAAGGTAACCACTTAAAAAAAGCACATCTCTGCACGTAATATTTGCTCATTTTCTAACTGCACATGATTTTAATTTTGCTTAAAAACTGAATTATAAAGATTAAGATGGTCTTCACTGTAGATTCCAAAACTATTACATTAAATTTAAAAAAAAAGAAAACATAACTTCCAATAAAATCTAAAAACTACTGGTTGTAGTCGAAAGAAATAAGTAACACATTACTAATAACACATTTTTCAAAATAAAAAAAGAAACTCCGATAAACAAAGTCTTCAATTTTATCTAAAATTATAGCCTATATTTTTAAGACATTACAGTAATAATGGTTATCAAGAATTTGTTTTAGGTGGGCACATCTTTCATGTAATTAACAGATTTTCTTAGAAATTTACTGTTTTTTAAGAATTTTGTTGCATTAGATGCTTCCATTTTTCTCTTCCTCTACGTGCATATTAATAAATTACACAGATGTGACCAACTAAAATAAGTGTTTTTAATAAATAATAAATTTCAACAACTGCTTATTTTGTTTTTTTTTATTAATTTAAAATTCTGAGTTGGAATCGCAATAGCACAAATGTATAAAAACACTCGAAGTTTCTTTGTGCAAATTATGGTGAAAAAACTTTCAAATTATTACTGTAAAAAAGGAGGCGTTTCAAAGCATTTAATCAAATGATTAAATAACTGTAATTAACTAGTTGTCTGATATTTATAAAAATTACTAATATGTTTTTTTTGGAAACTTAGAAATATGTTTCATCATGCAAGCGCTTTAGAAATTTCGTAATAAGAAAAATATATTATCAACTGTTTAAAAAACAGTAAAAAGCTTGTTGAATTCGAAGAGTAACTGTAAATGTAAAAATTATTCTCGGTATAAAAATAAGCTTTTTTAAATCATTTAAACTGTTGATTGAAAGTTTCAGGGTTTTGAAATAGATGAATACAGCAATATAAATTGATTCTAAGTATGATTGACAAAAACAAAAATTTATGTAAAAAACTGTTCACCATTTCCGATTATATATGCCTTTGTATAATTGTTAAATATAAAGATGTTGCAATTTTTTTTCTTGTTGGTAACCAGAAAAAGAATTTTCAAACTGTTGATGCTCCTGGCCGATTATATTAAAAAAACTGATTAATTTGTGTTATTATTATACCATTGGGCATAAAAAACTTCCAAGAATAAGATAATTCATTCCAATTTTACGAACAGCGATTAGGATGATGAAAACTGTGATCATCTTTACATATACGATCTTTTAAAATTGTTCTACAATTTTTAAAATAAAGAAACAGCTTTTTAATTTGTGGTTATTAAAATAAACTGGCATGTGCTTTTTTTTACAACTGATTTGGCATTATTGTAGGTAAAAATAAAATTAACAGCATTATGATATTTTCACGAGATTTGAAGATCACAAATAGTATTTTATTTTGTTTGTAACTAGCAACAATTATGCAATTAGCAATTTCTTAAATAACTGAAATGTGATATCTCTCATGAACCAAATAAGTTCTTGTTGAAAACTAAAATAATACAAACTGTTTAACACCGACCATATTGTAGAAATAAATTTTTAATAAAAAAATAAAAAAATTCAATTTTGCTACAGTACTGACAATCAAACACTTGGTCTTTGTGGGCATTTTTTTACATCTTATAATTATTACTGATATTTTAACACTCTTTCAAGAATCACATTGCAGAATTGTTTCTTCTCTTTTGTCTATGCGCATAATTATAAACTATAGGTATCAGCTATACAATTAATTTTGTTTCCAAAAAAAGACATATTTTGGTATTATGTGTCATCATGCAAGCACTTTAAAAAATTTCGTGATAAAAAAATATATTATCAACTGTTTAAAAAACTGTAAAAAACTTGTTGAATTCGAGGATTATCTGTAAATTATCAGCGATAAGAAAACATGTTTTTTAAGTGAGTTAAACTGTTGATTAAAAATATTAGTTTTTAAAATAGATTAATAAAACAATATAAACTGATTCTAATTATAATAGACAAAAACATATATTAAAAAATCTGTCCATCTACATGATATATGCTTTTGTATAACTGTTAAATATAAAGATGTTGCATTTTTTTTCCTTGTTGGAAGCCAGAAAAAAAATTTTATATTAATGTATTTTAAAAATTGAAGACGTTTCTGGTCGATTATTTTGAAAAAACTTTATTGATTAATTTGTTTTAGTACTAAACCATTGGGTGAAAATAACTTCCAAAGATAAGAAAATTCATTCAAATGTTAAGAACAGTTATTAAAGTGGTGTCAACTGTGATCATTTATTCATATATGATACTTTACAATTGTACTACAATTTTCAAAATAAAAAAAAAAACTGTTTTTCAGTTTTCAGGTGTTAAAAATAAACTGACACTTATTGCACCTGCTTTGGTAATTTTGCAGCTAAAAATAAAATTAATAACTGCGGCGTTATGACATATATGATAGAAAACTACATATTTCATTTTGTTTGTAACTGGTTTGATGGCAAACTTTGTGGAATATGCTTAAAAACTGAAATGTGGTATCTCTCCTGAATCAAATAAATATTTGTAAAAAAAATTTATTAAAATAATAGAACCTAAGTGCTATCGAACATACTGTAGAAAAAAATTTTTACTAAAAAGATTTAATTTTGCTACAGTAATAACAATTGGTCTATTGTTCTTTGGGGGCAGATGTACATCTTATAATTACTGATATTTCAACATTGTTTCAAGAATCACATTGCAAAAATGTTTCCTCTTTTTTCACTACGTGCATATTAATAGATTATAGGTATCAGCTACTCAATTAATTTTGTTTCCAAATAGAAAGAAATTATTACTATCATTATTATTATTATTTTTCTTTTACACGTTTCATAATTTAACTGAAATTGAATAAAAAAAACAAAAATAAACTGTGTCATTTTTATCAATTAACAAAATCTATGGGGTATAAGCAAGGCTGTTTGGGGGAGGAAAGGGTAGAATTTTTACTACATGTACTTGAATTCATACAAGCTAAAATGAGGTTTTATAAAACTTTCATGAGTAGTTTTTATCACTTGTGATTTGTCCAAGTTGTGGTGCTGAGTATATGTAAGCTCTCACAACATGATTTTTTTGGCGATATTCAGTAATGTCTTTTAATGACACTTGTCTGCAATAATTAATGTCAGCACTTTTTGCACATATTATAAAGAAATTAAAACTGCGATGATTTCCATCGTTGATATTTTATAAAATAACATTTCATAGGCGAAATCTTTGTTAGTTTGTAAACAGCAATATTTTCAAACCCATGTGTAAACTGTTTAAAGAGGCTACTGCTAATAAAAAAACTATATCCATATTCTTATGAAAATAATACGTAAATTAAACTTTTTTGTGTAATAACACTAAAACTGGATGAACATAATTAATTAAAAACAAAAAATTCGAAAATCGCTTTAACAACATCACCTATCTTCATTGTTTTGTTTTTATTTTTTATTGTATATACTGTACTTTCCGCTTTCCTTTATCTGCTTTGTTTTATATTTCATTTATTGTCTTTTACTGTACTTTTATTATATTTTTCTATTGTACATATGCTTTATTTTACTTTTATATTTGTACTTTTCTCTGCACTTGCCAAAGAAGTGATAAAATATAACAAAATAAAATAAATATAATTCGAAAATCGCTTTAACTATAACACCTATCAAAGTTTTTCATTTAAGATTAAGTTTTAAAACAAATTTAACTGTCACAAAACAATCTTTTGCAAAATAAAAATTTTGAAATTTTATTGATATGAATTAAAAATTATTATAAGATGACGTTAATGCCAAAAACAAACTGTTCTGAGGTATACAAATAATTTTCAAATACTTAAAATGCTATAATAGACATTAAATAATAAACTGTGAAGAAATACACGATTATTCTAAAAACTTTTTTTTATATCAGAAAATAAACTGGTCATTCTGTAGCGAATGTGAAAATAAAAGCATCAAAATAATTTTTTTAATTTTTGGTAATTATATAAAACTGGATATTAAGCAGTGTTAGTATTTGCAATGATAGCATCATTTCTATACTGACAACTTTGATCAATTCTACATATATGTTCTTTCAAAATTGTACTTTTGAAAAAATTTCCATCATTGCTAATAATACAAATATTATGCTTACATACGTTCGTTTTTTTAATCGAAAATTGTTTTTAGCGATTATGATAAATCAGGTTATGTTTTATAACTGAAAGTAATTAATCCATACATAATTAATTTTCTAACGTGTAAATCATTTTTAAAAAATGAAATAGTTAGCTAAAAAGCTGGTATCAAATATTTTAACAAAAGTTGGTTTTTTAAATGAAAATTTTTATTTAGTACTTGCAGCAGAATAGTATTTTTATAAGCAAAATGATATGGTATAAAACTGCAATTCCCCACGGTTGATAAAAAGCAATGCGAAATGTAAGTAATTTAAATAAAAATTAAGGATATATTTAAACTGTATGCTTTTGATGAGTGATGATTTTGATACAAACGGGAATTTGATATTAACATGCTTTTTTTGACATTCCGCTAGCTTGGCTAAACAAACAAAAGATTGCAATGCATTTTTTGGTTCCAAAAGCTTATTAGACAAAGACAGTTTTAGACAAATGAATCCATTTTAAAAAAAATATTATTATACAGCTGGAGAACAATTCCAAAAATCACTAAAATTCCAAAAAAAAACTGAATAAATAGCCATCTTTATATAATTACAATTTCTTAGCTGACAATAGGTTGTAACAATGTACATGTAACTTTCTTAAATTAAAAATTACCCAAATACGGCAAAATATAAAGATACAGGTATGTTGCTTTAAAACTGCCTATCATTTTTCTTTAATCAATTATGTAAACATTAAATGAATTTTAAATTTGAAAAGTCTGATATTATACAAAAAGTATTTTTAAAAACTGCAACGTAGATTATTTTAATATTTGATCATTTTCAAATTCTGTATTAATATATGTATTCTTAAAAACCAAAAAAAAATTTATGGTTTCAACAACCATAAAATGATCTGGTAAAAAGTAATACAGTGCTCCACAAAAATATAACGCCACCCTTGAAAAATTGAGCACATTAATTTTCTGGCTTAACCATAATGTAGGGGTTGTTAAGCATGCTTAATTTAGCCAGTATATCGAAAAAACAAGAAAAAATATCCATTGGCTTCTACATGAGCCTTTGGTAACCATAAATTCAGCCATAACACTGAAATTAGCAAAAATCGATGTTTTTTGAGAAAAACGCTAAAAAAGAAATCAGTTTTTTGACGTGAAGGCGTGTGTAAGATTTTAAATTATGAAACTTTTATCTTTTTTTTGTAATATATCTTTTTGTTTGTATCACAGCTAAACTGGCTTTATAGCATGAATTATCAGATTAGCAATAGATAAAATAACTGAGACGTTGATCAATGACAATTTATCATAACAATTTAAACTGTAAAGTTTTGTATCAAAATTTTGAAAAGTAAAATGGGTTTGTGGTTATTTTTAATGTAATTACAAATTTACAGTATGACAAAAATGCAAAACGGGTTTTATAAATTTTATATCTGCTAAAAAAAAAAGGAATTTCTTATATTATTTAATTTTAACTGTGGCAACTTTTTGAGCAATGCCATTGCTGTAAAATGTTTTTTAACATATTTTTAGTAATATGTTTTAGGCCTTTTAAAACTTTTATTCAAAAACTGGGAGGTTCGTCTTGCTGGAAGGTATCCTTTTTAATTTTTCTTTCTACCTTAATAAAAAAACTTTTCTCTGAAGCATGGAATAAAAAATAAGCTTCCTTACCATCGATTATGGTAAAAACTGCATAAACTTTTTCTGGAAGCATTTTTAGTGTTATAAAAATTAAAATCTTTAAGACAACATGTGTTTTTACCGTGTTAATGCATAAGGAAAATTAGGTTATTTTGGTAAAACTCACTTCGATCTCTTGCGAATAATTATTATATTTCAATTTTTAAAGGTTAGAAATCAAGCTTTTCAAATGGCATTTTTTTATAAAATTTTTAATAATAACTGTTGAGCGTTTGTTAGTCATACATTAATTTAAATATTTTAACAGACAACACTAATAAACTTTCATTATTTTCATATTCAATTTAAGAAACCTGACATCATTCTATATCGCTAGTAGCAAAAAAATTGTATGAGTAAAACGTTTTTCATATATTACCTTCTGTAACTGTTTGGTTCTTTTCAACGATGTTTGCGCTCAACTGATTGCAACAAAAGCAATTTAATCAAACCGTTTTTTTATTGTAACACATTTTATCAGATGTAAAAAATTTTTATTATTCAAAATGTACCTGAAATATTAAAGATAACAACGTTGATAAAATTTTTTAAACTGTATTTGTATCTGTTAAGTTGTTAAAGGCGAAGTGTAGAAACACTTTTTCTGCATTATTGACTTATATCGTCAAACATTCCAAAACACATTTCAATGAAATGCTACGTAAGAAGTGCTCAAATTCATCAAGCACGTTTTCAAACGAAGTCTTTGTTGTGATGACGTTTAAACGGACCACTATTTAAAATAGATTTTAAACTGATTGATTCCAGAAAATATTTTTAGGAAAAAAGTGGCGGCACCATCTAGCTAGAATGTAGACAATAAAATTTTTTTAACTGTTACTGTTAACATTATTGTTTATTTATCAAGCTGTACTAAAGACATCGCGTACAATAATAAAAAAACTCCTTCACTGTGCCCGTACTGATATTTTTGCTGGCTTTATTTTCTATATTTGTTAAACTGCCATATACAGCAGCAGTGTTTCTGTTAGTTTATAGACAAAATACGTTTATTTAAGCACGCGGTTTTTGCGATGATTAATTTAGAAAAAACTGATTCATAAAAACAAAGATACTGTTCATTTTGGTTAAAAACTGATCCACTCCAAACAGTGACAAATATTTTTGACATGGTCGTTGTATGAAATTATTGCAACGTTGATTGGTAAAAAAACTGACTTCACGAAAATCAGATCAATTGACGCTAAAAGAACTACTGCTAAACTCAATGGGGAGATTTCTTTTAACGGCCCTTGAAGCAAGTAAATACAGTTTGATCTACTGCAAATTAAATAATGCAATAAATCTGTCACATTTGAATACGCATCTCTGAAAAAAATTGTTATTTATTTCAGAGATTATCAAGTTCTAACTGCATTTACAAAACGTTGTTCACTAAACTACGCCATCAATTCTTAAAGCGTACCTGATTTGAAATGTGCAATTTAAATATTATATTCTAAATGGAATATTTTCCGTATTAGCCTCACCGATAAAACAAAACAAATTAACTGCAGTAATGTTTTCAACGCCAAAAATATTATATCATTATTTAATGTGGACACAAGTAGCTTAAAGACATTTTTCGGCAAATTTAACTGAAAACCGTCGTCATGCAGACGTCACTTCATTGAATTCATATTTATAAAATCGTTGCCAAATTTCGTCCTTATATTTCTGAAAATCTTTTTTCTACAAGTTTATTTTTTTTGCTAAAACTGATATTACAATTGTACATAAATTTTAATAGTAAAAAAAGCTGTTTACTGTAATACTTGTAACTTCAACGCTAGTTTTTATTATATAAACTGCAAAATAACACGCAACACTGATTTATTTAATCAATGGTATAGAACTGCATGTTTACAGATAATTATTAGTTAACTATTATTTTGTTTTCTTGATTTAGTGAAAGCACTTAAGATGGTATAAATAAATTTTTATTAAAATTAGCTAATAATATTTTTTACTGAAATACTGTACGCTATCTTTTATTATATAAACTGTAATCAAATTGTTTAGGTTATATGGTTCAAAAATGGTCAGCTATGGAAAATCAGCGAATAGTAATAAGCTTTTGGTCTTTAATTGTCTTTCACTGTGGGCTTTATCATTTGAATATTCATAAAAAGATAAAAACTGACAGTGTGTAGTGAGATGCTTTGATTTTCAAAAACTGGCCTTGATATTATTAATTTGGGATTGGAGTTATTCTGATTTTTACTGGATTACAGTTCCTCGTTCTTTTTTGTAACTGATTGTGGTTATAAGTGCTATGTCTGCAGTAATAATGGGATAATAACGAAGACGTTTTAGTTTTGAATTACTGAAAAGCATATTATGTATCATTTTTATAAAGAATATAAGACGTAATAAACTGTATCTTCCCAGTTAGAGAAACAAAACGAAAGCAATTATATATTGCTGCTTTTTTCCAAATATATTTTAATTTAAAATCTTTTTTGTAAAAACAAGGATAAGCTCGATTTGAATTTCTCTCATTAACTGACTTTTGACTCAAATCTTTAAAAAAAGTGGATAAAAAGAGAAGAAAAAATTGACTTTTGACGTGTGTTTTTAATTTTTATTTTTTACGTTGATAAAAAACATTTTTAACTGATCAATTTTGTTATCAGTCATCTTTTAATGTGGCATAAAATTTTGATAAAACTTAAACTAGCGCTTTCCAAAGAAATAGGGGAGATTAATTTTAGTGGAAAATGCGGTATCTTGAAATATTTGGATTATCTTATTATTACTGAAACTCTTTTGAAGGTTATTTACATTTTAACTAAAATTGCTTTGTCACTGCTATGAGCTAGTTGATATGTAAAATTATTAGAAACTGATTAGATCCGCAAGCTGTTGCGGTAAACATTACAAAGTTTCTTTAATGAATTAATACTTAAGGTTTCAAATTGTATTCCGAGAAAAATTTTATTCAAAAAACTGGTAGAAAAAATGCATTTGTGAAATTAATTCGCGAAAACTGTCGAAAGCAGAAGTATTTGAAAAAATCAATGCCAACTGACAAGATTCTTCTCAACCAACTAAAACTAAAATTTGTTGTCTGGTTAAAACTGATTAAGCATTCTTTTTGAATGAATTTGACCAAAAAATTTTTTATCGAAAGTTAAATGATTTGTGTTTAAAAACATTAACATTCAACTATGTTTTGTATTAATAGTAACACATTTATATATAGATGTTAAAGAAAAAACTGGGTTGTAAAAAAATAGAAGCACATCATAAAACAAAGGGGTCATTAAAATAAAATTTTTGCTAATTAATCAGTATATTAGATTTATTTGCATAAGTTTATACTTTATTTCTCATGAATAATGAATTACTTGTTTGATACTGAACCAATATTGCCTTAAAATTGGCATTTTGGAAGAAATAAAATTATTTTTCACCACAACGAAAAGTCAGAAGCACATCTCCAATTGAAGCACACTCTCTATTAAAAGCACATGCTTCAATTAGAGCATTTACGGTAGTTTATTAAAAAATTTTGACCACCTTTTTTTAAGAAAATTGAATGCCCAACGTATAATTATTATGAAAAAAACAAAGTAATAATAAAACTGGATTCAAACAATTGATACGGAAACGGTAACTGAGTTTATCGTTAAATTCCTAAATAAAAAAAGTAACAAAAATCTTATTAAAAAGGTTTTTTCTTCTATGCCAACAGAAAACGAATTTAAGAGGAGAAAAAAAACTGCCTACTGATTTGATTAAAGTGAGTGTCTACACTCAGCTACGGGACGACGATTAGGGGCATTAGGACACTCATTGCTGAAACAAAAAAAAACTTGATACAAATTTTTATCTATTTTTAAGGTTGCTTACTATCCTCAAACATTGAAATGCATGTACCAACTATAAATAAAATTTTTCATTGTTTAAAAAGCTGTGGCTTTGTCAAACGTTTTTTGATTTTAATTAATCCAATTCTTCTATTTTTTTAAAAAACAAAATTCCTTTTTTACTAAAAGTTGAATGCGTATTTACACAGCAGTTATTAACACCCACATCTCTTCCGTCGTCCAATTTTTTTCATTGTGTTTGTAGTTTAGTTAATATTATTTTAAAATAATTTCTATTACCTTGAAGGCGACAAAGGTCAAAACAAAAAATCCAGAGGGGGGGGGGGGGTGTTAATAGCTGCTGTGCAAATATAATAGGTTCATAAAACTATCTTTCATAAAAGAGGAAGAATAAATTAAAGAACTTTTTGACAAAGCCATAGCTTTTTAAACAATGACGAATTTTATGCAAATAAATTCCATAAAATTTTGGTATAAAAAAGAAGAAATTTTTTTGGTTGTGATCAAGCTGCTCACTTTCAACGAAGAACAGATAATTCAAAGCTAATTTTGGAAATGAAGTTTTTGTATTCTGTCTTTAGTTTGTCAACAATATTTTCCTATGCCTTTGGTGGAAGCATTTCACCATTTCTTGGAAATATTGGACAAGTGGCACAAGTTATTAGCAATCTGTTGAGAGAATATAAAGTTGTAGTTGAAAATCGACTAGGTGAAGAAATTTATCTCAAATGCGCTTCTGGAGATGATGATATCGGCTGGCATACCCTTAAACCCAATGAAGTAAGTAATTTTTTGTAAGCTTGATGAAGTCGAATGTTTAAGGCTTTTTTGCATTCTCAAATCCTCCTCTCCAAAACATACCAAATTTGATTTTTTATTCTTACAATAATTATTTTTTTAGTTTATTGCATGGGACTTTGGACAACATGCCTTTTATCGAACGTGTTTTTGGTGTTATGCAAATAATAATGGAAATGAAGCCCGAAATTCAAATAATTGGTACATGCATTTCAATGTTTGGGGACAGTAAGCAACCTTAAAAATATAGATAGAAAATTGTATAAAGTTTTTTCTTCAGCATTGAATGTCCTAATGCCCCTAATCAGCGTCTCAATGTTACCACAGTTGGAGTATGGAAAGAAGGAGCATATTTTAATGATCAAAAATTGGGAACATGGGGTCCTCCACCTTCATAAACATATTATCATTTCATTGTACATATATGTCCTGTTTTTTAAAAATAATGCTATTTGAATTATTTAATTTATAAATTTCATTTTTTGTCCACTGTGCTTACAACTGTGCTTGCTTACTGTAATAAAAATATTAAAGAAATTTTATTTATGCATTTGTTGGTTACTTTTTTGGAAGATGTTGTTAGCTCGATTGCTTTAACTATGAAGGAATAAAGTTTAGGAAGCATTTGAATGATTTATAGAGCCTATAACTTGCCTCATAATATAAAGCTTTTCATGACATCAAAAATTTCGGTCGCTTTATATTCATATTGTTTACTTTTATTTTTATTATAAATAAATGCATGAATAACTTCTGTGCTTTTTTTCTAATTTCATTTTATGTCTTTGTTGGGGCAACAATTTATCATAATTAGCTTTATTCTGTGTTTAATATAGCAAGATTTCCATTATCGTCTTAGGCAAAATACCACGCATTTTTGCCTAATTTACTAAGGGTTGATGGTTTTGTTTTGTAGGCTAATAGCCATTTAAAACCCAAGAAAGAAAAAAAAGTAAAGCGCATTACTTAAACCTCGAGAATAAAGAACGATTCGCCCTTTGAAATAAACAAAACCAAAAGAAGAAAGAAAATAATAAATTTAATTATTTAGAAGATCAGTTTAACAGATAACTTAATGAGTTAAAAAACAAAAAACAAGATAATGATCATGCGATGGAAAAGGAACAACAAATTGAATTTTTTTAGTGTCAACAAAACACATGCTCTTTGCAATCTTTTTTTTAAAACTCAAAAACTTTTTGTACTTATTTTTTAAATTATTTTTTTGGACGCCTTTAAAGTACCGGTGAGGTAGAAAAATTTGTTTGAGGGGCATCACCCTTTGAACAAACAAATTGACACTATTTCATACTTTTCGAATTTCTTTAAACCTTTAGATACAAATGGTTCGTCAGAATACCACAGAATATGTAATATCTTGCTTTGCAAACAGTACTTCTGCAGAAGATAAAAAAGAATTGAAGGTAAATTATTCGAAATTCATTTATTTCAATACTCGTAATAAAAAATTCTTTTTTTAGGCGAATTTGGCAAATGTTGTATATCCTGTTGAACTTTTATATAAAGGATATCTCACTTTACCGTTTGCTGTATTCGGATTGTTATTTTCCATAATATTTATTATTGCTGTTTTTCGAGCTATGAATGAAAAAAAGATTAGCAGAAAATGTTACTCTCTACTTATCAATCGATCAATTGGTGATATTTTTGCATGTTTTATAGCTTTGGGATATGCACTATATTTGATGTTTATTGGTCAACCGGAGTAAGCATTGCTTTTTTGATCCTCAACAATTAGCACTTGTGTCTTACTCCCATATTCCGTTCTGCAGACCAAAGCCCTTAAATCTTTTTTTGAACGTGCGCTCTTTTTTTGTCACATGTTTTTCTCTTTGTCCAAAATAGCAACAAACGGTGCGCTGTGAGTCTGTATTACCATGTTATTCAAAAATTTCGTTCGGCTGTTTGAACTATTTTATTTTTGAAACTATGTGGGATAAACTAATGGAGCTTGATGTTATATGTAGCCCCCTGATAGGTCCTTTGGATGACAGTATGCTTCTGTGGTCATGGTGGATACTATAGGTATGCCGTAAATAAAAAAAAACAAAGTTTCTAAAGGAAAATTAGGGTTTTAACGCCGTAACATAGTCGTAAGCGGCTAAGAATAATGAATTGTGATATTAGAGCGCTAGTTATATCATATCCAACAAAACGATATGACACCAGAAATTATTGTTTTTAGCCGTTTATGACTATGTTACGTCGTTTAAAACCTCATTTTTCTCTATAAACCCTTTTTTCGATTTATCCACCATGACCACAGAAGCATACTGCCATCCGAAGCACCTATCAGTTAGCTACATATAACATCAAGCTCCATTAGTTTAGCCCATATAGATTCAAAAATGTATCTATAAGAGCTGGAGCTCAAATAACTGAACGGAAATTTTGAATATGCTAATAGAACTTTTTTCAGTGATTTCATTGCTATGTATTTAGATTTCATCTATACATATTTGGTAACAATCTTATCAATGCATCTGTTTGGGCTGGTGAAGTTTCATACATTACCCTTTCCCTCCTTAAACTCTATGCTGTGGCACAACCCTTTAAATACCGGAATAATATAACTTTAACACGATGCATCATTTTTATTGTAACTTCTTGGATCTTTTTTATCTTGCTAACAATCAAAGATGTCTTTATCAATGTTGGAACTATTGCAAAGTGGTCTGGATGTGATCATTATCGATGCTTATTAGAGATTGAAAGAATGTTAAATATTCTTCAAATGTCTGGTTATGTCGTAACAATTATGAGTTTTACTTTTACAGCTTTTTATCTATATCGTGCTAGACAATCCATTCGTCGCTCCTCGGCTGAACCAAACAAAGGATTTCCAATTTGGAAGCTTGCTTCCAATGTTGCGACATTTGCTGTCTTCAATTTTTTTTCTCATATCACTTCTATGTATTTTGTATTCTATTTGAATGACTGTGCACGATTTAAAAGCTACACCTTTGAAAGAATTATGTGGAGTGTTGCACGTCTTTTACAAGTTGCAAGAATTACAGCAGATATGATAATTACTTTTTTTATTGATATTCAAGTAATGATTGAACGGTAACTAAAACTTCCTGGAAAAATCCATGATTTTTAGATTCAAAAATCAGTGCTAACAATGTTTGGAATTCAGCGTAATGTTCGTATCGTAAATGTTGAAAAATTTCTTAAGCGTAAGACATTTTTTTTAGTTATTGTAAAAGTTAAGTTCTCTTTAAGGTGCATCTAAAACGACGGCCACAAGTGTCAGCAGTAGCAATCCCGATAGCCGCAAAAACAAAAACAAGAAAACGCGTGATGATCGGACAACCGAGATTTAAGGTTGAATCGTCAATTTGTCAAGCAGTGGTATAACATGGAAGGTTTCAAAACTTGTCTCCATCCCTTTCCTACCTACCCCAACAGAAGCTTACAAATCTTCCTCTTTCTTTTATCTCTCTCCAAATTAAAATAGTAATTAAAAAAATTCTGTTTCATAAAACTTTTCTTTATGAGACAGAACCCTTCCCTTTTTCTCCAAGGAGTCCCAGCTTCTCAAAATTTTTTCCTTTTCACCTTCCTCGAATCAACCCCAAGAGAAGTGGAAATAGGGCCCCTCGGGCTAGGAAAGGGGAGAGAAAATCAAATCACTGCTGCCAAGAAATTTTTTAAATTAATATTATCTATTATTTACTGATTTTTATTGATTCAGTACATGTTATTCAGTTATTTGTTATAAAAAAAAGTTAAAAGTAGAATTTGAGAAGACTACTTTACTTCCTCTTTTTTATTTTACATTGTATTTTATTTTATTTATTCACTCCTGAAAATCAAGTGGGCAACAAAAACAATAAAATTTTTCAAAAAGACGATACAAAAAACAAACACAAACTAAAAATTAACAAACAAAAGTTCAAAAAAATTAGAAAAAAGTTGTATCCAATTTATTCTTTAATTACTTTTATATAACCATATCCTTTTGTTGATTCTTCTAAAAATTGTGTAAATGTTTGAATTAATTCATTTATTGATGGCCTTAAAGTAGGAATTGAATTCCAACATTTCATCATTAAATTGTACCTAAAATTTAAAAAATGTATAAACAAAAAATTGGAATTGGAAGTAGTAGTGGAATTAAGAGTGGAAAAAAAAACTAAAAAATTACATTTCATCCAAACAAAAATTCGGCTTTTGCAATCTATTTCCATCTTCTAAGTGTTGCAATAAATCAATGGGATCATCAGGAATCTCAGCATATGGAGCACTGCCAAAGCTGTACCTGAGGAAATAATGTAAGATTAAGCTATTTATATTGTATTTATCTGCTTACATTTCAAACAACAAAACGCCAAAAGACCATCTAAAATGTTTCACGTTATTATTTATCAGCTTTTGAAGAAACAAAAAAAGTCTACATGTCAGAATAGAAACTAAATTCTTGGAATTTTAAAGTTTCAATTGATAACCATTTGATTGGTAATTTTCTTGTATCATCGCTTACAATTATGGAGTCTGATTTAAGATGAATTGAAAGGCCAAAGTCACTGATCTAAAATAATAAGTATTAGACTATATACAGTCGCAAGCACCTTTACTGGAGTGCTCAAGACTGTTAGTTCTTGAGAGAGCCAGGTCCATTGCCGATCGTCATTTCTAGTTTTAATTACCCCCCAGAATTACCTTTGCATTTTTATTTTCATCAATTAATATATTTCTTGCTGCTAAATCACAATGAATTATATTTTTTGATGCTAAAAATTGCTAAAAGTAAGCATTTTTAAATATTAATATAGTTTTGTTGTTATTATTTACCATTCCATGAGAAATTTGCCAAGTAAAAATAGAAAATTCTTTTTCCGTTTCTTTTTTTATTTTATCAAAATTTTGCTAAACATAAAAAAAGTATTGTTTTAAGCTAATTTTAAATTTACTTACATCTTTTTCATTCTTTAATTGTTTACAATAGCTAAGCAAATCTTTATGACAACAATATTCTAGGATTAAACAAATTCTTGGCCCTTTTGTAACATATCCAATCATTTGAACAATATTTTTATTACCATTTATTTTTTTCATCTGCAAAAAATATATTCTTGGTGATTCAAAAAGTAAACTTTTAATATTTGTTTTTTTTTATTTTTGCAAGATCATGCTTCTAGTAAAGCAAAGCTGAGTAAATTTCTTAAACGATAAATTAAGCATTCAATTTATCGTTATATGAAAAAAGGTACAGTAACTTTAGAAGTTAACACTTGTTGCCATGCGGCTTCCAAATCTTTCATGACTTTTTTCATTCGAAGAATTTCTCTGCTTTGTGCTAACTGAAGATATGAGTCCCTCACGGCACACCCGTCTAATACAAAAAAGGTGAGTGAAAGAAAAAGGAGAGATGTAAAAAAAATTTTTATTCTCACTTTTTTTTTCTATGTTCTTTTTTTACCGAGACTCGTTTTTTTATTTTATTTCATTCTCTTTTTTTTGTTCTTTTTTTGTTTTTCTATTGTTCTTCTATTATGTTAAAGTCAAGATAAGATCCTAACAAATCGATCTCTCAAATTATCACAAAAAAAAGATAACCTTTTAGCTGAGATCTAGGGCTGTGAAAAAGAGCAAAAGAACAAAGAAAACAAGATGCGAAGAAGTTTTTTTCACACCTCTTTTTTTCTTTCACTTTCCTTTCAGGGCTGGTGTGCCCTAGGAGTCAAAAGAACAAATAAGCCATCAAAGAAAACGAACCAATTCAATTTCATCACGAAACGCTGTCTATAAAAAAGTCTTTTATCTTTTTTAAAAATATATATACATAATTATTCCAACTTACGCAAACAGCATCAGATGCAGTTTTTTGTGGCATTTTAATTGCCACATCAATGATATCATCATCATAAATTCCATTTTTTGTTGTACCCTTGATTAGCTTTCCCTGCATTATATGCCCAAAAGCTCCAGAACCAAGAATTGATCTGTTAAAAATTAATTTATTCCAATTTACTTCCAGTTCATCCAAATTCCCTGCCACAATTGTTTGAGATGAAATTTTTGGTAATAATGATAAATTATTGGGTTTCAAATTTTGGAAAATATTTGATCGTGGATTCATTCTCTCCACTGCTATTCTGCGTTGTTGTTGTTGCTTTTTACGATAAAAATATAATATAATCAAAAAAATAATCAATAATCCGATGACAATCGATCCAGATATTACCAAAATTGTTGTTGTTGTTTTCTTAGACGATTTATCTAAAAAAAATGGGTCACTCTGTTTCTTTGAATTTTTATGCTAAAAATCAGAAGCCGCGGAGACTATTTATAACCGCAAAAGTCTAAATAGGAGTCGGAAACTACACCAGGAATATCTTTAAGGACGCGTCATATAACGTATATATTTTTAATAATATTTTTTACAAATGTTTCTGATTACCTGCATGCGGCGTTGACATTGTTGTTGAAAAAATGCTTGCAGAAGAATTATAAGAATAATCTGTCGTTCTAAATTGTGTAATAGTAGTTTGTGAAACTGGTGGTGTGCTTGCTGTTGGTTTAGACATTGTCGTTGTTATTGGTGCAAATGTTGTGCAACAAATTGAACTTTCAATTGTACCATTATATTTTGGATATAAAAATGTACGATTCCAACATGGATATTTTGTTGTAAATATATCTACGCTGTAAAAATTTTTTTTCATCAAATTTGGTGAATAATTATATTTTACAAAAATTTGATTTCTTCGAATTACATATCCAATAATAAAACTTCCAAAGCTTGTTATTAGTTGTATTGGATATTGAAAATCTTCATTGTTCGGCAAAATTATTAAACATTGAGTAAAATTTTTTACGCAATACGGCAAAATATATATGTACCAATCTTCTAAACTATCAAGTGTAAAATTCATGGATTCTGAATCAATTGAATAAAACAGTTGGCCCACTTTATTTTCATCGATGTTATTGAAATTTTTAACGGTAACATTTCCTTCATAGTCTATGCAAAATTCTGAAAAGCCGAGATCTAGGGCTGCGAAAAAGAGCAAAAAAACAAAAAAACAAGGTGCGAAGAAATTTTTTTTCACACCTATCTTTTTTCTTTCACTTTCCCCTAAAACCCGCAATTTGCCAGCGATTTTTCGTGTGCCAAAATATTTGAAACTTCCTGTATTTTAGAAAGAAAGTAATCAAATCTTGAAAAACAAATTTGCCTAATATTACTCAATTTTGAAAAATATTAGAATATCCTTTTTCTTCATACCAACTAACCTTCAACTTTTTCTGGTACATCTAAAATTGCAGTTTTTGTACATTCTACAGATTTGCTTCCATTTAAAAAATTTTTTTCTATTGGCCCATCTAAATCTTTTGTAAATACATTCTTTTCAAAAAATTGCCCAGTTTCAGCATTAAAAATTGTTATATCATTAATAAATACACTAATGGTATCAACAAAATGAGTGATATTGCTTTGACACAAATTATCATCATTATCATTACTGCGGCCAGACGAGTCTTCACTTTCTTCAATAAAAGTAAGAATAAATTTAATTTCTTGATTTGGAAGTGTAAAATTATCAGATGATTTTTTTATCTGAATCATTGAATTACAACTTTGATATTTTTCTGTATAAGAAATGCGTTTGAATTTCAAATTGCTACTACTACTATGTTGTGAAGCCGCTGTTATATTAAAATTTGAAACATCCACAAAATTTTGGTTATAGTTTGGTGCCACACTATCATCAAAAATTATCATCATTTCAAAACTATATTCAAATAATATTTCACCACCATTTTTATCATCAATTACATCACCTTTATATTTAACAGCGCTACAAAGCTGCTCAAAAAATGCTTCCATATAATTTGGTAGATAAAAAAGTAATAGTAAAATAAAAAATATAATAAATTTCATTGGGAGACCACGCAGGCCAACAGACCATAGACCAAAGCTGCGTTTTGTGATTGGCCTGTGGTGAAAATCACAGACCAAAAAAGAATTGAAAGTCAATTTATATGATTCCAAAATTGAAATGTCAAAAACAGCAATTTTTTTGAGGTATGCGAAAGTTATCAGTGATCTCAAAAAAGAGTTTCTGTCTTTTTTTCAACGAATATGTTCTTCTATGTTATAATCTTCTTTCTTTGCCGCACCTTTCTTTTTTCACATTAATACTTTCAGTTTAAAAATTCTTTCAAATAAAATGTCAAACTTTTTTAAGCTTTTCGGAATGATCCCAAAAAGCCTCTTAAATTTCTTTTTCAAATAGTGGGTAACAAAAAGCGTCATATGATAATGATATTACTAACATTCTAAACATTTTCAAGTAGAGCTGAGGCCCGTCATCATTTTGTCCATATATTATTTGTCGACTAAGAGAAAAAATATTAGCTAGAATCTTTCACATATTTTACCACCGAGAAATAAGTTAAGAAGCAGGTGATAAACATAATTTGGTTTTAAATTACAAATTAAGGTTTTATAGCATAAAATATATCAAATATATGTTTCTAGGCCAGCTATAGCCGAATTACTTCAAAAACAAAATAACATTTTATTGTTTTCCAAAATGCCACTCTAATAAAAACATGATAGTAATTATAAAAAAATAAAAAACAAAATATTTTTGTAACTATCCTTCAAAAAAATTTGCAAAATATATTTTTATAAAAAATTATTTAAAAAATTTTTTAAAAGATAACTTTAAATACAAAAATAACAAAATATATCAATAAAAATTTAATAAAATAGCAGTCATGAAATGGTGCTGAATTGATTGATGTTGTTGTATCCAATGTTTTGTTTGTTGAAGTTGTGAATGATGCAGAAATTGATGAATTCAATGTGGGCAGAGTAGCTGGAGTTGTTGTTGGAAAAAATTTAGTGCTTGTTGTCGGCGGACAATTGATAAAAGTATAAAAAGCAAGTTCGATTTCATCAAAGTCACCAGGATCTGCAAAGTCTTCAAAAGCTACAAGCGATAGTTGTCCTTGATCAGTGTCACAAATAGAACATTTATCAGTAATTGGATAAATTTCACTAAAAAAATTTTAAAAATTTTTGTGAATAAATAGAAGCTTAAAAAATACAAGGTTGTCATTTTAACCTTTTTAAAGCTGACAGCTCAACAGAAGTTGTATAACGTCATGCTATTATAAAAAAGAATGCGCAACTTTTAGTTTGAATTAAAAATTTAGCGTTCAAAGACATAACGCCAAACGGTGACTAATTAATTGCTTTTAAAAGAAATCACTTTGGAGAAACACTCGATCTTCTAGCTTCAACAAAAGAAAAACTGGGACCTAATGAAGAATTGATCGTTTTCGGAAACAAGAAGATCCAGACCATGTATAAATATCTATATTTTCATTTCTTATCTTAGAATGCCAAATGTTTAATTAATTCAAAAAAAAGTTGCGCAGCCTTGCTTGTACCACTTCTGTTGAGCTTCTATAAGCAATGAAGGCAGCTTTAAAAAGGTTTAAATTTTAAAATGACCATCTTGTTGTTGCAAATAAATAACTTACAGTGTATTGTTGTATGCTATTTGTATACAATATTGACATATTTTATCCCCAAAATGGTTAAACCAGTAAGCAGCAATCCATGCAGCTTTATAATTGCTGTAATCAATAGTATTACGACATACACCTTGACCTTTGTCAGTAAAAGGGCCAAAGTGACCAGTAAATACTGTCCCTAGAGGAAAATCATCATCTGATGATGCAATACCAAATAATGCAACAGCAATAATAATAATCATCAACCTTTTCATTGTATGTACACTTGAAGCTATATTTTTGGTTGAACTGAATTTTTTCTTTTACAGCATCGACATATATTTAAGAAGAGCAAAAAACATGATGTTGAAGTATTGTGTATAGACTTAAGAGGGTCAAGGGATTGCAGTGTTCCCTGGAAGCTTATAGTGCATTAAGAAGCGTGATAAAATGCAGACAAAAAATATTTTAAGCCTAATCAATAACAAGAGAAAATGATTTTTGTCGAAGGTCTTTCGAAACAGAAAAAAAGTCTTTTCAAAAAATGATATCATAACTAAAATATTATGATATCATTTTTTGCTGTTACTGTTTTTCAATGGAACAGTTTTTTTACGAACAATTAGAATAACATTAAAATTTTGTTTTTAACAAATTTCATACTTTTTTTTGAACATGCTATTAGAACTTTCAGCTTTTTTTGAGGATAAATTTATTGGAGTGGTGCTAACTGCGATCATTTTTACTAATATGATCACAACTGTCGCTAAAATTTTTAGAGTAACTTGAACTGCACTGGCAGCTACTTTCATATTATTACAACTGTATTGCTCTTTATCTTGCAAACGTTTGTCTTTCTGAAATTGACAATCCATGTCAAGTTTATAAACTAAATTTTATTTTCTTTACCACAAAATTTATCGGAAAAACTGACCCGCCAATTTCATCGCTACTATTTTAATAAAATATAACTGTAAAACATATTTGCAAATTTTGTTTGAGTTCTGTAAGACATTTGTCGTCAAAAATTGTCCGAAAAAAATATTTAAAACTCTCTGTCTTTTTTTAACAACAAAAAATCTGGCCAAGCATTTAAGTGAATTTGTGTGTAAACTGCCATGAAATCCACGTAGTTGTATTAGTTCCTCACTAACTGAAAACACTTTAAAACTGTAAACGTGATCTTTTGTTGCCTTATGTCGTTGTATGTTTTTTTTTAAACCGGTAGCTTCTTAATATTGTTTTTACCACAAAAAAATTACGTTTAAGGCAGTGATGAAAACGTGGCCGGAAAAAACCGGCCGGCCTCGCGGCCTTGTTTGGGGGAAAATTTTCTGATTTTCGACAAAAAATGGGGAAATGATGCTTCTAATGAAATACTTAATGTTCATATAATTCAAAAACTTCAAGAAGAACACGTAAAGCTCTTTGTTTTTCGTAAATTTTGAGGACAATAGCTTAAAAATTTTTGGCAAAAAAATTGAGCGGCCGGCCGCATTTTTCATCCCTGGTTTAAGGTTATTTAAGTTTTAACATTTCATTTATTTATTTATTTATTTAAATTTTAATTTTTGTGGCTTGTAATAACAAGTGTTCAAATTTTTAACTGAGCAGATGATGGATTTTTAAGGCTTTTAGGAAAATTAAGCTGTTTTTAAAGCAATGGACAGTAAATCGAAAAAAAGGCTATTAATCTAAAACTTCTCAGCAGTTACTTAAAAATGTTAAGAGAAAAATTGCATTAGTTTTAAACTGCCCTGCAATACTAGTGGTTGAAATACTTTTATAATAGTAAGTAAAAACTGTCAATTTTAGCTTTTATTCTTTTTTGGACTTTTTAAATTACAAAATTTTATAAACTGTTCCAATAGTAGTGCCGTTTTTTTACACTTTTTTTTTAAAATACTGATTAGAATAAAGCGTATCGCAATCGCAACCACAGGTGGGCAGCAAGGTGTGAAAATTCCAAAATTTTGCACCATACCCCTCTTTTTCTTTGTCTAAAACGAATCCCTATTTTTTCGAAAAGATCAAAAAGTCAGCTTTAATTTCAAACACTTCATTTTTCTCCTTTTTTTCTTATTTTCTTTGCTTTTTTTACGATGCGTCAAACAAAAATGTTTACGATACACGATACGTAGGGTGTGTGATTCACACCATTTGCCCATCTGTGATCGCAACGGAATTAATAACCACAATCAACATTTATCAACAATTTCCTTTGGACAGCTTGATATCGTTATCCTTTTTATGCATATCTATTACCAATGACTGAAAACAGATAACTTTTCCCCCAATTGAATCTTTTTTTTCCATGTTGTACTTGATTTATAGTAAAAGAATTGAATTTAGTTATGATAGTAAGACTCTTCTTAAAAACTGGTAATTCTTCTTTACAAACCGGCTTTTATGCTGTTCCCGTATTAACTGAAACAAATTCTTTTAACCTCAAAATTATTTTAACTGAACGCTGAAGAAAATTTTATATAAAATTGGTAAAGAATTTAAAAAGGAATTTGTAATTTTTACCTATTTCATATTTAACAAGATGGTTATCGTTCAAAAATTTTTAATAACTGGATTCACAGGAAAAAGAAGTTGCATTAGATTTTATTCTAGCTGCCTAACATTAAACTGTGAGTTAGAGTCTTATAAAAAACTGAAATATTCAAAACATACCTGTACATTCCATAGTTTTAGTAAATTATATAAAAAAACTTGTTTTTAAACTGTTTTTCTTGTATAGTTAGTTGTCTTTGAAAATTAGTGTCACATTAGGAAAAAAAATGATTCCCTGTTTATCTACAAAAGTTTTGCGAATAACTGCATTATTGATGAACCAGCAGTTTGAAAGAAAAATTTAAATTGTAAATTTCTTCCAAACAATTATTAAAAACTCGTTGTAATACTTTTTTTTTGCGTTTGTAACTGGTTTCACAGCTATAGATTAAATAACTGAAATTTAATATCTTTAACCAATCAATATAATACTCGTTGAATGATTGACAAAAAATTAACGGAAACTGTGATGACGTGTTAATAATTAGCTGGCATTAAAATTTTTTTTATTGATGAAAATTTATCTTTTTTATTTGAGTCTGTCTTTTGGATAGAAGATAAACAGTGAAACTGTTTTTTATGGTTATCTGAAATGTTTAGCAAATCTTTTTTAACAAGTTTGAATCAGAAAAACTATCTCTTTTAACATCATTACAAAAATGTTTTACTTTAATAAGTTAATTATGAGTAAAAATGCACGTATAACAAAATTTAGAACGTAGTCTCTTATATTTTTAAATTTTAACTGATATTTTCTAAACAATGTTGTCAACAACAAAAAACTATTTCCTCTGTTGCTTATGTTTTCCCTAAAAGGTATAAATTTCTAAAGTTTATCTATATAACAAACTGTATATCAAGTTTTTCTTTTCAAGTTTCACTGCAACTTTTTTTCTTTAATTCATTAATTAATTTTTAAATGCTTTTGCAACTTTTTCTTTTGAAATGTGATTATCTTAAGCTGAATTTTTTTTGTTAAAAAACTGAAAGTTTCTTCAAATTTCAATGGTATTCTTTTAATTAACATTTATGTACTATTTTTGTATCTCTGGAAAAATACTTTTACGTGTGTTATTTGTTTCACAAGATCTAAAATCTTTGTTTTGTTCAATTTGTAAAAGCTGTAATAAAAATTAAAACTGCGCCAATAAGTTGAAAAGTATTTGCATTGCTTACACTAAAACTCTTGCTTGCAAAAAACTTTTAAACAGTAATTTGGAACTGAAGATGCTATAAAAGTAGGATGAATTCTTGATTATGAATCAAAGAAAAAGTAACTGAGAGAAATGAACATTCCATACGAAAAAAAATTTGTTGTAATCCATTCTCATTAAGAAATTACATGTTTAAAAAAAGGGATGCCAGAATCTGTCTTATTGAGATTAACTATTCTATATAAAATCCTAATCAAAAATGGCGCAATAATTATGATTTCTTACTTCAGTCATTTGATTTTTGCATTTTAACGCTGAAGATAGCGGCACATATTCATGTGTTGCCAAAAATTTAATTGGTATAGCACAAACTTTTGCACAAATTAATTGTGATTGTAAGCTTTTTTAATTAGCAATAAGTAAGTTGTTTTTTTTTGAAACTGGAAAGATGTTAAGGGAAATTTTTAATTGAAAGTCTTTGCCTCAAAAAAACACGGTAAAACTCTAAAACTGCATTTTAAAATCAAATATTTTCGAGGTTGTTCCATGTCAAAACTAATATCTTCTTCTGATAAGAGATTTTGCTGGCTCCTTTATGTCAAAAAGTTGTGAATTTCTAAAATAACTCTGTAAGATTTGCCTTGCAATAAATTATCGGAAAGAAATAAAAAACATCTTATTGCAATATATTATGGATAAATTTTTTTTAGCACTAATGATAACTGAACCTGAACCTGGTAAACATTTAGTACGTAAAAATTACGTAAAGTATTACGTAATTTTTGTGTGACCGAATGGTAAACTGAAAGATCACTATGATTCGACATTGTTAAAGAATTTTTTTTTTATTAAATCTATTAAAACATTGAACACTGTAAGCATTTTCACCAAAATGTAATTGAAGTTTTATAACAAAAATTTAAGCAATATAGAACTGATTTCATAGCTGACTTAATTATGGTAACAATTGCTTTGCTTGCAAATGTTTTTACCAATTTTATTTATTAAAATATTATAAACTGGTTGCATTTGTGTCAATATTTGTAAACGGGCCATTGTATTTATTTCCAAAATGTTTAACACTTCTTTTGGAATATTTTTGATGTAAACTGGAGTACCGCTGAATTTAAGCTTTAATTTACTGTTTTCTGTAACTGCATCACTAGTAATAATGAGATAAAAACTAAGACTCTTTAGTTATAAATAACTGGAGGGGGCATTTGCCACTTCTTAAAGGAAAGAAATATATTGTTGCTTTTGTAAAAAGCAAAACTGTTAATAGCATCTGTAATTTTTTTTTTGAAAAAACGTTTTTGCTTGTTTTTAAAAAGCATAAAATTTAAACTGTTTTTCTACTAATTATGTGATAACAAATTTGTATATTAATATCACTTGTTCATACACATATGCTATGCTGGTAAACACCAAAAAAACTGAATTTCCTTAATACGTTATGAACAAAAGAAAAGTAAAACAAACAATGGTCTTAACTGAAACCATTTAATTTTTAAATTAACTGGAAACTATGTCAACACGGCAAAGTTTGAATTATCATAGAAATAACACTAACATGACTCTTATTCGTTCAAAAATATAATATCATCTGGATTCTTTATTAAACGTTCAATTAAATTAAAAACACTCGCTGAAACACTTTTTGAAATTATAAAAAGAACCTTTTAATTTAATATATCAGCTAATATATTTTCCAAAGATAAACTGATCCAGCAAAAACGTTTGGAACTACTGTGAGTACTTTTAGAGTTTAGAAGAGCTAATCTTCCCCTGAATGAATCACATTGGAATATCTCTTTTTTATATATATTGGGTTGTCCAATAAGTCTTGTCACTTGTTTAACTGGCTCGTATTTTAAAGCTATTTGAAATAATTTTTATGACCCCAAATGATACTAATCTACTCAAAAATCATTAAATTTTACTTTTTAATAGTTTCTCATGCATTTCCAGAAAAAATTATTAGAAAAATTTCTTTGAAATAAGCATAATGTCATTAATTTACAGTAATCGGGCATAAACATTCCAGAAGGTTCCATAAGGTTCGTGAAAATTCCTAAACTTATAGATTCTGTTAGGACAGTGTCTGGACTACCCACACATGCTATATTGGCTCATATAAGCTTCACATTACAATTTTTGTAGTGCTCTAACCACAATTTTTTGGTATAGAAATCGGTTTCCCCACGAAAATCCCTCAGAATTCCATGAAAATTTTAGATATCAAAAAACCAATACGGCACCCTTCACAGAACCCCTGAGGCTACCTCCATGCAAAATTTGATGTCACTTGGCCTCGTAGTTTCAAAATGCCAGCCAGTCAAACAGGTGACAAGACTTATTGGACAACCCAATATCTTGTAAATTTTAAAACTAAATCTAATAACATATGACGTGGAAAATTGTGGTTATAAAACTGAAACTCCTTTTTTTGTTAAAAAAAGGTTGAAAGTTTAAAAAAAATTAATAAATAAAACAGGAGCATCGTGATCATCACCTTTCATTTTGCAATCATCTAAAGCATGTTTTATACTGTAATAAAATTAAGTTAAAGGCAACTACATTTGCTTTAACATTTATTGCTGAAAAATAATTTGTAACTAAAATTATGTTGTTGATCGAGGCTGGTTGCTTTAATTTAAAAACGAGAGTTATTTTAATCAGATATTTTTATGAATAATTGAATGACTTAACAACAAAAATGGTGATTAAAAAATTAATTTAAATACGCTGTGCTAAACTAAAAATTTTTACAACAACTTTTTTTATTGTCTTTTTTATTTCTCAATTGACGTGAATGAAATATATTCAACATTAATTGTAACATTTATGACAATTACTGTCAAACACATTTTTAAATTTTTTTATCCCATGGTAAAGGGAGGTTAAAAGCATTAAGTGAATATTTTTTTCTTGTTGACAAAATAAATTTGACTGAAAAGCTAAAATATAAACTGATATCTGCTACAGTTTTTTTCTAAGCCTTTAAAGTTCTAAACTCCAAATCTTGGGTGATAGATACGGTTTACGGGCATTACCTTTTTTTGTCTTTTGGCTATAAATCTGATAGCTATGGATTTTAAAAAACTGTTAGGGTAATTGTTTTCTTCGTTCATTAAAACTAAAATGATTTGTATAATATTTTTTAAAATGCATCACGTTGAAAAAAATATATTTTAAAAAATTTTTTTGGGAAACCTGGGCAAAATTATCGTTTCATGTGTTGCAGACATATTCAATACGAAAAAAGTATAATTGACAGATAGCAGCACACACTTCAATTTCACCAGAAACATTTTTCATCTAAAAATGTAATACTAAATGTTTACGATTACTGTAAATGGGGGTAAACCGGTATTAAAAAAACTGCTTCTTATATTTACTAATACTAGAAATGTGGTAGTGCAGGTTAATTAATACAATCAAGTGAGTAAAACTGTATTATAGTGTTGGCAAATTTAATGCAGTAAAGTTTTTTTGATTTTCTTTTTTTATTTCATAAATAGAGCTGGTAAAAAAGATAAATGAGGATTTTACTTCCTTCAGTTTCATCGCTGGTATATGGTTGATTGCTTCTATGATTCAGTTGATTAGACATTTTGGTTCTCGCACAACAAAAAGAAAAAAGTTGAAAGTTCGAATCCTCAAGGAAAAATGTTAAAATTTGATTTGTTAATTAAAATTACATTGTTTGTTTTTGTTAGAGGGAAAATCACTATTTTTGTCGTTGTTTCTTATTTCTTTGAAATATTTTCAGCGTTTTTTATGCTTAAACATTCATTCTAAAACATTAAAGGGTTTAGTATGTGTTTTTTTTATATCATAATTAGCTGCTTTTACTGCCTCCTGTTTAGATAGTTATATAAAAATTGCAGCATTGTGAGCACGTGGAATTTACAAACATGATGATTTTACATTTTGAACTTAAAAGTAAATCATTTAATTGATTGTTTCTAAGCTGGGCCTCTTTTTGTTTTTCCAGTTTTTTAAAATGGTTTTTAAGTTGTAGTTCGTAATGAATTAAAATGCTATTGTCGTTTAAAATGCCCTAAATATTACTTAGAATTTGAAATAATGTATTTTTAAAAGTGATTCTTTTTCTGCGCTTCTTGTCGTCATTGTTGAATTTTAAACTGAATAATTGATATCCCATATTTTGGGGAGTTTTTTTAATGAAATTTTTAAATTTGTACTAAAAATTAAGGTGGTAAAAATATAAACACCAAAAAACTGCAAGGATGTTGTTGTTGAATTAAAACTGCACTACATTAAGATCTCATGGAAAAAAGCATTTTATTAATCAATGTTTTTCTTTTAGAGATAAGCCATAATTTTTTAAATTGCCAGGAATACGCTTTGAATGAATTAAACTGAACTTTCTTGTAGTAAATTTAAATTTTATTTTGATTACATAAAAACTGTTGCCGAATGATTCATGATTAACATTTTAATTAAAAAAGAAAAACGTCAAACATTTTTATCATCTGTAATTAAAACAGTTGCATTTTATGAGTAACTCACTAAAATAAACTGTGCAGGATAAAATAATTGGGAAATTTATTTATTGTAACTAATAGTTGTTTTGCTAAGCTAAAAAACTATACTGTAATTCCGCTCAGCCTTGATCAAGATGAAACTGTTTGATAATTACAATTAATAATTTAAAATTTTAACTCCATATTTATGTTTTAAAGCTAGCTTTATCTTTTTTTGCCCTTGTTGCAGAAAAAAATTTATGCAAACTGACCACTTTATTGCTCGGATAGCAAGTGCAAAAAACAGTTATTTTGTAACTTGCGCGCTGAAAACACTTTATATTATTATAAATATGCTTATCAAACTGTTAAAATTATTTATCTTGCTAGTGTAAAATATGTCATTTGGTTATTAAAATTGAAATATTTATTTGTCAACGTCAACGCTGAAAAATACAAACTAGATGTGTTCAAGCTTTTAATATTAAATAAGTACTATTTTGGTATTAAGCTATAACTGATTCTCTTCAGTTATAACTTAATACTTCATACATAAACTCTGCGACATATTTTTGTAAAATTAGTTGTTAAAAACTGTGATAAAAATGAATTGGTTCGCTTAATAATCTAAAAAAACTAGCAATGCGGCATTATATTTTTGAAAATTTTTTTAGTACAAATTAATCTTCAAAAATATTCAAAATAGATAATACATACTGCAGAAACAAGTTTTTAAACTGAATAATTGATATCCAATATTTTGGGGAGTTTTTTTAACGAAATTTTTTAATCAGCCAACTTTATTTTAATACAAAAAATACTGAATAACGATTTATTCTAATGACAATTAAAATTTAAGTTAATAAGATATTTGTTACAGGAGTTATAATGCACGTGTTGTAAAAGTCATAGTATTTAAACTGCTACATTTAACACATGCTGTAAAAAATTTAATACTGAGCAATTTTGATAACCCATCTTGTGCATTATTAATTCAACCAAAAATATAATACAGATACTGGCATTTCTATTTAGGTCGAATATAGACAAATCCTGTTACATTTTATTTTTTGTGAAACATTCTTATAGAAATCATTGGTAAAAACGCTTTCTTTACAATCATTCTAAATATTATTAAAGACATTAGTTTTGTTATTGACTTTTAACTGAGTAAGGTTATCTGCAGGCGACATCGCTGCTAATATCTTTCTAACTGACCAGTTTTTATTGATGCGTTTGAATTTGCTACGTATAAATTTTTAATAAAAAACTGCGATTGAAACAATTCTTAATTTTAAAAAGCTTTATTTTTTAATAGGTTTATTAAAACTGTGCAAGTCTCATGCACTTCGTTGTATCAAAAAAGTTTTACAAATTTGTTTTTTTTGCAAAACGTATTTTTTGAATAATAGTGCACACGGTTTAAAAGTAACAAAGCGGCATTTTCACTACAAATTTCAACTGATACCTAAACGCTATTATTTCTGCCATAAATTTTTAAACTTAATTTCTTCACCATTTAATATAAGCCTTTTAAATCAAAATAAAATTTGTAAAAAATTTTTTTGGAAAAGGGAGTTTACAAATTTTTTTAAAACTGCAATATTAAAAACAAAGTCTCTTTTTTATTTTCAATGCTAAAAACAGTAATAAATGTTTAATGTTTTAACTTTATGTCCTATGATTTGAAAAACTGCGTTCTTTGGGTGACTCGCAAAATAAGTTTATCTATTACTAAACTAATGCATTTTGAAAACATTGAATGCATAAAATAATATTTATAAATTTCAAGTCAATTAATAAAAAAAAACATATAAACTGTGGCAAAGAAATACAATAAAAATTTGAAAAACAAAGACCTGATGTATGCAAGTAATAGCTGCAAGGAGATTCATTTTGTATAAACCCAACACTAATTTCTTTAACTGGATACAAAGACTTCCATTGTGTATACATTTAAATACTTAAATTGAGATCAAGATTGATTTTTTAACTAGCTTTTTTTATATTGAGTTCTAGATAATTGCATCCAATTTTACTAAGATTACAGAAAAAAATTAGGTTATTATTTCTGCTTTTAACAAATAAATGTTTTGGATAAACAATGCATTACAACTATGTTTTTTCATTTTTGAGCAATTTTTAAAAATAACCAAAAAATAAAAAGTCGATTTTAAACTGTAGAACGATGAAACTTTCAGGATTTGATTGGAAAAAAGGGCTGGCTAAGTTTGACACAAAATTCATATAAAATATGGTTTTGTGTAACTTTCAGGCATTTATTTTTATTAAATAAAATTAATGGTAAAAAACTGTCATTGTGGGTATGGCCTACAAATAGTTAACTGTTTTCCATAGCAGGTCGAACAGAGAAGCTAATATTGTTTTCAACGGTGAAAATAGATTTAAAAAACTTCTTGACCTTAACTTTAGCTGAATCGCCAGCATAAAGTTAAGGTCAAGGTAAAAACTGGTAATTCTTCTTTACAAACTGGCTTTTATGCTATTTACGTGTTAACTGAAAGAAAGTCTTTTAACCTCAAAATTATTTTAACTGTAGAAAATTTTATATAAAATTTGTAAAGGAATTGAAAAAGTAACTGTAACTTTTACCTATTTCGTGTTTAACATGATAATTTTCGTTTAAAAATTATTAATAACTGGATTCATTGGAAAAAAGTTTAGACTAAATTTTATTCTAGCTGACTGACATTAAATTGAGTTAGAGTCTTACAAAAAAACTGAAATATTCAAAACATAACTGGACGTTGCATGGTTTTTGTAATTTTTTTTGGAAAATAACGTTTTTGCTTGTTGTAAAAAAGAAAAAAATTTAAACTTTGTTTTTTCTAATTATATTATTACAAATTTGTATATTAGTACACGGGCTCATTTTGGGGTAAAAAATGTTACGTTAGGCTTTTTTGGTCTTAAACAATGCCAAATCATACAGAAACACTAAAAAATATGATTGGACGATATTTGGGTAAGATTCGGGATGTGCCGTTACAAAAACGAAAATGCTCAAAAACCCCCTTTTTCGGCACTTTTTTTTGTTTGCGATTGTCGTGTTAGCTCGGAAAGGCGTCTTCGACCCAACGTTTTTTTTTTATGGGTATCCTTGACTCCATTAAATTATTACAACGCCTCTCAACAACCTTATTCTAAAGTTCTTACGAATTGAAAGTTGTCAATTTTGCTCTGAAATTTAGTCAAAATTTAGGTTTTTGTGGCAGCCTGACCCAAATAATTCGTACTGGTCTTTGACCCAATGTTTTTTTTTTCTAGTGCTGTCAGGGACATCTCTATTCTCTGAGAATCTTTTGTTATATTGTTATGAAAAAAAAAGCATTGATACTTGTGGGGTGCCACTCATACCCGGCTTCTATTAATTTTGGGATGTTGGAGTACAATATGCAAATTCTTTAATTAGGCTAAAAATCGAAAGGAAATCGAAAATCAAAAAAAGGCTCCCTGAGAATTATTTACCATCCCTAGTAGATTCTATTAGTACCAAAAGGAACTTTTTATGTTCATTGGTTCCTGACTTCTATTCATTTTAGCATTTATCATGTACTACAATACCCCCAACATCACAAAGGGTCTATTTCAACTATTTTTTATGCGTAAAATAACTTTTAATACATTTACAAAAAAACCTTAAAGAAGTAATAGCTGTGGTACCTTACAATTAGTTGTTATAGATAATTTTTTAGGTATAATTTGAGAAATAACATGCACAAAACAAAAATCAATTTTTTTTACCATTTTACCACAAATTACTTGTTACTAAAATAATTCTGCTTCTATTTTCGGATTCTACGTCATGGATTACATATACTTAGCCATGAATAATACTGATATTTTTATGAAAAACTCACTATTTTAACCCAAACGTGTTGATTAAAGAGCTAATTTATGTTGCCAAAATATAAAATGAAAATTGTTATAATGTCTCTTTTTTATTGTCTTTTCTATTTCTTAACTGACGTAAACAAAATATCTTCAAGTTTATTTGTAATATTTACGATATTTACTATCAAACACATTTTTAAATTCTTTATCCCTTGTTTATGGAAGGTTAAAAAACCTAATTGATAATTTATTTCTTGACACCATAAATTTGATTAAAAAGCTAAATTAAAATTATTATATAATCTGATGTGTGTTAAATTTTTTGGAAAACCAAACTGCAAATTATTGATGATAGATGCGGTTTACGAGATATACCTTTTTTTAATATGACCATAAATCTGAAAGCTATGGTTTTTAAAAAACTGTAAGGGTAATTCTTTTCTTCGTTAATTAAATGATTTCTATACTAGTTTTTAAAACACATCAAGTTGAAAAATGCATTTCAAAAAAAAATTTTTTATGGTTTTTTTTGTTAAACTGGTAGCCTTGTCAACACTGCAAAGTTTGGATTATCTTAGAAGTAATTTGAAAACTGTGACGGAATCTTCTTTCATCAAGCTAAAAAGTTATTTCATTTTTAAAATTGGAACTTTTTTTGAAACGTTTTAACAAATTTGTTGTATGTCGAAATATATTCCAGCGTTTTAAAATAAATTTGTTTTTCAAAATCAAAATCTGACATTCAACCCTAAAGGAAAATACGATTTTATACTAACACAATTTTTTTTCAAATGAAAATTGATGGTTGACATGTTGCAAAAATAAAAAAATCTTTGCACCTGGAATCGAATCCCCGGAGCTGTTTTTGCAAGATTTTAAAACCATTACCAAGTTTTATCTGGGCCTAAGAGTCCCTTCACATCGAATCGAATGTAAACTTTTGTGTTCCATTTTGGCATTCAAATTTGAATTTTTTCACGAGAAAAAATTTGTTTTTCCCGAGGTGTAACACTTAGCCAAGGGAACACAAAAGTTTACATACGTTTTTAAAAAAAATCGATGTGCCTTGTTTTTGATAGAAAATTATTATTTTAATTAGTTTAAAGAAAAAAGTTAAAAAAACTCTATAAAAATGTTTTTTTATTTGTAACTGACGTAAAAGTGCGAAAAACAATTCGCTAAATAAAAAATAAAAACTGTATCTTCTAAATCTAAAATATAACTTTTACTATTGTAATTATATGGGCGTCATTTTGGATTAAACAAATTCAACTTTTTTACTTTTTTACTGTTAGTGATTCTTGAAAAATGCATAAAATTATAAAACTGCAAGTTTGGCACATGATGCGTCTCCGTGTTTCTTATTTTTTTTAAAACTGTGCTTTAAAAGTGAAATATTAATATTTCACTTTATTTTAAAACAAATATTTTATTTTCACAAAGAAATTTAAACAGTTTGTTGATGTTCAGCATCATGGGTAACTTTCTAAAAACTAGCCAGGTATGTTTTCGAATTTGTGTAAAACTGTCATGCAATGCAGGTAGTTAAATTAGTTTCTAAATTAGTGAGAAAACGTAAAAACTGAAAAATTCATCTTCTTTTGAAAGCAAAAAAAAAAAGACTATTCATCTAATACTTCTCATCAGTTGTTGAACTTGTTTAGAGAAAAAATGCATAACTGTCATACAATGCGAGTGGTTGAAATAATTTAAGAGAATCAAATAAAAACTATCAATTTTGGTCACTGTCCTTTTTCTGTACTTTTAAATTATTTTTTTTAAAAAACTTATTATATATCAAATCATATAACTTGCATTTACTATGACCATACTGCCTTTGAAAAAATGCACGTTGAATTTATTATCTATGCTGCACTTTTGTAATCAAGTTAAAGCAAAGGTGCACTTTTTTATTAAATATCAGAGGTTTTTGGAACGTTTAGCGGGCAACAAAACAATAGTGATTAATTATTGTTTCACAATGAAAATTAAGCTGGTAAGCATTTTGGATGGACACTATAACTTATTTAAACTGATTTTTATTTGCAGGTTGATTTGATTTAGAGGTGATATTTTTCATAAAACTAATTAAACTGCAACTTAATTTTTTGTTACATGAGCTGAAAAAAAACTACTCAGATCACGTTCCTGAAACATCATTTTTGTATTATTTTCAAGCTATAGATTTAAACTGACATATATCGAATACTTTCAATCTTTTTCTTGCGACATAGTACGTAAAGGGAACAAACAACATAAACAATGTGATTGAAGAAATACGCATCCTTTCAAGCCATGACGGGTTAACTAAATGATAAAAAAAACTGCGATGGCAATAGTATAGATATTATTTTTCACTGAATCGAAAAGAATTTTTTTTGTTCCATTGGAATCGATTGCGTTTTTGGGTTTTAGTTGACGAAAAAGGTTAATTGATACAATCAAGTTCGTAAAACTGTATTATAATGATGTCAAACTTATCGCACTAATTTTTTTTTATAAATAGAAATTCCATAGTTTTTTAAATTGCCATGAATATGCTTTGAATGAATTCGTGGCCGAAAATGTTGCATAGAATTTTTAAAAATGTATTTGTAAAACTGATTAGTCTTGTGCGTTTCTTGTGGCTATAGTTAGATTTCAATCTAAAAAATCCATGTCTAATATTTGGGGGGGGGGGGTTTATTAATGAAAGTTTTTAATTTGTTCTAAGGTGGGAAAATTATAAACACCAAAAAACTGCAAGGATGTTGTTGGTGTTCAAAAATGAGATCTCCTGAAAATATTCTTTTTTAAATCAATGCTTTCGTTTTGTAGCCATAATTTTTCAAACTGCCATGAATACGCTTTGAATGAAGTAAAATGAACTATTGTCGTTTAAACTGCTTAAGCTGTTACTGTTGTTATTATTGTAAGAAGAAATAAATTCAAATTTTATTTTGAATACAAAAAAAACTGTTTTCGAAAGGTTTATCATTAGTAAGTTATATTGGAAAAGAAAAACGTCAAACATTTTTGTCATCTATGATGAACACTACAATCTGCTAAAACAGAGCGTAATTAAGGATATATCCTCGGCGATATTGGTGTTTCATATAGACTATAGATGTTTTAATAAAGAAAGTATTTTTGCTTATTTTATAAAAAGCTAGAGCTTTTCGAGCAAACATTTTTATAGAATAAAGTGGGCTGTGAAAATTAGTGTCATCACCTCTCATATGTAACGCTGATGAATATTTTCAATTTTAAAAATTGCGTTTCTTTAATTTACTATAAATGCAAATTGGAACAGAAAATATTAATGCTGATTGAAACTGATCTCATTTTTTAATCTTCAATTTTAAACTGAATCCCATAGCGTGCACCAGTATAGTAATAAAAATTTCCTTGTAAATGTTTAAAATATTTAACTGCAACCTTTGAGATCATCTATTACTTCCTCATGGTTGTTATATTTTTTTATAACTGAAATTTGAATTGGTGTCGGTTAACTCATTATTAAGGCGCTAGTAGAAAAAGAACTTTTAATTTTCTAGTAATTAAGATTCCTATATGAAATTAAACTGGTAGACTTTTTAATAAAGGAAAAATAATAACAAAAAACTTTTTGAAAAAATTTACTTTTTTATCTATGTTAAATGGTGCAAGCAATATCTTACAAAATATTATTAAAACTGCATATCAATAATGCTATTGGGCTTTTGGTAAAACAAAATCGTACCGGTAGCGTTTTTTTAATACTTTCTTGTAGTTACATTAACTTAAGCATTGTTTTTATTCATATATCAATTCATAAAATTTGCATTTTTCTTTGATCATAATGCCTTTGTGTAAAGCTTTGTCTTTCTCAATCGAAAAATTTTGCAGATGGTGTCAGTTGTAAAGGTAAGTTTTCAGTATGTTGTACTATACTGTAAAACAAAAACAACTTCGAAAAATTATGTATTGGCAAATTTTCAAGCAGTAATATTAAATTTTTTATTCGTGTTTTTTTGGCAAACGGAATGTAAAGGTAATAATAGTTACAAATAAAAACGAAAGTTTTAAAAGAAAGTGGTTAAAACTTTTTTCTGTTACAGTAATTTTTTTATTGACAATGTAAAGAATGAGCTGTTTCTAAAAAATAAGGATAACTAATTTTTAAGAAAAAATATTTAAACTGGTGCAACATACGCTGTATATATTTTTATACGTTTATAACCGTGTTCGATTTCTGTTAAATCACAGTGATATCAAGCGCTATGAAGAACGAAATGCCAACGGCCGTTTGGGTAGGGGGGGGGGGGGGGGGGGGCGGAGCCTGATATAATAAAGGCGGCATCAAGAAACATATTCCACGTTACAGAATGTGTTTAAATTTTTTTTTCTAAAGAAGATGCTAGCTACTGAAAAAATGATGAGATTTTGACATCTTAACTTCGATAGCTCGCAACTTTGACATAGTTTTATAAAATGCTATAATTTTGCACAAAATTATAGCTAACAAGGGAACGTTCAGGGATAATTATTCCGTATGACCCCAAAACTTATTTCATGTGATTCCCCAACTATTCAATAGCATTCATGCCAATTTTTACGTGCCCTTATTAAGAAATGCCATTTTTATATATATATAGAGTAGCACACGATATCGCCTGCTAATTTTTGGTTAAAATCGCTTATCCTTGGATCTTTTAATATGCAAATGTTAGAAAATGTGATATTGAGTGTTACGAAACTATTTTCAATAATCAGAAACATGTAAAATCCAAAAATAAGCGATTTTAACCAAAAAGTAGCAGTCGATATCGTGTGCTACTCTATATATATAAAAATGGCATTTCTTAATAAGGGCACGTAAAAATTGGCATGTATGCTATTGAATAGTTGGGGAATCACATGAAATAAGTTTTGGGGTCATACGGAATAATTATCCCTGAACGTTCCCTTGTAAGATATAGGAACATACTATGTGCTTCATCATTTGTATTTCAGCATTAATATAAAAAAGTTGCTAGCTAATTACTTAAGCTCCGCCCCCAACGGTCGTCTGCATGTTGCAAAAAAATCACTGTGAAATAACAAATGTCTGTTTTTTACTGATCTTTAAAGAAATAAATATGATATGAACTTGAATTTAACTGGAGCAAGTAAACTTAAACACCAAGTTATAAACTGTGCAGCTACGCTCAAACATTTTTTAACTACCTTTGATTACGCATGAAGAAATGAAATGACATTTCGATTATTATCAACAAAAAACAGAAAATTATATATTTTTGGAGTTAAAAAAATTGCTATTAAAATGTTTTTGGATTGTAACTGGTTTGACGGCATCCGTTTTGCTTTTCAAATTAAGTAACTGGAGCATATTGTTTATTTCACATTGTTAAAAAACAAAAGATTTTCAAATTATCTAAAATGCATGCGTTTGATTTTAGTAAATTATCTAAACTGCATTACTTTTATAAACTGAATCATTTAGATCGCTGGCTATCATCTGGTGACTTAATAATCGTTATTAAATTGTCTTAATTATTTTTAAATTTGTTAAATATTAAAATACTATTAAAATTTTAAAATGTAAATCATTGGTGTAAAATACGAATTGCGTGCTATGGCTTTTTAGCGTATGCAGTCATATTTTAGGACGCTATCTTTTAAAAATAATTTATAAAAACTGTTACCACGTAAAAAGGGTGGTGAAAATTGAAACACCAACAATAAGTTATTATTGTGGAGATAAAACTGCATAATAAGATAATCTCACAGTGAATAGCTTTTATTTAATCACTGTTGCTATTTTTCCAGGATAGAAAACTGATTTTTTTGTAAATTTTGGATTGTTGCAAAAAGAATATTTTGCACATTTTAAAGTTATACAAAATGATTGCCTGGAGGGTCATCTAAAGCTCAAAAAACTGCACACATCTTATTGTCAATCAAACCACATAATAAAATTTATTTAACAAAATGCCTGCGTGTTTTCTTGGGAATGTTTTGAACTGATTTGTTTTGAACAGTAGCATTTTATAATTTACTAAAATAACTAGAAAACTGTACTACGTATATGTCGGAAAAATAACTGTAAAACGTTTATGAGGTTTGCTTTTGCTTATTCAATAAAATTTTTTCAATTGCAAAAAAAATTGAAGAAAATTTATATATGATGGACCACTTAATTTATTATTTTAAACTAATTGAACGATTTTATAGCTCATTATTATTGTTTTCATAATGTATATTGATTTTTTTAAGACATGAAATTTTTTTCCACAGCTGCTGCATATGTAACTGTAGTAATGTCCATTTTTTTGATGATTGATAACACTGCGGAGAGATAATTAGGAGTGAAAACTTACAAGCTGTAAAAAAAGAATCAAAAGAATCAACCCTATAAGTGTATTTGTAATAAACTGTTAAATTTCATCTATACAAATTTTAAGCTTTTGAAAAAAAAAGTAAATGGATTTTAACAATTACCTCTGACCAATAATTATCAATGTTACTTATTGGTCAGAAATGATTGAAGACTTGTTTAATTCAGCACGAAGTGCTGCTATAAACTGAGAATATGTGGAACGATAGATCACAGTCACTAAGTGTTTAACTATCTGATTGAAACAATTCTTTATTTTAAAAACGTTATTTAATCTGAGGTTTAATAAAACTGAGCCAACTTCATACATTTTGATGTATCATAGAAGATTTACAAAACTTTTTTTTGTGTAATAGTGCACATGCTGTAAAAGTAACAATGCAGCATCTTCACTACAAATTTCAATTGATATCTGCGAACGCAAAAAGTTTTAAAACTGTACATCTTCACCATTTATTATATGCTTTTTATGATAATTCAGCATAAAATATATAAAAAATTGAGCTTTATTTATTTGGAAATGGAATGTTCAAATTGTTTGTTGCTATTTATTTTCAAGGGTAAAAACTGTAATAATTGTTTTTATTTTTAACGCTATGTTATAATATGTGTAAAACTACGTTCTTGGTGTAACTTGCAAAATAAGCTTATCAATTACCAAACTGATGAATTTTTAAAACATTGAATACAGAAAGTAATATTTTTAACGACAATCAAAATCATAAGAAATATTAATATAACTGCATTAAAACGCATACAAAATAGTTAAATTACTTCGATTGTCATTTTCTATTAAGTAAATTAAAAATGCGATGATATTATAATTATCTAACAGGGGATAGTTTTTTTACGTTGCTAACACTGAAAATCTTTTTAAAGATTTTCACAGAATACGTTTTAAGATGTTATTTTAAAAGTAATTTGCTGGATTTGTATTAACTGATTGTCTTTTAGTTTTATTAGTTTAACAAAACTGTTCGATATATTTGACCATTTATTAAAATTGTGATAAAGAATTCCAAAAAGGATAGCATAAATTCACAAATAAAACTGGTTCCATTTATGATAATGCAGTTTCTAAAACTCTGTTCAAAGAATCGATACAGAAAAGGTAACTGAGCCAATTTAATCAATAAAAAAACACATCTTTTACTAAATTGAAACTCTTATGGCTATTTCTTAACGCAAATAAACCTAAGTTAATTAACTTACAAATTTGATTAATAAAAAACTGTGCTTGAATGCATTCAAAAATATATTACTGATTAATGGATTTTTAGTTCTGCTTGCCACGTATTTTTATTTAATTTCAAAGTGAAGCAATAGAAAACAGTTTTAGCATGCTTTATTTAAGCTATGCAAAAGTGTTTGGCATTAAACTTCACGGCAAAAATGAATAGTATATAATGCGACAAAAAATACATTAAGAATTTGAAAAACAAAAACCTGATGCATGAAAATAATAGCTGCAAGGAGATTCTTTTTGTATAAACCCAACACTAATTTTTATATTGTGTTAAAGATAATTGCATCCAATTTCACTAAGATTACAAAAAAAAATTTAAAAAAATTAGTTTGGTTATTATTTCTGCTTTTAACAAATAAATGTTATGCATAAAAGACGTATTTCTTATCTTATGGAAGCCAAAACATATGTGTGTAATTGTCAGTTTTGCTTAAATACGCCATTACTAAAGAGCTTATGTCAAAAATAGTATATAAAACTTTATTTTTTATCTATATTAATTGGCGCAAGCAATATCTTAAATACGAAATTTTTTAAAAATATGGTTTTTGTGCAACTTTCAGGCATTTTTTTATAAAATACATTAAATAGTAAAAACTGTCATTGTAGGTATGGCCTACATACTGCCGCCCTTTGGAGATCTTTTTATTCAACAAAAAATTTAATTCTAAAACTGTGAATGGAAAACTACACAAATTTTTTCATTTATCACTACATTGACAAGCTAACTGTTCATGCTATTGGGCGGTATTGATAAAATTGTAACTGTTGTACTAAATAAATCGTACAACAGAAAAACTGATCCATAGTAAGCCATTTAATCAACTGCTTCATGCAGGGTTTATTATGTATATTTAACCGTGTTTGGAGATATTTTTAGAACACTGAATTTGGGTGTTGTTCATTAAACTTTGTAATTGATAATAAACTGTCTTTTAATGTTTTCATCAGATTTTTAAACTGTCTTTTTCCGTGTTAAGGGATTGTCCAGAAATCACGTGACCAAAAAATCGCACTTTCCGAACCCCCTGCCTCCCTCTGTGACCTAAGATCAAAGCTTTTTACCGACAACATCAAAGCCGGGTGACCGTTTGGCTAACCCCCTCCCTCCCTACTCATGGCACGTGATTTCTGGACAATCCCTAAGACAACAAAAGTCATTCAGTTGTTAGTCGTTATTTTATTTGGACAAATATTTCTACCAAAGAATTTAAAATATTTTTATTTTTAAAAACTGTAAATAGCGTTTATGCGACAAAATTTTCATTTTCACAGGAATAATAAACTGCGTGTATTAAAAGTTGTTGTACGGGAATACGGTTGTTGCACAATAACTTTATTTTGATTTCACCTCAAACTTTGGGTAATTAAACCCGCCACAAAAACATTACAAAAATACAATTTTGCGCGGGATAAAACGATTACGATATTACAATTATTAGAAAAATAGAATTAAATTCAAATTATTAAAATTATAATTAATACAATTTGTTCACGTTACAAAAAGGATATATTTCAGTTAAATCATAAATCTTTTACATTTCATAAAATCTTAAATCATAAAAAAGACATAAATCAATATATTTTTTAGCTAACATTAAAAATGATAGAAAGAAAAAGGAAAGAAAGATCCCTTTTTTTTACAATAATAAAAAAGGTTGCTTTTTACGAAGAAGAAGCTGTCGTTCTATCCTTTTTACACAATAAATGTATGAAAAGATAAAAAATAAAACAATATTAATAAAAACAAAGAAAATAAACATATTTTCTTCACAGCGTGAACCCCTACCATTCTCATACATTTTTTAAAACTGCATCTGTCTTTTGATTAACGTTAAGTAAAAAAAAACTTTTGTGGCACAATTAAAAACATTCGCTGTTGCCTTATTTTTTACATGTCGAAAACTTTAATTAATATATTTTTTTAAAAGATTAAACTGGTTTTGCGTGCGCCACTTTATTAAATTGCTTAAATGTTTTTATCTTACTTTTAAAGCAGGTTTTTGAACTTTTTTGTAAAAAAATGTGCATTTTTAAAGTGCAATAAATTACGCCAATTAAATTTTGTGTTATAAGTAATTACAAATTATACCCCCCCCCTTATGCTAGTATCTAAAGGAAAAATTGGCATTTATCCACTAGAATGTTGAAGATTTAAACTGTAATGGACGAACGGCAGATAAACATAACATTTGCAGAAAAAACTCATGTTGAAAATTTTACAGCGCTAAACAGTGTAATACAATGTTACAGGAGTTTTCAAGATATTGTTACTGTTGAGTTTATATTTTTTTGTTTAAAATTGATCGTTTTAGTAAAAAAAGGTTTCCAAAAGTTGAATTTTTGCCAAAATCTAATGTTCATGTAAAAAAGTAATACAGACTGTTTACAGTTATTATGATTGTGATAAACAAGAAATAAAAAAACTTTTCAAATTTGTCTTATAATATTAACTGTAATGATTTATATATTGAACTTTTTTAGACATTTGTATATTAGTTAAATGTTTTCCATAGCACGTCGAACAGAAAAGCTAATATTGCTTGCAACGGTAAAAATAAATCCAAAAAAAACTGCTTCACCACTTTTTGACTTTAAGTTCAGCCGAATCGCCATCATTTCTAACTATTCTCTGATTTAAAGACCTCATTTTTTTTTATCTTAAACTGTTCAGAAATTTTTTTAAAACTAATGTAATAAAAACTTTAATTTAAAGTTGTTGATGAAAATCTTTTCTATCACTTTCAGAAAAAAAAGTTAATCATTAGATGCCAGTCGATGTCGAGTGAGTTTTTGCACAACTTTTAAATTTCTTTATTAAATTACACTGCTTGCAATAATCATAGAATGATTTAAATTAAATTGGTTGTTGAATTATTCTAGTGGGCAGGACTGTCTGGGATTCCGGAATCCGCGATCCTAAAAAAGAACACCAGTGGTGGCTCTTTTTTAAACTTTTATTTTTAACTACCATTCCATTATGAATTGAGAACATTACTTTACAGAAATTTTAAATTTTTAGAGCAAATACTTCTTAAAACGCTTGTAAAAATTTAAAACTGCAAATGAAAAGTTTTTACGATATTAAAAGCTACGATTTTGTTTTTGTGGAAGTGATGTTAAGTAAAACTGGATTTGTTTTTATTTGTATATTTTTTAAAATGTATCATTTAGATGGCTGGGCATCATGCTAATTACTTATCATAAAATTAGTTGTTACTATTGTTGGGCCAGAAGCTATAAATTTTTTAAACAGTAAAAACTAATTTTATGAGTGATTAGCAACAACTTGGCATTCATAATTTTTACGAAGTTTGGTTAAAAAATCGTTTTTGTAGTTGAATTTATACTGCTAAACCATTCAATCGTCTGGTGAAGCTGTCCCCCTTTTTATTGATTTAAAAAGCTATTATTTGTGTTATACAAATCTAAAACATGTATTTGATAAAACAATGTTACCGAGAAGCTATAAATTTTTTTAAACTGGTCAAATCAATTTTGTGATAAGTAATTGGCAAGATGTTAAAAGCATTAATTTGCTGAAAAAAATCGCTCAAAAAGCTCTTGTAGAGATGATTTAGGGGCTGTCCATAAATTGCGTTATCGTTATTTTCGAAAAAACCCTGTACATCAAAGGCACTTTTTGCCGCACATAAAAGGCGGCACGGTCATTTACCCCACCCACCCAGATAATGTAATTTATGGACAGCCCCTTAGGAGAATTTTTTGAGGCAGAGTTATTTGTTAGAAAAACATTGACTCATTATTTATATTGTCATTATTACAACATGTTATCGCTTCATTTATTCTTTTATTATTTAACTGTATCTTAATCACGATTCCAATTTAAAAATCAAGAAAAAAAAATTTTTTTTACGTCAGTTTTTTGTTTAACTGAAAACCTTGGAATTATGTATTATGTAAACTTTAAAAACTGCATTGAACCTCAAAAATTTATAAAGAAAACTGTGTTCAAGAGGGTAATCATAATTTAGCGATGTTAAACTGCGGTTTCAGAACTTTATTTTGCTAAAGCTATGTTGATAAGATAATACTTTTGTTAAAGGACTATGATAAAAAACTGGAAGCTAGTTGAGAGATAAACAAGCGACATTGAATATATGACTATGGTGTTGGGAACACTTTATTTTTTAAAACCTTTTTTTTTTATTTTAGGTTTATTAAAACTGTATTAGTACTATTCGAGGGGTAGTTTAAAAAGTGAAAGGAATGTGTTATTTTTGTGTAATAGTGAACATGCAGCAAAAATAATAGAATGACGTCTTTTTTTTATAAATTTTCATTGAAACATCAGAACAATAGCGGCAACATTATTTTTAACTGATAAAGTTTTTTTAATCCAGCATAAAATTTTTTTATAAAAAATTTTATGCTGTCGAGATGAAAAGTAGACACGAGAATTCAAGGGCTACGAAACGAAAAATTTTTTGAATGTTAAAAACTGAGCTGATTGTTTTTCATCGAGTTTTAACATTGTCATATAATTAATAACTTGTAAAACAGTTTTTTTCTATGACTATCACGCAGACGACATACGTTTATTTTAAAGCGATCGCAGCCCTTGGTGATGAAACATTCTGGAGGCGTTGAAATTTGAGCTTTTAAATGTCAATTTTTATATAAATTTTTTTAAAAAAAAAAACTGGGCGCTTTATCTTGTTGGAAAAGTAATTTCTTAAACTGCATTTTCCGTATTGTTCTGAATTATAAACAAGTTAAGTATGTTATTGTGATAATTGATGCTTGGGTTACTCAAAGAAAATATTTCTCCAAACTGACACTGTGAGAAAGTTGTCGCACTTATGAATATGAATCTTAAATTTTAACTGCATATCTTTTCTTATCTATTTTTATACAAACAGAACAAAACGTTTCAGATTTTGTTTTATACTTATTTTTTTTAACTGGCACGATTTTTCGCTTCTTTTTGCTAGTGGCTAAAACTGTGAAGGTAAATTTTGTAATATGTTTGATTTAAATAAGAACTGCAAAAATTGGATGCTAAAACTTTTTTTGAAAATTTAAAGCTTTGGTTAACAAAAAAAAGGCAAAACAAAATTGAAAATGCAATTTAAAACTCTTTCTGTTACAGTAATATATATATTACCCAAGATATAACAAATCAACATTTTAAAAAAAATTATTTTGAAACAATCTTACAAAGAATTTTTAAACTGCAGTACCTAACACAGCGTTTGTATCTAAATATTTAGATATCTCGTTGGATTATCATGGAAGTTGACTAAAGTTTGTCTTATCAATATTTCTTAAACATATTAGTTTTTTTCATCAGTTCCGGACAATTTTTATTTAGCAAGCCTCTCTCTTGCTTCGATATATTCTTTTTTTTTGCATCTTTTATAGCCGATTTGAAACGAATAAAAAAAATGTGTTGTCTTTTTTGTTGTTTTCTTCTTTGCTCTGCTGCTGCTCTTTAAGCTTAAAGAAATGCAATAGCAACAAAAACCTTTGTTTTAACGATTGATGCAAAGAACGAATTTCTCTTCCAAGCCTCGGGCATCTTTATATTCAAAGTGCTGCTGTGTTACTCTCTCTCTTTTTGAGCTTTTAAGATTTTTTTGGAAGTGATTTGCTTTCTTTTTTCTTTTAACATAGAATTATTGATTACTAAAATGAGCATTAAGCAATAAATTTAATATAAGATTTCTTAAACTGGTTTCTTTCATGGTTTTTCATCTGACATGGTAATATTTTTTAAATAGCTGATGAAAGCATTGAAAAGACACAAGACTGTTCCATGTTGGTACTGCTGTTCTTTCACGGGAGTAAAACTTAGAATTCATTCTTTAACTGGGTCAGAGGAGATTTCTTGGAAACTAATAGATGAGAATTGGGCATGTTTTGTTTAAAAAAAACAATTCCCTTGATTAACTGTTTAAAATGAAAAAACTGAAGTAGTTGTTGTCGGATAGGTTTTTACACGCATATCCGTTTTTCTTAATGATAACTGAAATAATCAATTAGCTGATTTCTTTTTCTTAAAAATGATATTTACATTAAAGACTGTTTGGCTTTTTTTCTACCTTTGATGGAGTTGTTAATAATATTTTTATTGCAGCCAATTTGATTTATTTTCTGTTGGTAGTTTAAGTACAAATATTTAGATAAAACTGACCACGGACGTCGTCTTTTTCACAACAGCATTTTTTATTAATGTGAGTAGTAAACTGTATCAAATTATTTATTCTTTGACATTTGTTTATCATAATTAAAAACTGCCATTATCTCGTGCACCAGTATCTTGATTTTTATTTAAAAACTTTCTAATTTTTTTGTTACATGAATGACACTGTTTGAGCCAGGCTTGTTAATTAAATAGTTACTTTTGTACTAATTTTTGAGATATAACTGAAAGGCCATGACTTCTGGTTAAATTTTATTTTTAATAAAATATTTATAACTGGTGTTGATGAACAAGTATATTTTTTGTGATAATAATTACGTGCAATGCGTGCACCAGCTGTAGATAAGGTTTAAAACTGTCTTTTACTTTATTTAACAGCTGAAAACGTTGAATGCTAACAAACAAATGTTTTAAAAATTTGTAGGTAGCTAGATTTTTTGGTGACAGTACACTGAGAAAAAAGCAGTGACGAAGAAAACCTCACCGGTGATGAAGCTGTGACGAATTCATCACTATCAGTGATGAATTCGTCACCAGTGAGGGTTTTTTCGTCACTGTCAGTGATGCAAAAGTGATGAATGCGTCACGGCTTTTTCTCAGTGTATGCCAATTTTTCATAATGCTCGTGTTTACGAAAAATTAATTAGGAATGATGAATTTTTAATTAACTGCATTAAATTTTTTTCATGGGAGTTTTTACAAACTTTCGCGACTCTCGTGTTTGTAAACTGTCATTTTTAAATTCATTATTATCGAATAAGTCAATAACTACTAGATTTTTTTAGGTGCCACAAGTTGGAATCATTATATTCCATAAAAAACAAATATTATAAACAAAATTTATATTGAATGACGAAAAGCCAAGTATAAAAACAAATAAGTCAAAACAAAAAGAAGTAGACTTTCTAAAAAGAAATGCCATTTCAACGGCCACTCGGTGAAAGAGCCGAAAATCAAATCCCACCAAGTTTTATTAGGGTAAGTTAAGAAGATTCAAAATTCAAAACTGAACATTACATTTTCTTTAGCAAAAGCTCATCAAAAACTGAAAAAAGAATCAGTTTATCTAAAAACTGCTTTCTTGATTTGATTGTTGTTTTAGCCACTCCAAGATAAGCGAGCAATAATTGGTCAAAATGTACAGTTGGAATGCCAAATAGAAAGACATCCAGATCCTGTTATTAAATGGTTAAAAGATGGTCACAATGTTACAAGTTGCCCTGATTATGAGGTATGACTTTTTTGCTTTAAAATTTAAACTGATATTTTTTGTCTTTCCAATTTTTGTTAGAATTTTACAAAAAAATATTATATAAAGATAAACTGTCAAGAGCATTGCCAGAAGTGAGGTAAAAAAACTCTTATTCTGGCTTTTATAAGTTTACAGAAAAAATGAAACTGTCTAGTATGTACCTCAAATTTTGACTTTTTTTCTATAAACTTCCGTTCTTTTTTTCTTATAGAGGAAGTAATAAAATTTAATTGAATGAAATCATTTATTTTTGGCAGAACTCATATTTTTTTCTTCTACATTAACTGTGGTTCTTTATCATGTACATTTTAAATGACACAAAATGGTAAAAAGCATGCCCTAGTGCACAAGGAGCTGATTGTGGAAGATTAAAATATTCATCGAGATTGTGGAAGAGATACTCGATGAATATTTAAATGTCTTTAAGATTGCGACCAAATACTTTTAAAAGTAAACAAGCATTTAATTTAGTTTTAAAAGTATGCAACAATTCTAACATTGCTTTTAATCGTTTTTTATACTATTAATTTTTAAACTACAACAGCTTTGTCAATCTCACTTACTATTTTAAAATGTTTTAATCTGCATCAGGTTCACCACTGTAACATCTGATATAATTGCTTTTGTTTTTCAACAAAAGCAGCATTTGTCTTGCTAGTATTCACTTCAAAACTTTTTAACTAAAATGAACTCTATCTCAAAAAATAAACTGCAATTACATAACTGCGACCAAACTATAAACGTTTAAAAAATTTTGAAACTGCAGCAGCTTCTACACTTTTATAATCGATTTTTATACTATTAATTTTTAAACTGTACCAATATCTTCATTCACATATACTGAATAAAAAAAAAACTTTTTAACTGCATCAATTTCTCTATTTTATATACCAATTGTATTTTTTTAGCCTACTCCTGTACATGATCCAACCATGTCTGTTGATTGGTTTTTAAATGATTTACCAGTGATAACTGGTTCAAGAATTCGATCAACATACTGTATTTAAATTGCCACAATAGTTGTTTTACTATTAATTTATTAAATTGCAGATTTTGGGTTTATTTCGATGGACATAAAAGGTGTAATATCTGGAGTTTACTCTGTTCGGGTAAGTAAGAGGAGGGGCTTCTTGGGTAAAACTGTGTAGCTGGTTTATATGGTGAAATACATTTAAATCAAACTACATTGACGTACGAATAAAAGTTACTTTCGTCGAAAGATAAAATGTGTTGCAAATTAATATGTTAAAGCTAAAACTGAATACGTTTTTATCAGGGAAATGCAATTTAAGCTAAAGTAAAATCCAAAAAAATATTAAAACTGGAACATTTTCATATCTATTCTATGAACAAAACGTTTCTTAACTGTACCTTCGAATTTTTGATCATCGATGAGCTTAACTGAAAAATAAAAATGTATTACGTTTTCACGATTATCATACACTCTGATCTGATGAAATTTAGATGATGCTAATGAAAATATTTTTGTATCCAAACCGATTTCTTCCATGGCTTTTATCAATGAATAAATCCATATTATATGAGTTAGATATATGTTCTCGAGTTAATTTGACTGCTTTCATGTAGTTATATTGACTTAAGCCTTGTTACATTCATATATCAATTCTTATAACTTGCATTTATTTTGACCATGATGGCTTTGAATTTACTTCTGTCATCCACATCAATTCGTGTTTAAAATTTTACTTTATTTGTGTTGCAGAGAAACTGATCAGTTATTTGTTGTTTAAGGTTCTTTATCTGCTGGTAATTTTTTAAAGAATTTTAACTGAATAAATACAATACCACACTTTGATGATTTGTTTGCACGAAAAGAAAGTTAAACTTGTCACAGAAAGAAAAATAAAAAACTGAATTATATTGGTTAATGTCTCATTAGAGTTTTTGATTGGTTAATAAAGCACACATACAAATATTTGCTGACAATCAACGACATTTGTTGAAAAAAAACAAATTCAAAATTATATATTTAGTTAAAATATATGCGCTGTTATAAAATGTCTTATCAGTTTTCTTATGGTATGAGAACTGAACCTTTTTCATAGTATAACAAGTGTAAAAGAAAAAACAAAGCTTATCCAAAACATTCAAAACGAAAATAAAATATATTTTTAAAGCTTTTAGGTTGATTATATGTAAAACTGTTATAAGAAGTAGCATAATTATTATAAAATTAATCAAATTAACTGTATTAGCGAAACAAATGCTTCCATAAAAAAAGACAAAGAACTCTATTTTTGTTAACTGCTATTTTTTATTTTACAGAATAGAGTAAGAAATATATTTATTTTTGGAAAATGAAATTGCGGTACAAGTAGAAAATTAATCTTTTATTTTATGTACTGAAAAACTGAACCATTGTTTTCCAGGTGAGATGAATTGCCGTTCACTAATTCTGACTTCAAAAAAAACATTCAAAAATTTTACGTTGAAAATGTGTTTGTTATTTTTAAAAATAGTTTAAACTGAATAAAGAATATGTTAAATTTTTTAGATTTATTAGCACTACTAATTTAGACAAATAAATAATGACAAATCGACTAAAAAAAGGTTGTTTCATTAAATTTTTTGTTTTCTCAATAAAGTATGCATTCAAATAATTACTGACAGCCAACAGCAATTTTTGGACCGGCGTGTGAATTTTTTTTTCGATTTTGTTAAAAATTTTATATGTATCTATTAATTTCGGTAATGAGAAATCCGATGGCACTATTAGATTTTTTTTGTAATCAATATTAAAAAAGTTATGAAGAATGTACGAAGAGCTCTTCAATTTTTCACGGAAGAAAAAATTTTTTCTCTTTTGTTGTCTGCATTGCCACCTAGTGCATTTTTTTGCACTTTTTCGTCTCTTTTTTTCTTTTCCATTGCCACCCAGTGTTAAAAAATTCTTCCGTTTTTTTTCTTCTTTCTTCTTACTTTTTTTTGCGATGCCAGTCCCTAATCATGCTGTTTTCTTTTATATCATTGACTTCAGAAATTTCAGTGCATTTAACTGGACAATATTTAGATCCCGAGATTTTTTAGTCATTACGTTTACCTTCTTTTTGCTTGTTCACATGAATGTTTACAGTTTCAAGTAAATTCCAAACTGCATCATTAAATTTGTTAATCGCTGTAAAACACCGCTTTTAATTAGTACAAAACCTGAACACGTTTATATTCAAAACCCGATTTTTTAATATATAGAAATATAATTAAAAATTTGTGGAAAACTTAAAATGTTTCACTGAAACGAATAAATTTCTAAATTGGCGGAACCAATTCCATCCTTTGGGTGTTTAATGTAAGAGAATTAATAAACATTTTGTTTTAACTTTAAACTGAATCATTGAGCACATTATTATCCCATTAAAATACACGTTTTTGAAAATTAAGTTTATTGGGGGTTCAAAAGATACCATAAGGAAATTGAGTTCTTTTAAGGTTTAAGACTGCTTTGCAATTTAGCTCCCCAATAGGATTTTGTGTTCAAATGCTTTTAACTGTTACATAATATAGTTTTTGACTTTTTTTAGAATCACCTTTTTGAAAATTACAAATTAAAAAGATTTTATTAAAAGTGTTACAAAATGTAAGGAAAAATTTACAGTTTAAAACGTTTTCATTTTTTTGGTCAAGTTTTGAAAAACTTTATATTTTACCGTTTTATATGCTGGAATACTAAAAGCATTTAGACGGCAAAAAATAAACTTACTGAATAGCTTTGAACTTGTGGTAACGAAACAGGTTGCCCTCTATTTAAATCTTCAACACCTTGAGGGTATGACTTTGACATGAACTAGTTGTTGCTAAAAAAATTAAAATTATACAATCATTTTTATTAAAATTTCGTAAAGTGGTGAACTGATGCATTGCCAGAAATTCAGTGTAAAACACTTAAAATGGATAGCAAAACAGACCAGGTATTTTTTCGATTCGAATATGATATATTTAAAAGTGATAGCGTCTTCACTTTTTTTAACACAAAAAACCTTCAAATAAAATTATCTATTTGTTTTTGAAATTTTTCGTATGTTAGCTTAAACATTAACTTATTATAAAAAGAGTAAGGGATATTGGATACATTTTTTTAACAATAATTAACTGCTTTTATTGCTGCCTCCTTTTCAGACATTTGTAAAAAACTGCCTTCAACGCGTTTTAACCAAGAAATTTCAAAAACGAAGGTAATTTTGCTATATAACTAAATAAAACTTTGCTATGTTCGTTTTAAATTTAAATTTTAAGCTAAAATAAATTATGAAACTTTTCTTTGCTGAGTTGTAAAAAACGCCAAATAACTATTCTTTTGTTCCCTGTTTGGTAATGTAGCTAAAAGGGTAAAAAACTAAAGAAACTGAGCCATCTATTTTTTGCTTTTTAAAAACTGTTTTGATTTTTCAAATTAACTAAATACAACACAGTAGTTATTTATTTAAAAAATTTCAGCTAGATTAATTTTTAACTTTAAATTTTTAACTGAAATTGTTCATATACTGTGCTGCATTTACAAGTTAAATATCTTTTAGAATCTTTATGAAAGAAATAATTTTTGGCTTGAAATATTTAATTTTTGCACGGAAGACATTTAATTGAAAACGACAAAATTTTTAAAAAAAACTGAAACATATAAAGAGATATAGGGGTTATCGCTTATTTGATGACAGAATTGAGCTACAAAAAATGTTAGCAATGAATATCTTAGTCATTTGAAGGAATGTAAAACATAACTGCAGTATGTTCTTAAAATGATTTTTAATCTCATTTTTCAAACACGTTTTTTTTATAAAAACTTTTTGCTGATGCAGATTAGGCTTATATAGCTGAATTATAAATTTCATGACTAGTGGTGCTGTTAGTGTCAGATAGAATAAATTAAATTATAAATCTGTTCAATGATTTCACAACATTTTAAAACAAATCTACTAACCATTAATTTGTTTTAGTTTTTTTACAAAACAGAAATAAAAATATGGCTTGTTAAAATTTGTTGAATTTTGTTACAGCAAAGTTTTTGCTCACATTTTGTAAAAAAATGTTTTAAATGAAGTAACTGTGATAAATTAATTAAAGATCAACAGCTATTGGCAATAAAAAATTTGTTCGTACACGAAAAATAACATTTTCAAAATTGTTTAAGTATCTATCTTTTACTGCAAGATAACAATCTGATGACTAAAGAATATTATTGTTAGCTTTGAAAAACTGTTTTTTGAATATTTAATAAAGCCTTGTTGTAAATTCTTACTACAGTGAACAAAACAAATGTAATTCATCCATAATCGTTTTATTTCATAAAATGAAAAAAAGATCAACACTTTTAATTTTTCTGCTTTTTATGCTTTCATTCAAAGTTGCAGCAAGAAAAGCAAAGAAAACTCATCCAAGAAAATGTGAGAAAGAAAGAGAGATATCCCTGATCTTTATCCCCTTTGAAAGAAAAGAAAGCAGCAACACAAAAAAAGGAACACTTGTGTATTGATGACTTGTCCTGAAAGGCGAAAATAAAGCTTTTCAATAAAGATAGAAAAAAAGAAGAAGGAAAAATATTGCTGCTTTTGTCCGAGATTTAACTGACTTGGAAATTGGAAAGAGAAAGAAATTTTCTTAAACTCGAGTTGGATCTCTCTCTTTCACTGAGCTGCAACTAGCTATCTTTAAGCTTGAAAAAAAGTTGACAAACATCAATTTTTATTTTACCGATTTTCGAGACATATTTTTGGAGACTGCATTAATTAATTAAAAGATAAAATTTATGCTTTATCAGAGAACCTATTGGATGTTATTCCACTGATTTTTTATCTTTTCTTTTATTTTAACTGATCGTTGATAGTTGAATGCGCATGTGCGTGTTACTTAAATTATTCTTGTTTCAAGGTTAAGAAATTATTGGATAAATGGTTTTAAATTTCCTAATGTGCTTTTTCTACTGAAACTGAAAATTTTTGAATATTATACAAATATTTTGAAGCAAGGAATTGAAAATTAAAATTATACGGCTTTTTTAAGTTGTTAATGATTGCCTTCTCTAACAGGTTTTAACTTTAACTGATTTATAAGCAAGAATAATTTTTTGCTGATTTTCAATTATGGAACTGCTACTTTTGAAAGAAAAAGTAGCGTTTTTGGTGTAAAGTGACATCCCAGAAAAATTCAGTTGTTTTAAGAAATTATTATTATATGTAGTTGTAAAACTTTTAAGTATTAGGCTGTAATAACTGATGTTTACACAAGCCTGCAAAACATCAATTTAAAACAATATTTTTAACTGAGCTGGTTTAATTTGACAATTTTCTAGTTGGAAGAAAAGTATGGTTAAACTATTTTAAAACTGTAATATGTGTCATCTCAGTATTATAAGAAAAAAACGTTTTTGGTTAAAATTTATGATCTATTATAAACAAATTTGTTGTTTGCACTGTATTTATAATATCTTTTCAACAACAGCCCCAGTATTAAATGACATGTTCACGTAAAACTGAAGAATAGTTGATGGGGGGGGGGGGGGGGGGGGGGTTATAGTTGATTAAACTGAGAAATTTTAATATTGTATAGACTGTATTCACACTGGTTTTATTTATGCTTCTGTTGATTAAGCTAAAAAATACTTTGTTTTTTGAATTAATATTTTTTGTGTTATTTTTAAAAAAATTCAGTGACATTATTTTACCAATCAAAGTATTGTTAACTGTTAAATGGTTTCAAATCTTTTTTTGATAATTTTTTTAAACTGCCACAATGAACGATTTTTCATGAACAAATTTGTTTTTGAACTACCATTTTTAACTGGCTTCATCTTATACAGTGGTTTCTATGCTAGAACTTTGGTAGCTTTTCTTGATTTTTAAAGCGCCATAATAAACTTTTTAAAGAAAAATATGTAAACATCCTTTTTAATTGAAAATGCCTATTTGCTATAAAAAAATTAGTGATAGGGAAACAAACTGTTAACCTTTCGTTTTCTTCATTAAAATAAAAAGTTAGTTAAAATGTTTTTAAACGTATAACTGTGAAGGAGTAAAGCAACAACAAAACTGAAGCATAATTAAGCAACATGAATGAGTTGTTAATTAGAAGCAACATAACTGATTTTGATGTAGTTGGGGTTAGTTAATTGAGTTTATAAAGCATGGTTTTGTTATTAGTTTTTTGGTATTAAACTGTCATTGTCAATTAATTCCAACAGCTTTAATAATAACTTGCGCTTTTAACTGATATAGGAAAAAACTGATCATTTAATGGAACTTCCAAGAATAAAAATATTGATGCCTAGCCTAACAATCTTTTTAAAAAAACTGATTCATTCATACTATTATTTTAATTTTTATTTAAAACTGTTGTATCAATTTTTAAGTTAATAACTCTTTGCTTTATTGACCTAATTTTCTTTTTTCTATGCTTAACTACTTAACTAAAAAATGGATTGTTGTGGTACATTATTTTTTATCTCATATAAAACATATAACTCTTGAAGCACTGAAAATAGCAATAATTTTTCTAGAAGTTAAATATTTTTAATAGGTTATACAATTAACTTTTTTGATGTTGTAAAACTCCGTGCTGGAGTTTTTTAAACCCTCCCCCGACATAGCTGCTTTCAAAAAACTTTTAATTGCCTGTGGTGCAGGTTTAACAACATGCTGCTGTTGGGGTTGATGATGATGTGAACCTGGTTGCTGTTGTTGTCGAAAAGTTGGCTCAGATACAGTGACCGCAGGTGGTCGTTGCTGTGGGGGTTGTCGAACTGGTTCTTGATAGAGAGTTACAGGCTCTTGATAATGTGATGTTTGCTGCTGTTGTGGCCTGTGTTGTTGCTGTTGACGAACGTGCTCTGTTTGTTGATAATATGTTTGAGCAGGCTGTTGTTGTGGTTGTTGCTGTTGCTGATGCTGCGGTGACTTTTGTGGTGGCTGCGGCGGTGCAACAGTCTGTTGGGGTTGCAATCCGAGCTGAGTTCTGAGCCTGAAAAATTGATTTAATTAAATAACATCAGTTTGAATATAACAGTTTTAGCACAAAAAATTACAGTTAAAGAAATTGCGAACAAAAAAATTAATTAGGAAGAAGAGATGATATAAATTATTAAGTGTAAAAATAGTTTGAAAGAAACTCAAGTTGTAAAATTTATTATGATGTACACTTTTAGATCAATATCCTTGAATTGCAGTTTAGAATAACGAAAAAGACGCTTTAAGACAGTTCATAAATTATAAAACAATAAAAACGGCTTCAAAAAGTTTCGATATTTATGATATGCTAGATAGCGTTATAAAATAAGAAAAAAAATTTTAACTGAGCCATATCAAAGTAGGTTTCTAGAAACAATTTTATAAACTGCATGACATGAAGCCAAAATTGTTGTTGTTTTATGGTGCGGAATTGATTGTTTTTAAAATTATAAATCACATTTATTAGACACTGTGTCATGGAACATTGATATCGCTAACAGCTATAAGTAACTGCAAAACACTATTCCAACAGAAAGCAATAAAAAACTGTACGCAACATTTTAATTCTTATGCTATTAGTTGAGATAGCGAGAGTTAGACAAGCAACAGCCTCTCTCATCTTTTATTGTTAGCGCCTTTCTTGGCAAGATGTCTCAATCATCTCTCTTGTTTGTTTGTTGTTGTTTATTTTTAGGAGCTCAGTCAGAGAGTCTCTTCCTTTGCTGTTGCTGCTAAGTGCTTGTTGTCTTATGTTGTTGGATTAATATATTTAATAAATATTAATAATAAACCTTCTCGTGTATTTGATAAGCAAGAGATTGGTAGTTTGTATGGGAATTGCTTGGATCATTTGGTAAGGTTTTAAGCGGGATTTCTATATATTTGGGGATTTTATTAGCTATATTTGATTATTTCTCATCATTATCATGTCTTCCAATATTCCACCACAATTACACCAGGACCAACCCCTCGACTTATTTTTTAAAATTATCGAAAACAAAAATCTTTTAAAAATTAGCAAAATTTTTTGAACACATTTTTCTTACAGTTTGTCATTTTTATAGGTTGTAAAAAATGAGATGTTTTTTTAAAAATACATCATAAACTGATTAACAAGTCTCTTCGATTTTTAGAAATTGAAATTAAAATTTTTTGATCGCAATTATAAGTGTTAACTAGTTTTTAATAATAAGAAAATTAACACCATTTTTATTTTAATATGAATAAAATTTTTGTAAGCTTTTTAGAAACGTAATTTATTTGGCTTTTCACGCACTTTCTTAAAATGTCAACAAAAATGTTTTTATTCTAAAAACTGATATGAATCTTTTCCAAAAAAGAGTTTTAACTCCATTGAAAAAGATCTTAACGAAACTAAAACTTTTGTGCTTAGATAAATCGATTTTACAGTGTTCTGCAAATTACTACTATGTATTCCTCTAAAAACTGAATTTCATTAATTATAGTTTTAATAAACCACAAATCTTTTTTAGAAGCCAAAAAACTCAAAGCTCCACAATTTACTGGTAAATTTTAATCTGTTACTATCTATGAAACGGATTCGCTTAAACTTTACTGTAAAGCTGTCAACGATGTAACAAAGATGACATGGTCTCGAGCTGGAACAGCTATCCAGACAGGTGGAAATATTAATTGATTTTAACTGGGAACTTTGAGGAAGTTCCCAGTTATAATATTAACTGGGAACTTCCTTTTAATTCTTTAAGTATTGCTTAACACGGAGTAGCGTCTGAAATTAAGAATTTCATTTTGTGTTGACGCAAGTATTAGCTAGGAATCTTTTATTAACTCTGTCTTTTTTTAAAATTAAAACTCCAACAAAATTTGCTTGAAACTTTCAACTGTCTTGAAGAAGTAATTTTGTAATTTTAAAAGTGAAAATTGTAAGAGCAGTAAACTGCGACGTAAAAGCACATTTAGATTTGATAACTGACAATATAAAATTTTGCCAATCCAGGTATTATTGTCAAGGAAAAATGACACCAATATAAGCTTTAACTGATTTTGACACTTAGAGATTACCGAAGTTAAAATTTGAGCTTGGTTGTTTTTATTTCACAATAATTTAGCTGCAGGGTGACTTTTATTAGCGACGAATAAACTTTAATGACAGACATAGTGATAACTGTAATTAATTTTGTTCTATTATTTAATATAATTTTTGAAAAGTAAAAGCAATTTTCCTATAAAATTTAACTGTATTTTTCAAAAAATAGTCCATCTTTTTTTCGTTGTTATATAAGACTTTAAGAAGTTAAATTGTCTCCAAACATCACTAGGTTTTGTATTTTTTTAATGAATCCTAAATAAACGACTGCCAGTGTAATATGAGTAATCCAGTTACAAAAATATTTCTCTTAGAATAGGTTAATACTATTAAAATTTTAATTTAAAACTGACACCTTTTTGTGCACGCAATAAGTAGGAGAAAAAACTGATAAAGCACAAGCAGAAGAGATATTTAACTGGAATCTATTTGGCTTTAAATTAATTTAATTCATTATCTTAAATTTGGCAGGCAAAACGGATAAGATTGACTAATGTGCTACTTTTGGTAGTTTCAGTCACCATAACTTTTGCGCAATTAATGATAGATTTTTTCAATTATTTTTATCGTTGAACCTTTTTTTAATAATGTTATTTTCAAGACTAAATGTTATAAAAACTGACATATTGTTGAGATCTATCTTTTTTATTATCTAAATTCACTTGAAGTTTTTTTTTCTATGAGAGAATAACCTTTAGGCTGCCCTAAGCAGTCATTTAAAACACACTGATATTTTGAGTAACTTTACGTAATTGACCATTTAAAATTTCTTTTAACAATAAAATAAAAACTATTAACTGGAATTTTTAAGAATGCTCAACTATTTTTACTTGTTTCAGCTATAGTCTTTTGACGAAACGTTGCAATAGGTTTTTTTCAAACTGGGTCAAGTAAACTGTCACCAAGTAAAATAATCATAAACCTTCATTAAACTGGTTACCAGTAATAATCAGTATTTAGAGCGTGTTAGAGTTTAAAATGTTTTTTAATTTCTAAACTGTGAATTAGTTGATCATCATGCTAGGATGATTCTAGGGTAAAAGTCTTTATATTTCATGAATCCTTATTTGTCAAGATTTGGATTTAAACTGTTTAGTACATCTCACTAGATATTTTAGCAAATAGGCTTGCATTTAACAATGTTATGATTAACAGCATCAAGTAATTAGTATCAACTGACATAACTTAAGTCTTTTTCAATATTTTCTTTTTTTTTAAACTGAGATCCAGCACGAACAAATGTATTTTTTAATTTTTATTAACTGATGAACGGAGTTCACCCCTAGATGTTTTTAGTTTATTGACCTTTTATAGACCAAAGATATTAAAAACTGAATAAAATTTACATCATAAACATTTTCAATCTTTATTTTGTAGATGATCGTGTTCAAATTCAAATTCAACATGGTTTTGTTGTTCTTGCAATTAATGAGGCACAACTCTCAGATGCAGGTGTTTATCAAATTGTAGCAAGTAATGAACGTGGAACTGCTGAAACCACTGCCACTATTCTCGTTCATCCACGTGCTGACCTTCTTAAAGAGAATCAAGGATATGATGTTGAAGATGTTCGAGATATTCAATATTCTGTTAGTAAAGGGCAAAAATCTGCTCCACAATTTCTATCACAACTTTCTGATTATCATTGTCCAGATGAGCTTGGACGGAGCTACTTTGAAGCTCTCATTCAACAAATCAATGATCCGACTCTTCGAGTACAATGGCTAAAAGATGGCATGCCCCTATTTTTAACTGAGTTCTTCCAAGCTTTAGATAAAGTTTTTTTAAATTTTTAGCATTTTCAAAAAAAAAACCCCTAATAATATGTACATATAGAGCTTTCATATATGACATTCTAACAATAACTGTTTTGTTTAAGTGTAGTGAATTCCCAAAATCAAGGACGTTTTTTCATTTTTTTAAACTGTGGGGTTCTTTGAAATAATTGTAATCGATAACAGAATAAAAAGCATGAAACTGACATTTTTTAACATTTTTGGGTGCTAAACAGTAGCCAAACTTGAATTCAAGTAAAACTGTGATACGATAAACCTTGACTAATCTGTAAACTAACTTTTGAAAAAATAAACTGAAATCCTAAAATCAGTAATGTTTTATTAGAATCGAAACTAAGTGGATTTACAAGCTAAAGAATCGGCGTCCCTAATTAAGAAACACAATTGCTATAGCATGATAATTGATCTTTAAGACATTTGTCATACTTTAACTGTCTTCCATTAGTTTGATATTTTTGATTGGTTGCATATAACATATTACAATCTAAGACATTCGTCAAAACTGGATTAATTGTAAGTAGCAGCTGATACTTTTTTTAATTTATTAAAACTGTAATCAAGTGTATCAATGTATTTATTCTTTGACGTTTATTTATCATAATTAAAAACTGCCATTATCTCGTGCACCAGTATCTTGAAAAACATTTTATTTAAAAACTTTCCGATTTTTGTCTTACATGAATGAATCTGTTTTAGCCAGGCTCGTTTGTTTTCATAATTACTTTTGTACAACTTTTGAGATAAAACTGAAAATCCATGATTTATGATTATATCTTAACTGTCATAACAGATTTTTTGTGACAATAATTACGTGCAATGCATGCATAAGTTGTAAGAAAAAGGTTCATAACTGTTTCATTTAGTTTAACTATTGAAAACTTTAGATGCTAACAATAAGACTGCTTTGAAGGTTTATTTATTGCAAAAAAAAATATATTAAAGTTAATTTTCAATATACTCTATTAAACTGTTGATGTGATAGTAATGGGACTTATTGTACGATACTCACTTGTCAGGAGATATTTTGTCAGATTTTCGTGTTATTCGTGTTTAAAATTTAACTGTAATCCCCAAATTCAGCTACTAAATAAATCAAAATAAACTGTGTCACTATATTAATTTGGTGAAATTTTTACAAACTTTTTTAATATTCGTTATTATTTTAATTAACTGTCAACGTCGAAACGACCTCATAAAACTACTGAAATAACTAAATTAATTAATTATCAGTATTCTTTTATTTAAAACTGGTTTTCATTTTGAGTGCACACATTATTTTATAGGTTTATGAGTTTTAAATATGATTTTGCGAAAAACAATGCCAAAAATTTTTAGATTTAAGAATAAACTGATCATTATATTTAATCGGATTTTAAGTTTTTAACTGGAAAGGTAACTTCTGTCTACTTACAACGCGTTTTTTTTCAAAATCGAGTAGGCCTGTTCAACTGTATAATGGCGGTGGGTTATTTCGTTTCTTTTTTCATAAACATATGTATTTTTGCATGCTTAAAAAGATGCGACTGTGTCTATGCGGGGGAAAAATCAGCTATAAAATTTATATCAAAAAAACAGCTAACATTTGAGGTTTTTCCGATTTTTTGCTGTTTTCAGTCTTCTCCCACGTGCTTTATAGAAACGCCAGATTCCCAAAAACACCTCCAAAGTTGTTTTTTGAGCATTAAGATTATATTTGCAAAGTTTCAAGTCCATACGATCATTTTGAAAAAATCGAGTTGAACAAGGTTTTGATTTTTGCTCGAGTTTGAGAAAAAATGCATTTTACACCCACGGGATAAAAAACTGTATCAACTTAGCAAGTTCTTAAAAATTTTTATATTTTTTAAATGACAGGGTTTCAAAACTGATCATGCAGAATGGAAGCAATTTTCTTTTAGCCATGTTATTGAATACGTATAACTGTGGTTTAAATTTTTGAAACTGATATTAAGCTATAAATTACTATTGTTTTTTAAAGGTTTAAAAGTTCAACAAAAAACTTATCAAAATTATTAAGCTTTTTAAGACTGTTCAGAAATAAATTGAACCAAAAGATTATATTTAAATAGGAGAGAACTAAAAGTAATTACACTGAAAACATTTTTGATTTTTTTTGAATCCATTAAAGATTAACTGCTAATTGGAGAGAAATATCGTTTTCAAAGAGGTAAAACTATTTATTATAAGTATCAAATATTTATAATTTTAATTAATATTTAAAGTATATTTTGTTTTCACAAATTAATCCAACAATCTTATGTATACAATATTAATGCATGAAAATTCTTTATTGTTTATACGAAATTTGGCACTTGCCAATTATTATTCTATCCCATAAATTTAGCAATAATTGAATCGTACCGCTACGTTATTTTTAATGATTTTTTGAATTTTTAAAAACTGTTTCTTACCAAAACCAGGTCCCCGCTCATAAATCCCAGGGGATGCGGGGAATCAAAAAAATATCTTAAACAACATTAAAATTCAGGCAAAATGCTACATTTTCGTTTTTTACACCATTTTGATATCTTATCATTAACATGCCCAAAAAAAAGATTGAAAATTTGCAAAACTCAAAAAAACGACTAAGTCCCGCTTTTTCAAAACTTCAATCACTGATAAACTGATGCGAGTTGGGTTTCTTTGTAAGCTAAAATATTGAATAACCCAATTATTATTGATAGATTTCTTTTGGGAAAAAAGACTAATAAATGCGTTTTTAGAAATTGTAGACGTAAAAAATTTTGGGGAAAGGCTTTCTAACAGGTTTAAGGTAAAAATATTAACTGATTGATTTTGTTGAGTTTCTCTTAGAAAATTCGTTGTAGATTTTTGTTTTAAAGTTATCTCTAAAAAGTATCTCAAAAAATTAGATGTAGAAAAACTGAAAAACCACAAATTTCTAGAGCCACAGGAAATGTTATAATAGCCAACAATTAACGAGTTTTTTTACTAGCTATTAAGATTGTGGAAAATGCAAACTATATGCATAAAAAACGTATTCTTTTAATGATAAAAAAGCTAAACGGGAAACACAAGAGCTGTTTTTAGAGTATCCAGTCTCAAATTAGAACGAGTTTTTTAAAATATGAAAACTAAATAACAGTTTACTTCAAAATTCAAAGCTCCCCAGCAATGATATTATAACTGTTCTCGCCATGTTCCGGTTATATTATCATGCTGTGATTTTTTAAATGAAAACATAAGCTCGGCGTTTAATGCTTTTAAAAACTGAATCTTGAGTATCGTAAAAACCTAATATTAACTAAAAAACATTTTTTTTGAGAAGCATAAAGGTATGATATTAACTAACATTTTTTCTTGTTAGTTATCTTATTTTAAATTTAAACTGACAATCCATTGTAGACCATTGATATCCTTTTTAACAGACATGCATAGCATTGCTTAAAATTCTTTTTAAGGATAAATTATAACTGTGGGCACGCATCTTCAATTAACTGCTTCTGCGTTTTCTCGGGCATAATTTGTTTAACAAATGAAAACTGAAATAGCAACAATGTAACTGCTTGAAAATTTTTCTCAGCAATGTTATAACAGCTTACGACGACGTTGTGATGGCGTAAAGTCGGTATAAAAAAGTGATATTTTTTAAAACTGTAGCGATTTCAATTTCCAAATTTTAGAAAAATTAAATTCTACTTAAGAAAAAATTTGATGTAACTGCATAACATTTTAATGACCAAACTGAAAATTTTATTTTTTGGTTACACATTATTAAATTAACATCGTAAAACATGAACCCATAGTTTTTGGCGTTTTTTGTAGGAAAGTTGCTTATTCTTAAAAATATAGTTTAAACTGGCTATCCTGTGGTATTGTAAACAGCTAAAATTTACTGCAAAAAATTTCAATGAGAGAAGTGTTAAAAAAACTGTCTTCAATCAATATCATTTTTAAAGTTTCAAAATAGTAAAATTAACTGAGTATCAATTACTTATTCTTATATATTTTGGCCATTGATATTATTAACAAGTAAAAGTAATTGCGAAAAAAAGTTCGATGAGATAATTATTAAGTTCAGTAAAATAATTTCATTAAGGACTAAATTAAACTGCATTGACGTACAAATAAAAGTTACTTTCGTCGAAAGATAAAAAAAATGTATTGAAAATTAATATGTTAAAGCTAGAACTGAATACATTTCGATTCAGAAAATGCAATTTAAGTTAAAGCGATATCAAAAAAAATATTAAAACTGGAACATTTTCATATCTATTCTATGAACAAAATTTTCTTAACTGTACCTTCATGATGTTGATCGCTGATGAACTAAACTGGAAAATACAAACGTCTAACGTTATTCACGATTATCACACTGTTGAAATTTTGATGATGGATTTTTAAATGTTTTTGTTTCAAAACGACTTCTTCCATGGCTTTTGTCAATGAATAAATCCATCTTATATGAGTTTGATATATGTTCTTGAGTTAATTTGACTACATTTTAGTGGTTATATTAACTTGAGTTTTGTTATAGTCATATATCAATTTATATAATTTGCATTTATTTTAACCTTAATGGCTGTGAATTATGTTCTGTATTGTCACAACATATTTTTTGGATAGCTGGAAAGGTGAGTGTTACAAAATATTGTTTTTCAGTTTGAATGAGCGGATATATGTTTTAATTCTTGTGTTTGTAAAGTTTTTTATAAAAGTTTAAACTGAACCAAAAGAGTTCGGAAAGCTTCTGAAAGTGGAAAATATGAAATTAATGACAAACTATGGAAACAAATAGAGTTAAAAAACTAAGAACTATATTAATGAATTTCTCGATATAAACCATAAACACAAATAAAAAGTAAGAGTGTGGAATTTCACAAATACAAAAAATAAAAAACTGTAGTTGATTTATCCATCGTTTTTATATAAAAAAAATTGTTGATTGTTGTACAAAAGTAACTAGAAGTAAATCAATTGTCATAGTTATTATTTTCTAATTAACTGATAAAAACATTTCAAATTTGTTTTATATTTAAATTTTTAACTGAAATTATATATACATTAAGCTACAGTCGAACTTCGTTATTACGTGCCTCGTTGTTACATTGACCTCGATCTTACGATGTTTTTCTACGGTCCCGGCAAAAGCTATACGGAATTCATCTTAAGCGGACTTCGATCTTACGCCCCTTGTTATTACGTAGACCTCGTTGTATCGTGATCCTCTGGAAGCAAGATATCGTTATCCTATGGCAGCAACATACCGTGATCCTCTGGCAGCAACATTTTTGGTTATTTGTTATTGTACGTTTTACTGTGTCAGTTTATTTTGTGTTTATTTTGTCTTTAATTTGTTATTTTTAATAAATATGTATTTTTATTAATATTACTGTACGTCGACGAAGAATTGATGGGAAGGGGTAGTATAAGGGGCGCTTTATAGCCATAATAAGGGGTATATATTCACCAATATAAAGGGCTCTATTGTCCCTATATATTGGTGGTAATTTACTCCTAAAATAGGACTAGTTTTAGCCTACAAAAAGGTAAATATTTACTCCTACTTTGGATGAACTATTTACTCCTAAAAAAAATAGGAGTAGACAATTTTTACTCCTTTTTCGGAGTAAATATTACCCTACTTTTTTTTCAGTGTATGAGTATGACTTTGACATGAACAATTCGTAAAGTAGTGAACTGATGCACTGCCAGAAATATAGTGTAAAACACTTAAAGTGGATGGCAAAACAGACCAGGTATTTTTTTTATTCGAATATGATATATTTAAAACTGATAGCATCTTCAACTCTTTTAAACAAAATTATTTATTAATTTTTAACATTGTTTGTATATTAACTGGTTTGTTCAAACAAGGTGTTTCGTTTTTTGTAAGCTTTTAAGGAAAAAGCAGTATTTATAAAAACGAAAAAAAAGACACAAACAGTTAACTTATATTTCATATTAGACGCTTGATATCTATGGAGCAAAGTTGCATTATTTTAAAACTGTCATACAATGCAAGCAGGGAAATTCATTTTGGAACACAGGTAAAAACTGTGATTTTCTTTAGTACACTTATTAAAACTTATTCTAAAAAAAGTAAAGGGTAATAATGAATTACAGTCAAACTTTGTTATAACGCGCTTCGTTATAATGCGGTCACATTTTGACAGTCGCCTCTGGACTTACATAATATTTTTATTTTATTATAATCCAGTAGATTATGGCCCAGATGTACTATATTTTTAATTTTATGTCACAATATAAACTAGAAAAAAAGTTATGGCCTTGAACCTCATTATAACAAAGTTCGACTGTAGCTGATTTCTTTTTCCTAAAAAAGATATTTAGTTATAAACCGTCTGGCTTGATGGTATTGTTAATAATATTTTTATTTTTGTCATGTTTATTCATTTTTTGTTGGTAGGTTAGGTACCAATATTTAGATAAAACTGCTAATCCATGATGTTTGATGAACATCAATATTTTTTTCTAAAAAAAAATAAACCGATTTTAAAAAGCATCAGAGCTAACTATGTGTAATTCATTCATGAGTTATGCTTGCGTGAATAGATGTCTTTTATTGTAATTTTTAAATCGCTGAACGTTTTAAGCTTTGAAGGCATGAAACTGTTTGGAGGGCTTTTTTCGGTTGTATAAAACGTATACCAATTTAAAATATTCTTTAAAACTGGATCAATTAAATGAACAGCAGCCATTGCTTTTTAAATTTATTTAACTGTGAAAAGGATAGAAATGCAACTAGATGTAATATTCTTAGTTGCTATTTAATCAAACCTTCGCGTTATTCGTTTTTTATAGTTAAAAGTCTAGGCTAGATTTGCTATATTTAACTAACGACAGTAATCTGTATCAATATATTTATTATTTGACGTTTATACTTGATTTTGTCATAATTAAAAACTACGATTACCGGATGCATTATTATTTCCTAGAAAAAAATAGATTTTTATATAAAAACTGTTTGATTTTTGTGTAACATGATTGACACTGTTTTAGCCGGGCTTGTTTATTTTCATTGTTAATTTTGTACTAATTCTTGAGATAAAACTGAAATCGAATGTTTTGTGATTAAATTTTAATTTAAACAAAGAAGCATTTTAAACTGATGATGGAGTTAATTTTTTATGCAATGCGTGCAGAAACTGTAGAAAAAAAGTTTATAACTGTCTTTCATTTTATTTTTAAGTTAAAACTATCGAAAACTTTGAATGCTAACAATAAATTTGTAATTAAGGTTTTTAACTGCATATAATTGCATTAAAATTAATTTTTACAATTATTTATTAACATGTTTTTACAATAGTAACGGGCTTACTGTACGTTTCTCAGTAGATATTTTTGTGAGATTTTCGTGTTATTTGTGTCTATAAAAAATTTAACTGTCAATGCCGGATTCAGCTATTAAATAAATCAAAATAAACTGCATCAGTATTTAATTTGCTGGAATTTTTACAAGCTTTCGATCTATTCTTTCTTATTTCAATTAACTGTCATTGTCAAATCTACATCATAAAACTACTTAAATAGCTAAATTTTTATTGGTTGTAGTAGAGATTTGTTGAAAGCTGATAGATGAAAATTAGCAAAATATCTTGTTAGAAAATAACAATTTCTTTCATCGCAAGTATTAAATTAATGTGAAACAAATAAAAAACTAAACTGGGAGAGTTTTAGCCGCTAAGCTCTTTTAAACTCATATCTCCTTTTTCTTTAAGCTTGCTCCAATTATAAATAAAGAGAAAACTGTCTGATGTTTCAATAATATTTTTATCGAAGCCTCTGTTACTCGCTTTTACACAATTGAAAAAAATATATTTTACGTAATAAACTGAGGGATGAGTTCGATTTGGTAATTAAATTCTTTTGTGACATTATGTCAATTTTTTATAATTCTCATGTTTAGCTACGTGCACGGTTTTTCAAAGTTTGTTCAAATACTATAATTTTGGTACCAAAAGATACAGAATTTTATGATCATGAAAAACTGTTAAAGGTTTATGTTAAAAAAAATTAATCTAAAAAAGATACGCGCTTTAGAAAATCCAAAGGTTTAAAAAAAAGTTCGGACAAGCGACTCAAAAAAATGCATCCTTTTCTTTTCTTTTCCTTTGCAAAAAAATGCGCACGCGACAAAAAAAGGTTTCTTTTCTTGCAGAAATACAAAGGAAAATGCAGTTTTTGGTCAAACTTTTTATGAAGGGGATATTTTGGGAAGCTAATGTTTTTACCATCGATGTAAAATTTAATTCTGCATCGATTGAGCCTAGTCATTAGCCTGAGGGATGGAAAGGGATTTGGTTTTTGCCCAAAAAACGCAAAAAAACGTCAATTTCGAGGTGTCTCACAAAGAAAACTTTTTTCGAAAGTTGGATTTTCGGATTCTACGTAAAAAATTACATATATAGGGATAAAAATGTAAAAATAAGCACTAACTGTAAAAAAGATTCATTTTGCAAAAAATAAAAAACTTTTGTCCGAAAAAAATGCAAAGAAAAATTCTCTTTGAGTCGCGCCGTGCACGTAGCTACTCATGTTTATGAAAAATTAACTAGAAATGCTAAATTTCTGACTAACAAAAATAAACAAAATCAAATTTTTTTCATTCGAATTTTTAAAACCTTTCACGTTATTCGCGTTTATGTCAATATAACTGCCATCATATTCATTATCCAATATCTCAATAACTACTACATTTTTAGGTGCCACAAGTTGGAATCATTATATTCCATAAAAAACTAATATTATAATCAAAATTATTTTTCAATGACGACAAGCCAAGTATAAAAACAAATTAAGTCAAGATTTAAAGAAATAAATTTTCTAAAAAAGAAATGGCATTTCAACGGCCACTCGGTGAAAGAGCCGAAAATCAAATTCCACCAAGTTTTATACGGGTATGTTAAACTGCAAAAGAAAGCTATATACGTTTATTATAAACTAAAAATGCTTTAATTATAAAATTTAGCCAAATTTGATCGAAAAATTTGTACAAAAATTAAGGATATCACATTTTTATTGATAACAAGTCCATTGCAGCAATTGTTGTATAGTTCAAAAATTTTAAAATTTAACTGTGGTTTGTCGTGTCATAAGCTTTAGTTTTTTCTATCAAGCATTTTACAGCACATAGCGGTTGTAAATTGTATCACAATTTGAATGTTGGCAATGTTATAAATTTATAACATAAATTCGTTTTAAATTTCCACTCATTTTTGTTCTTGCGTAACAAATATTTGAACGCACAACTATTTATTAAAACTGATTTACCATAGCGTTTTTGAAAACTTACTGTATTTTTTGCTCAAAACAAATTCATTTATTTTTTTAACTGTCAATGTTTTGTCCATATATGAGAAAAAGCCGTGACGCATTCGTCACTCCAGCATCACTGACAGTGACGAAAAAACCCTCACCGGTGATGAATCCACCACTAAAGCGTCACTGTCAGTGATGAATTCATCACCGATGGATCACCGGTGAGGTTTTTTTCGTCACGGCTTTTTCTCAGTGTAGCAGTTTGAAATATGCTTGCATTTTTTGTTTCAATATTATGCTATTGTATAACTGTTCTGAATTTCATCCATAAAACTGAGCCATAATATCGTACTGAGCAAAACAGAACTACTTTAATTTAAAAACTTTAATATTTTAAACACTTTGTTTATCTTCCACGACAGACGTTTTAAAACTGATGATCAAAAAGGGATAAGCTGATTCCTTATGCTTTTTTTATTTAAACAAAAATTTACATAAAAAATATGTGTATATATGTTATAAGGAAATAGCCACATAACATGCAAATAAACTTTAACTGTCATCGCATTCTTCATCATTGTTTAAGAGAACTCACATAAAAACTGCATCCTTGTTTGAGGCGATATATGCATTCTATTGCGTCAAAAAGGAGCTCAATCGGATCTTTCTGTCCAGTATTTGTAGAAAATAATGTAAAAACTGCGTAGCAAAAAAAGTTGTTACAGTAGCCACTACAAGATAAGCGAGCTTTTATCGGGTAATAACTGTATCTTCTTTAACAGTTTAATTTTTCATATGTATGTATAAAAACTGAATGATCTTTTTCTCAAAACTAACTATCTTTATATCAATAAAAATTATCTAAAAACTGTATTGCAAGAAGTATTGCGAGTAACGAAACTTTTATTGTATTACAAATAAAATTTTCGTTAGTTTTAATAAATACTTTTAAGTTCCACGTCATTTATGGTGAACTATTTCAAAACTAAGGTTATGCTAAAGCTAATTTAAACTGACTTCTTCACCATTATCAACATTAATAAAAATTTATCTAAAAACTGGTTTCTTCATTTATGTGTTGTTTTAGCTACTCCAAGATAAGCGAGCAATTATTGGACAAAATATACATTTGGAATACCAAATTGAAGGACATCCAGATCCGGCTATTAAATGGCTGAAAGATGGTCACAATGTTACAAGCTGCCCTGATTATGAGGTAAGACTTTTTTTTGTTTTAAAATTTAAACTGAAGTTTCCAGTTTTAACATTTTTATGTTTTCCTTTTACAAAAATTTTTAAAAAATGGTAAACTGAGTGCAACAAGATTAGCTTCAAATAGTGGCATAATATTTTTAGTCAACTTATAAAAAAATTAAAACTGTTGTAAATTTGTGCCTGATTTTCTCGCACAAGAAAAAAGGGCTCATATTTTTAAAATGTTTTGTTCTTAACATTTTTGCACATTTTTTTTAAATGTGTTTTTAACAGTTTAAAATTTTTTTAAAGACTATGAATTGTAATCGCTGTAAAATATGAGCGATGAAATAAAAATAACTTTAGTCACAACCTTTTTAAAAATGCATATTTTTTAAAAAGTGCACGTTTTTGTGCAACAATTCTTCTTTTGATTGTATCGAACTGTTTGAACATCAGGATATCTGCATTTTTTTCATTCGAATTTTTAATAATAAAAACTTAGAATGGAGAGAAATTTTTGGATAACTTATTTTAAACTGACCCGTTCATGTTTTTCTTCGTATTTGTAAAAAACTGAATGCTGTATTTCTTATAAAAAAAACTGTTAAATACTTTCCCCTTTTTAAATTGATATGCTTTCACTTTCTGAAAAAAATTTTAAATTTAAACCTTAACTTAAAAAATATTGAATAAACTTTAACTGAATAGTTCAACCTGTACAAATCTTGCTGTAAAATGTTATGTAAGAATATTACCAATTTAAACTGCATAAAAATAAGTTTAAAACTGATTCGTCCATGGAATTTCTTATTTCTAATTAAGGTTTAAAATTGTTTTTTGGGGTTTTTATTTTAATTTTGTTCATAAATCCTACAAATTTTTTAATGGGAAATCACTGCTGTAACACATCGATAACTGATACATAAGAGCTGGAAATAATAGCTTGCAATTGTTGGTGGGACATATTTATTAGTGTAAAACTTAACTGAATCATGAAGACGTTTTTTCATATGGTTTG